>OZ005657.1:208400507-209000507 GCA_963930645.1 Salticus scenicus
TCTTACAAATTAACAAAATTATTTAAATTCTTTGGAAACACAAATCAAATTGTATATTGTAAACCATATAATATATCGATGTAATATATACTCTTTAAGTGAAAATATTGTTGCAATATTAATTTAAGTAATGTATTTCAACAATATTACTTTTTTATAACGCAGTTTAATCGTTTTCCAAAAAGATAACATTAATTGTAATATTTTAAAATTGCTGCAGATACATAATACCAGATTTCACTCAAAATAAATGCTCAAAATAGCAAAAAGTATATGTGTGTTGATATATATTAATGTTAAGGTTTTCCCATATGTATATGGCCTCAAATACAATTCATGGAAATGCATTACAGTAATTAAATTAACAAAAACAATTAAATACTTCAGAAGTGGGTATAAGTAGACCTAAATAAAATAAACAGTATTTCAATATGGTATTACCTAATTTATTTAGGTACACATCTTTCTCCATATATAAGGATTTCATTATTTGTTTAAGGTTCATAATGCGTTTTTGGTTCTCTGGATGGTATTCTGTTTTAATTTTTCTGAAGTATTTTGTCATTTTTTCTTGTGGGTTCGTGCTTCCAATTGATATTTTGCTAAAATGCATATCGATTACAGAAAACCTACAATTCTTCGCTCAATGCTATGAGAATACCACTTGAAAACGTCTTATAGCATTTTGAGCTTTTAAATAAAAATTCAGTTTTGTTCTGTTTTGGTTCGAAATTCTTTTCCTCATCTCAAGGTTAATAGGTTCATTTCATAACATTGTTCTCTTTTTTCCCCTTAAAATACTATCCTAGTGTCAACTTTCTTTTCTTCAGAATCTTATTACGCGGTCCTATTTAATTTTCAACAGGTATTGTAGTCTAAATAGTAGTAGTTAAAGTTAAACTGTAGTTAAAGTAAGTACTATTATTAATCTTAAATATTAAATCAATATATATACTATAATAAAAAGAGGTTGACATATACGCAAATGAATGTAATTTTGATTATTAACTTTTTCAGTTTAATTTTTTTTTAAATATTTTTTTTTTTTTTTTTTTTTTTTTTTTTTTTTAATTTAATAGTGTTTTTCCTCTATCTGTATAAAAGATTCTTTCTTTTATCATTCTTAGACTCAGTTTTATTGCAATACAAAGAACAGTTAAAAATTAGGAAAAACATTATTAAATATCAGAAGTTAAATTTGCATGCAATGAATACGCAAAATGCTCAATGGAAAGATTTTTCAAATTACATATTTTGGTAATTTAACACATATTTGAAAATTAGTAATTAAATTTGTCTAAGAAACTAAGAATTAGGTCGAATATTGAAAAAATCTATTATTCTAATTACGCAACAAGCATTTGTTGGATTACACGCTACAGCATATTAATTTCGGTACGGTTAGAAATCCCTAGAGAAAAAAACTTATCCGAAAATGTCTATTGACATAATTCCCCGATCGAACGTTTCATCTACTAATTGGTTGTATTCCCTCCTTATATACATTACGTTCCGTATTCCTAACCATTACACTAATCAGACTTTTAATATTTTATAAGAATACCTACAAAATGCCTGAATGATTCTTATAAATAAAAGTAACAGTCGGCTGCAAACCGACATAATTCTTTTTTATATAAAGATTAAATATTTGGGTTTTGCGAAGAGAATGTGATATAAGTTACTATTTAAAGTTTAATGAAAAGTGGATTTTTTTATTTTCTATTATGGATATATTTTATCCGTTTCCCAGCAACGTTAAAATCGAATTCATATTTCAAAATGTCGAAAAGCAGTTCTTTGAGAAAAATAATATTGGATTTTGCAGTGATGGTTGATTGATATAATTAGAAGATAATATACATATTTGGAAAAAATATATATTTAAAGCCTCTATTGAAAGAAAAATAAATCATTTAAATGTTATGTGTCCTGAAGTATTAAAATACTAGCACTATCACAAACTTATTTTTGTCACAAACTTTAATTTTATCAAAAATTTATTTTCTGTTTTTGTAAACATGTACTTGCTGTTTAAGACATTAAAAAAATATATTTATATTACCTATAACGATTTCTGAGAAATAATTCATTTTTCTTTATCCCTTTTTTCTATCAATATATAAAGTTTTTTTTTTTTTTTTTCAATCGTGTTTATGTGTCCTGAAGTATTAAAATACTAGCACTATCACAAACTTATTTTTGTCACAAACTTTAATTTTATCAAAAATCTATTTTCTGTTTTTGTAAACATGTACTTGCTGTTTAAGACATTAAAAAAATATATTTATATTACCTATAACGATTTCTGAGAAATAATTCATTTTTCTTTATCCCTTTTTTCTATCAATATATAAAGTTTTTTTTTTTTTTTTTTTTTTTTTTTTTTTTCAATCGTGTTTACGCTACATTCTTTTGACTTTTAATAAGGCTTCACTAGAAGCTTACTTTTTAACGTAATCTTTAGCGTTCTCAGAAAAAAAAATCTTTTTTTTTTTTCACCTTAAAAAAATTTGCATCAAAAATATCTGAAGCAACTTACCATTTTTTCCTTTCTCTTACTGTACTAACTGTCAAATTCCCAATAACATAAATTTTACACTAAGCAGATTCAGAAAGAAGAGAATTTTTCATTATTATTATTTTGTTTTATTTTATTATTTTATTTTTTTATCAAAAAGAGTATAAACAGAGAGTTTTACAACTATTCTAAAAGAAGATCTGTCTTGAAATTTTATGACAGGAAGAAAAATATTTTCATTGTCGATGAATGTTCTCCTTTTCTCGATATATCTTTGAAAACTATCGTTCTGTGTTCAAGTAGGTTTTAAAACTGCAAATCTGTGTGATAAATAACTAGTCTAACACGTGTAGACGCGAATATTCTTTCGGTTATAAAAAACAGAGATTTCTATAATTGACTGGTGACAAAGAACATAACATAGGGACAACAATTTTTGAAAATTACATAAATCCTATTAAGGTTATATATAAAATAAGAAACTATACTATTATTATTATTATTTTTTTAGTTTATTTTTTAAGCTCAACCTTTCGATGTTTTTATTATTTATTGTCTTTTACTTTCTCGTAATATTCCACGGTATCGATTTTTATGTTGCTACGCTATCGATTTTTCCATTCCGTATTTAGTAGTAAATATTTCATTCTCATGATGTCAGGAGCTTTACGAAAAAAAAAAAAAAAAAAGAATGAAAAAAAAAAAAAGAAAACGAAAAAAAAAAAAAAAAGAACTTATTTTTAAAAGAAAGTAAATGGAACACCCAAAAACTATGCACCAGCTGAAATTTAGGTCTTTTAAAAATAATATTATTATATCTTTTTGGCCTAAAATTTAATTTAGCTTATTTTGTCATATTAAATTTAGCATTAAAGGAATTTTAGAGAAGTATATTTATAGTCGGCAGCAAAATTATTCGAGCTCTAGCAATAATTCCTGTATAAAAAAAAGTACACTTAATACTGTTTTGTTATATAAATCCTTGTCGATTCATGTTCTTAGTCACTAAGAACATGATTCGACAAGGATTTATTTAACAAAACAGTATTAAGTGTACTTTTTTTATACAGAGATTATTGCTAGAGCTTGAATAATTTTGCTGCCGACTGTATTACAAAATGCTTAAATATTAAAGTAAAAGCTTCAACAATATAATTGTAAAAATTAATGTAATTGTATAAATAAATTACAATTTTTTTTTTTCCGCTCTACAATTTTTCAAAAGGTAAAAACAGTCATTTTTTTAAAAATACTATCCAGTGGCCCTCGTTTCAGATTATTTATATATAATTTAATTCTGTGTTAATAATATAAGTTCAACGAAAAAATTTCATTAGCAGTGAATGTCATGAATATCATAAATATGATATGAAGATCAAATAAAATAATAAACGTTTAACAATACAAATACAAACAATTTTCCACTAAATTTTAAAACAAAATTTACAAAAATTACAGTTTACAATATAAAAAATTTCATTTTATCTTCAAATAATAAAGTTTAATATACAGACCATTATTTTCTTTAAACATCGCCTTCTCTCGATTACATGCCATTGAACAAGAATAACTTTATCTTGCTCTATTTTTCTTTGCTCTCAATTTAGACCGCAATATATTTATCTGTCAAAATGTATAAAATGTGTTTTGAAAATATATGTCCATTTTAATAATAAGATTTTTTGTGAAATTTATACTTTTTTACTTTCTCTTTTCCCTATAATGTTTGAGAAGGTATTGCTTTTGAGCCAAATATTCGATAATAAACCGTTGGTTTTTTTTTTTTTTTTTGTACGTTTTGAGGTTCCCTGAATGCGAGAATCAGGTTTTTAGAAGTTGGTCCCTGTGTCCACGTGCCTTTTTCTCTTTTTCTGTCTGTATGGGTATGTGTGCCAATTATCAGCATACCCCAAGAAAAAATTGTCAAAACTCGGTATACTAAATTTCTATCATCTATGGATGTTACACAAAATTTTTCGTTGGAATCAAGCAACTGGTTTGTGTACAGGGACATCGGAGAGAATTCAAATACGTTACGTCTATGGACAAAATTTCTGGTACCTACAGTTTAACAAATTTAGACTGTATTAAATAAAATGGCATGAACATATTTTTTTTATAGACATAAAAATACGTTTAGTACAAGATATAATATTGAAATCATGTACTATTCGTTTAAAGGGTCACACAATAGAATTCGGATCTACTATAGGAAAATACCTTGAAATTACTGAAATTGCATTGCGGGTTGTGTTTTTTGTACTGCGCTAAATTTTAGTACACTATGTGGTGTGTACATAAGTTATAGGCAGAATACGGGGCAATTCAAAATTGAGTGAATACTTTCTTCTATATTAAATGATACTTTGAGTGAATACTTCTTGTCTAATGGTCGTTCTTACTAAATTTTACCAAGTTCAGAAAATTGCTGCAGAATGATAATATCTTTGACATATTCTATGATAAACAAAGTACTAGTCTGGAGTCAAAATTTCAACACTGATTTTTTGTCATAAATACGCGATTTGAAATGCCCTAAATGAGAAACGTTTTTATCTTTTTACGTGTATGCCTTTTATCTGCATAGCATAAAATAATAATAATAATAATAATAATATTTAAAAAAAAATCGCAGAAAATTTAAACTGGGTATTTAGAAGATCATGTAGGTTGTCACCTGCAAATTTTGACCAAGAATGGTATGTTTTAAGAAATGGTTTATGTAAAATTTGTTTGAATAATTTGGAATAAATATTTAAATTTAACAACATCCTTAAATTTTTATGAATATACGGATAATGATCAATCGAGGTTTTGAGAGAGGGCAGTATCCCTCTCATACAGACAGAAATACATATCCAATAAAACTGTTTCTAAAACTATTTTCAAGTATTTTTAAAGTACATTTATACATCACTTTTTATTTTAAATCTTAATCTATAATCTGTCTTTATGATATTCAAAAGCAGATTAATAGAAATTCGTGTGAGTGATTACATGCTCGGGCAGGCCTGGAAGAACAGGAGGACTTGTCCCCATACGTCTTCTGTCTAAGGCTTTCTTTACGCTAGCAGTCGATTAAAGAAATTGTGAAATTTAATCAACCTCCCCCCCCCCCCAAAAAAAAAAAAAAAATAAATAAATAAATAAATAAATAAATAAATAAAAATAATTCACAAGACATATATTGAAAATGAATATTTAAACGTTAAGATGGAAATATCTGAAAATTTGCCATTGGGGGAAAAAACGATTCTTGTCTTTTCATTATGTTACACTTGAAAAACCTTGCATGTAAATGAAAAACCTTTGCATGTAAAAAACCTTTTCAAAAACACGTATTACACAACGGGATGTTATAATTAATATAACCCAATTCATTAAAAGTATTATGTATAATTTTTTTTTTTTTTTTTTTTTTTTTTTTTTTTTTTTAACTATAGACTAAAAGAATGCACCATGAAACTCGTTATTTTAATGTATAGTATATGTGAAATGATAATTTAAAAGGAAAAATGCCTGGTTTTTATCATTTTCTCAATTTTAATACATTACACTTTTACTGCATATATTATAATAAGGGTTTTATCCTTTAGTTCATTGCATTATAATAATTTATTATTTCATTATTTAGTAAAGTATTTGCTCTAGATTTTGCTTATATAATTATTATTATATATTCGTAGATTATTTTACTATATATAGCAAAATCACCTATTATTAAGTTATATTATAATCAATAATAATGCATTATCATATTAAGTTTAAAATTATTATTTTATCACATTTATTGTGTTTTTTAATTTAGTCTAATATAAATATCTAATCTAATATTTACATTAGATTAAATTTTCCTTCAATTAATTTATGGAAGTCTGCTGCAAGATTTCAGATACCGGCAAGAAATTCTATGAAGATTTTCTCGGTACAAAAATGCAGTTGCTTATATTATTCTCCTTCAACTAATCCTTTTCTCATTAATGCAAATCTGCTCGATGCAGAATTTGTACTTATGCTTAAAAACCCCAACTAATTGATGATTCACATTTATATTCATTCTGCAAGGCTTTTAATGTTAGATACCGGCAAGGAATTCTATGAAGATTTTCTTGGTACAAAAATACAGTTACTTATATTATTCTCCTTCAACTAATCCTTTTCTCATTAATGCAATTCTGTTCGTTACAGAATTTGTGCTTATGCTTAAAACCCCCCAACTAATTGATGATTCACATTTATATTCATTTTGCAAGGCTTTTGATGTTAGATACCGGCAAGGAATTCTATGCAGATTTTCTCGGTACAAAAATGCAGTTACTTATACCGTTCTCCTTCAACTAATCCTTTTCTCATTAATGCGATTCTGTTCGTTGCAGAATTTGTGCTTATGCTTAAAAGCCTCAACTAATTGATGATTCACATTTATATTTATTCTGCAAAGTTTTTAATATTACTTATGAAATTTGTTGTAATCTATGTAATATGAAATATTTGAATAAAATTTCCTTTTTCTTCATTTTCGTAATAACTAATATAGCTCTGATTCGAACAATTTTTCATGATATGCGTAGTGGAATTGTCATATTTTTACCTTAATCAGTTTCACAATACTGCTATTGAAATTATTAAAGTACACAAAAATAGAAATAAAAATCTTTTAGAATCTTCCTACACGAACTATTATAATACAATTTATTCTTTTGGGCTTGATACTGAATTATTAAAAAAACATTAGCGCTACATATAATGATTATATTCTACCTATTCTATGTTTAATCAAAATCTGAAGCATATAACTTCGCTAAATAAACATGGTAAGTATATTAAAGAAAAAACTATTTCATAGAAATTCTATAATTAAAAGTATTGAGATGTTACAATGCAAATCCAAATATCTTAACAATTTTACCTGATTAATTATCTGAAAATTTAGTTTTGCTATTAAAAAAAAAAAAAAGGTACGGGGAAATTAATTAACTGTTTTTCAAAGTCACTCGTACAATCAACAATTCTCTGACATATTGTATGATTTAATTATGTTAAAATCTTTACACTCTAATCTAAATTTTAATAAAAAAAAACAAAGATAATACAACCTAACACTCAAATGAATAGATTGGCAGATGTTTGATATAGGAGTCTGGTGGCGTAAATTGGTTTTGAGTTTTGATGATTGGGCTGATAGCTGAAATGAATTTAAAAACAATAGAGAGAAGTTTCATTGCATTTACAATGTATTTTTTGCTTCAGTATTATTTATTCAGCTATTTTTTTTTTCTGTAATAATTTCCTTTGATTGTTTTTACTGGATTGACAACATCGAGAAACTTTAGTATATATAAAATCAAGGTATTGAAATAAAAAATATTTGAATATTTTTTAGTTTTCGTTTACAGATAATAAAATACTTATCTCTGTGTTTCAACCTCTTTACCAATTCATGCAATAGACTTTATTGTATTAAGTTGAATATAAGAATTCAAAAAAAAATTTATTTTGATAATAAAAAATATTTGTTTATCCCTCAACAAATAATATATATATGTATATATATATTTTTTATTCATTAATCGTATTTCAAAATAGCCCAATTATAATAATAATAAATAATTATAGCTCATGTATAAGTTTTATAATGTATTTTATTTTCTAACATATTTTCAAATAACCATTCTAAAAATCATTGGTATTTATGCTATGGAAATTGCGGCCAGTGTATTTATAGTTGAATCATATGCACAATAATTTTTAATTTTACTTTTAATTTTTCTAAAAGTATCTGATTAATTGTGTATAAAAGATAACTTTTTTCTTAAAAAAAATACAGAGGGTTATACATGTTATTTTGGTTACTTGTCAAAAATCACATATTAACTATTACTTCTTAATACCTTTTATTGAATAAATTTAAATGATTAGTTATATCGTATTATATTAATGTTATAAAATTAGCATCGTTTAATTTATAATATTATATTTATAAATAATAAATATATAAATTTAGCAGATACTGTACAAGTTTTCAATTGATCTTAATTATTTTATTAATAATTAAGTCATTGTATAGAGATGCGCTATTAAATAATAAATCTCAAAGAATATAGTATTTTTAAAAATAAAACATTTAAATTTATAAGCAATCTACCTATTCTTATCGTAATACTTAAATATTTATTTTTAGAAGAAATAAACCATTACTAATCGATTTTCTTATGTAACTCTACACCGCAGTGCATACCTTATTTAATTTATCATTTTTAATGGAAGTTGTTTAAATAGCCAAAGTTAATTTGCATAATCTTAATTTTTCTCTTTTTCTTAATAAAATTTACATAATTTGTTTTATAGTAGTATTTTAATGTTATAAAAATGTTATATAAAAATTTACTTACAAATATTACATTTATATAAATAAAATAAATAATTATTCAATTTGCCAAGAAATTTATATTTTCGTGTTTCTTGACGACTTAAAACAACTCAATTTTTCATTCTTGTTCTTTTCTCTCTCTCTCTCTCTCTCTCTCTTTTTTTTTTTTTTTTTTTTTTTTTTTTTTCAAATAATCGCTAAACGTTTTTTTTTAATTCTGATTAACCCATTAACCGCCGACACTAGAAATAATGATTTTTTTCTAATTATAAACAGTAATACTCATTATTTTGAACATATATACCAGTAATTTAAAATAAAATTATTAAAATTAGTCTTATCTTACTAAATACAGGGTGTTCTATTTGTACAACTTCAGTGGAATAAGAGTATAGAATGAATACAAATAAATGTTTACGGAAATTTCCTTGAGGGTGCATAAAACAGAAAAAACTACAGATGACTTCAAAAGTAATTATTTTATTATTAAACATTTGTTTTACAAGTTATGTAAACTTATTCAAATATGAAGATTTTCAAAAGTTTTGGATTGATTAGTGCTTCAAGTTTGAAATTTATTTTTAAATATAAAATTATTTTTCAGATTAATTATTTTTTTTTGTAATAAAATAAACATCTATCCTTTCCTTACTTAAAAACAATGCTTAATATAAAATATCTTTTTTAGTTAACTGTTAAACGCAATTACGTCTGGCGTTGCGTGAACGCAACACCAGCGAAAAATGGGTCAAGGCTGAATTGTGGTACGATTTTAAATTCGGAAATTTTATCATTTTGTTCTAATCTTGGATCTAGTAGAATTTATGAGGATAATTTAATTATAAACTTCGTTGTGCTAGAAACCAGATGTATATAAGTTTATCCCAGCAAATGCGAATTACCCCTGATAAAAATTCATTCCATTTTTAGGGACTTATTATCTTATTATTTGTATTATTTTTCTATTTGTGAATTTTTTTTTTTGAATACTCCTTGTCATTTTGATTTAGTGTGTAGTTAACGTAAGTTTTACGATTTTTTTCCATAATATAGTCTCAATTATATGAAATGATATGATCTTGTGGCAGGCATTCATTTTGACGTACGAATTGGTACTGTTCATTTATTAACACGTTCGCTGCCGATCCCGCGCCAGCGCGGGATGTGACGTATTGCTTTGCAGGTGAAAGTTTACTTTAGGCTGCCGCTTGGCGAAATTTCGAAAATCTCCAAGACGGCGCATTTCGCATCGTGTTCCGAATAGCAACCTTACACCGGCGGCATACGAAAGCGAGCTTTTCGGCGATCTAACCTAAAAAGAAAACGCGTCTTGAAAAAAAAAAATCCGAATAATAATAATACATAGTACTAAAGGAAAATTTTCATAAAATAGAATTAAAAGGAAAAAAAAAAAAAAAAAAAAAAAAAAAAAAAAAACGAAATAATTACGAATTTATAACTAATCACAAATAAAAAAATAAAACTTAGATTATACAATCACACCTAATGTCCCTGAAACGTGTGTTGCTTTAGTAATTGATGATAAGTGTTTAGATGATAGTGTTTTTATTTCCAATAATTTAACAGCTATAAGTACAGTCGGTAACAAAAGTGTCCGAACACTAGCAAAAATTTCTATGTAAAAAAAGTACACTTCATAAGGTTTTGTTTAATAAATCCTTATCAAATCATGTTCTTACACTGACTAAGAACATGATTCGACAAGGATTTATTTAACAAAACCGTATGAAGTATACTTTTTTACTTAGGAATTTTAAATTTAAAAGCTTTCAAAAGTTGTATAAAGTAAATTATTTATCATTAATATTTTATTTATAGTCCTCATTCATTAGGAATGAAAAAATAAATCCGCAACTGGATAATTATAGCAAATTTTAACGATTCTCTATTATAATGGTACTCTCATCTGTTCACTATACCCCTATCTCAAAATGCATGAAATTAAAAAGTATACAAAATTTTGTACTGTAGCAACTAGTATTGGCATGAAATTAAAAAATATGCCTCTAAAATTCAGGACCGTGGTTGCCCAGTCGGTAGAGCGCCGGGCTCGGAATTGAAGATTGCGGGTTCGGTACTCGAGCCTGCCAAAAACCATTGTGTATACTAATGGTGGCTGGTGCTCATAAAATCTGTCGTGCCCGCAATGTTTTCCATGTTCCCATATTAATTATACCTCTGGGTGTCTACGAAGCGAGAGAGTCATCCCTTCCGTGGAGGATCAAAATTGTGATGGCATGTCCATGGACCACTCTAGGGGTGAAACCCAGACCATCGCCAATTGTCCATTGCGCAGCACTAGTGTGACGTAAAACACAATCAACAAACCAACCTCTTAAATTCAAAAGTACCTCTTAAATTCCAACTCTATTCAACCAGCCAAACAGTACTAACGCAAACATCACAAATACTCATATTTCAAAATAGATGGTTTGTTGGGTTTTACGTCACACTAGTGCTGCGCAATGGGCGATTGGCAACGGTCGGGGACTCACCCCTAGAAGTGGTCCGGAAACATGCGATCAAAAATTTGATCCTCCATGGAAGGGTATTTCAAAATAGAATACTTTCTCTCTAATAAAACACGTATGATCAATATGCAACCGAAGTGATGGCGTCAGCGAGATATTTTATCTGCTCAGTACAAACGAAACTATTTGCTATGGAAATTTAACTTATTACTCATTAACTCCAGAGTTTGCTTGTAACGAGCAGATGAATTTTTACACGTTTGACTTTAATACAGCGTATTGACGTAACGCATGACGCAAACAAGCAAAGGTAAACACAAAGCCTATAACATTTGGCGATGTAGCGCTCTTGTGCACACGTCAAACATATTCGGCGGGTTAAAGGAAAAAAACGTCATTTCAAATTTTAGTCACGTGAAACCGGCAGCGAACGTGTTAAAATAATATATTTGAATATTATATATATATATATATATATATATATATATACACACACTGAGAGACACTTTATTTTAATCCTCCGACACTTTTCGCACTGGCGTTCGGAAGCCTATGTGCACTTTGTAGCCCCTAAAGGAATGGTGAGGTGCACAAAGTGCTCATACATAATTTTAAATGGTTTTTATTTAATATTTGCTGCAATTTGCTGCAATTTACTGTTCTGTTTTTGTTCTGATTTCTGTTATAATTCAGGAGGTTCTCCGTTCCATGCAATCATTCCCCACTACACTGTAAAACACTTTGGTAACGGTACTCTTATGCATCAGATACGTTCCTGATTTTATAAGTTTGGAGCAAGTTCCTGAGAATAACAGGATTTCGTCCATGAAATGTTCCTGATTTCAGGAATGTAGTATTATTTTGAATGAGTGTAAATTTGATGGTTACTGATATATTCCAGGGACATCACTGATATATATTAGGCACATTAGCTGTCCAAAATTCCCCAGGAAAGTGCGTTTTTTTTTTTTTTTTTTTTTTTTTTTTTTTTTTGTTTGTTTCAGTGTAAGGTAAAGATGTCAATTTACCTGTTCAGACACAGTCTTTTGCCTAAAATATCAGTCATGAAGCACTTTCACTACAGCTGTTCGTGAACATTTACCAAATGCGACGCAAATATCTGCTCCATGCATCTGAGTTCTTACTATTAACTTCATTTCCAAAGTTCGATAATTAACATTTTCCCTCCATGTATTCACATGCAATCAAAAACCAAGAATGAAAGCATACATTATAAAATACTTCTTCAGTGGCAATCATTGGATAATACATTAAAAAAAAAAAAAAAAAAAAAAAAAAAAAAAAAAAAAAAGAGGATGAATTTCTATATATCTAAAAGAAAATTTTTTTTACAGATGTCACTGCCCAATTCACCCATGCAGGTATAAATCAATAAAACAGGAATGCAAGATAAATTTTATACAGAAATTAAAAGGAGGGTAAAATAAAACTAGACACAATTACTTTCTAACTTATAAGAAAAAAACATAAATTCACAAGCAAAAAATAATATGAGCTTCAGGACAGTTAATATAACAAGTTTAAATCCCTTAGTCATTAAAAGTAGAAGTATTACGATTCGTAAGAAAAAACTATTTAATAAATATAAACTTAAAAAATAAAATAACAATAACAATAAATAGTTTTATAACTAATCAGTGTAATATAAAGCAAATATTTAAAATAAAGATATTAATACTTAATTTATATTTTTAAGTTAATTATTAGGATATATATATATATATATATATATATATTTATTTTTTTTTTCAAAAATGATAAGGTAAAAAATGATAAGTGATGCGAAATATTGAATGAAACTTGGAGAGTTACGAAAACAGTGGTGTCATAAATGTGTGACATGATATAATAAAGTATTCCTCGCAAATCAAAAAATTCTTTTTTTCTTTCTGCTTTTTTCTTAGTCATTAAAAGTAGAAGTATTACGATTCGTAAGAAAAAAAACTATTTAATAAATATAAACTTAAAAAATAATAATTAATAGTTTTATAACTAATCAGTGTAATATAAAAAAATATTTAAAATAAAGATATTAACACCTAATTTGCATTTTAAAGTTAATTATTAAGAAATAATTTTATTATTTATTTATTTATTTATTTATTTTATTTATTTATTTTTTTTTTTTTTTTTTGCAAAATGATACGTCATAGTAAGTGATGCGAAATATTGGATGAAACTTGGAAAGTTACAAAAAATAGTGGTGTCATAAATGTGTAAAATGATATAATAAAGTATTCCTCGCAAATCAAAAAATTAAAAGAAACCTAATATTGTTAACTGCCATGATCTTATTTCTTTTTCCTTTCTGCTTTTTTCTTAGTCATTAAAAGTAGAAGCATTACGATTCGTAAGAAAAAAAAAACTATTTAATAAATATAAACTTAAAAAAAAAAAATAATAAATAAATAAATAGTTTTATAACTAATCAGTGTAATATAAAGCAAATATTTAAAATAAAAATATTAATACCTAATTTATATTTTAAAGTTAAATATTAAGAAATATATATATATTCTTTCTTTTTGCAAAAATGGTACGTCATAGTAAGTGATGAGAAATATTGAATGAAACTTGGAGAGTTACAAAAAAAGTGGTGTCATAAATGTGTGAAATGATATAATAAAGTATTCCTCGCAAAAAAAAAAAAAAAAAAAAAAAACTAATATTGTTAACTGCCATGACCTTATTTCTTTTCTCTTTCTTTCTTTTATTTTATTTTCTTCTTCTTCCTCTTCTTCTTCTTCTTCTTCTTTTTTTTTTTTTTTTTTTTTTGTTCTTGTACCAATGATTAATATAAAAATTATGTGTAAATAATATATATATATTTTTAAATTACTTTCTTAAAAATAAATTTACTGATTTTTTATTTTTTTTATTTTTAAGAAATAAAATGAAGCTATAAGCATGTTGTATTTTTCAGAAACTAACATGATTTATTTTAAATTATAAATTAATGCAATAATATTTATGATACAAAATAATATTTAAATTGAAATGATAGTTAACTAGCATGTTTCGCCCGCTTCACTGGTCCCTATTTTTAAATGAATCACTATAATTAATGAATTCTCAAAATTGCATTAATTTTTATCATGTGAAAGAAAAAGGGAAAAACAAATGTGATCAGGAAAAATGTCGCATCGGGTTTCCACTGCCTTCAGCAGCGCAGGCCATTGTGCACTGCGAGCGCGCATTTATGTTCGACACTCTTAATGAATCACTATATTATCGAAAGGGAAAATATATAAAATATAAAAAAAAAAATCTTCTCTTATCAGTGGGATAATCGGTCCGGACCCCCACTGCCTGCGGCAGCGTATACCTGCGCACTCAGCGCGATTTTTCCTGCGGCCGCCGTTCCCACCCCTCTTAATAATTCTATACTTTCAAAAATATCCCCAATGATTTATCGGGCCTTAAAACTTAATAATACTAATTTTCAACGTTCTAACTCTTATTTTTATTATTTCCCCCCTTCTATCCTAATAATTTTACAAATTTGAAAATATCCGCAATCGATTTTCAGGTATGTTTGTAATCTCTATGCACCAGTTTCGAGCGATATAACTCTATTTTCATTTTTTTTGCCCCTCCACCCCCCTTCCTGCTCCTCCCAATAATTTTACAAATTCGAAAATATCCGCAATCGATTTGTAGGTATCATAAACCTCTATGTACCAATTTTGAACGATCTAACTGTATTTTTATTTTTTTACCCCTGCCCCCTCCCTTCCCAATAACTTTACACTTTCGAAAATATCCCTATTCGACTTGCAGGCCTTTAAAACCTATCTGTACTGAACGGCCTAACTGCATTTCTATTTGTTTTTGCCCCATAGCCCCCCCCCCTTACCGCCCCACCTGGGAGCTGAATTTCTAAAGTTCCAGAAATTGGTTTTTAGATATTTGTATTAGCTATACTTTAGAACAAAAATTTCACGTATATCTTTTTTTTTTTGAGATATATAGGATCATGTGAAATCACGTTTTGTGCATATGAAATCACATTTTGCCCCCATCTTTCCTTTGGAGACCGAATTTCTAAAATTCCAGAAATTAGTTTTTAGACATTTGTGTTAGCTATATTTTAAAGCAAAAATTTTACGGATATCTGTTTTTTTTGTTTTTTTTTGTTTGTTGATATGAAGGATTTTGTGAAATCCCGTTTTGCTCCCCCCCCCCCTCACTGGGAGACGAATTTTGTAAAATCGATTCTTAGTGGATGCTTACGTCATAGAGGGAACATTGTCACGAAATTTCATTCTTCTAGGTCCAGAGGTTTGGTCTGGGCGATGATGAATCACCCACTCACTCACTCAGGATGAACGATTTTATATATATAGATAAGAGTAAATATAGAAAAATTGAACAGAACTAAAAAAAAGTGAGAAATAAGAAATTTTTACGAACCTTCTAACCATCCAGAAAAAAAATATATATTCTTAGGGAAATCAATAAAATTGTTGTCTTTCTTGTTATTCACATCCAATAAAAAAGTGTTGCATTGATATCCAAACAATCTCTTTTAGTTTGTACACTACACATGTTTAATAATTTATTAGAGAAAATTCTTGACATCGTCTCTATCTTTTTCATACAAGGAAATCTGCAAAAACACTTTCTGAACATTTCTTAAAAACAATACCGTTTTCAAACAGGTATATAAAGTTTATACGATGAATTTATTCTAACGCCTTCATGAACTTGAAAAGCAATTTAAAGACACCCAACGTAGTCTAGGTTCAACTAGTTTCAAAAGCGAAACCAACTTCGTGTTAATACTCCTTTTTCCTAAAATAACTTGATGAGTCAAGTAAAATAATGATCTGCTGTTACAAAAAAGTATTTGAGAAAAAAAAAATAATTATATTCTAACTTAGGTAAGACTTTGATATTTCACAAAAATATTCTGAATTATCATTTTCATTCTCGCAGAAAGCTTAATCATTTCCTCTCTGCAACGTTTTAACAGTCTCCAATTATTTGCCACTTCCTCTTCGTAGGTAACCTTCATATTGTCTACTTTTAAAACATATCATTGCTTTGACATCATTGGGGTATAGTTTTCTTACTGTTCATTTCAATAGTTTTAATATATTGATTCTATCTCACAGAATTTCTTTAATTAATCATTCATCTGTTAAAAATATTTTTCTAATCTACGATTATAACTACGATTTATTTGAATTTGCATAAGCAATTGCTATCGAACCAAATATCGCTTACATAGCATAATCGTGCTTTAAACTTATATCATTTGTTATTAACTAGTAAAAATTTGTTAATGAACTAGTTAAAAGTGAGTGAATCTGAAGGAGTATCAAATTTATTCAAATTACCGGTATGTACAACATACTTTTCGAAAAATGTACAATATAATTTTTCTGAGTGTAATATTTAGTGTTTTTGAAAATATTAATTATTTACTGCTAGAAATTTAACATTTCTCTTAAATTTTCACCACAGTATTTAAATAGTATATTTAGTTAACGGTTAACATTCTATGTATCTGTAATTTATTTTTTAATAAATTTCATTTTGTATAAATATGTCCAGAAAAAGATTTATTTATATTTTTTGCTTCTATGCTCAAATATCGATTACTTCAGTCGATAAAAATGTGTAACTTTTACGACTTTGAAAAAATATTTTTCGGGCGATATGGAAGACTGTTTGGTGTATAATGTGTTCCTACAAATGCTTAACCTTTCAAATGTAATCATATGATTTCGTTCGACATTTACTGCATATATATTTAAATAATTGAGGTATTTCTTTCAAGATATACTATTCGATAGTCAAAAGTCATAGTTTTAAACTATCGTATTTAAAACTACCACTTTTGATAGAATTTTTTTTTTTTTTTTTTTTTTTTTTTTTTTTTTGTTGGTCCTTTTTACAAATAAATTGTACTACATGTATGACTTTTAATAAGAAGTAACTTGCTTTATATTTGCTATGGCGCTCTAAAATTATTTACTGAGATGAAAACGTGTACACATGACAGACGAACCGAAGTGATAAACACGTCTAATTTTCGTTAGAGATAAAAATTAGTTAAAAATAACTAAAAATAACAATTAGTTAAAAATAACTAAATTGTCCTTTAAACTATTCTTAAAACACGAAAGATAAATTATACCGACAAAACGGTTTTTCTTGAATTATTGAATACATAATAATAATAATAAAACATTCACAATTACTCTTATAATTTCCATTCGTAAATTTTTATTTATTTATTTATTTTAACTTTAGAGGTAGTACAGCTTTGGTATAACTGTTTACAGATAAATTTTTCCCTTTTACTAATTACAGAAAACTATAAATATCCCTCTGTCTATAACAAAAAAGTTATTGCCGATAGCGTGAAATGTTTTTTGTCTGCGACCCTCTCTCTTCGTAAACGGGCGTGTCTTCCGCGTCATAAGAGGTATTAATGTTTGCCGAATACTCCAAGGAGGACATTTCTCTTCGTTACAAATTTCTATTGCCATAATTAACGAAGTTATCAATTTGAAACCTCGCGTTAACAAAGGTATTGCCAACTTGCAAATAGTTTATGTTCTTACGTTTTTTTTTTTTTTTTTTTTTTTTTCTGTCAATGACGTCATTTTCCAGAGGAAAATTAAAATGTATACAATAATGTAAAAAAATAAAAATTAAAATAAATGTCAATGTTGCTATTGGTAACAAAAAAAATTTATCATCTGCAAATAAATAAAAAACATTATCTTAGTCATTTTCAATGAAAAAAGGAATTTAGACAGGTAATTAATCTTCTGAAGATACTTTTACCTAGTTTTAGAAAATTGAATTTCTTACTGGCAATTTCTTATGTTGTTTATCAATTTTTTTACATGTTCTTTTTTTTTCTTCTTGGGAATAATGTAATGCCTAATGCCTATACTTTTTACTATTTTTTTTTTTTTTTTTTTTTTTTTTTTTAAGTTAATTTAGGGCGATGCATAATACTCTTTATATATTTTTCTAATGTACAGCTAGGTAATAATTTTACACATTCGAAAATACCTGAAAAGAAAAAAATATATTATTATTATTATTATTATTATTATTTTAAATTGAATAAATCTCCTAGAGCTTCAATTTTAATTCTTTCCTGCCTATTTCTTAGAATAACGAACGATAAAATGTACTCTATTTTCTATAACAGTTTTAGGTGACAATTTTTTTTTTTTTTTTTTTTTTTTTTTTTTTTTTTTTTTTGCCATGATTAGAAATATGAAATGTATTATAGGAATATTTAATTTTGTAATGTTAAAAAATTATTAGTATGAAATTAGAAGATGCTGTCGCTTATAAATGAGTTTGAATTTGACTATAAAATATTTTCTTATGCCAAAATATATCCGAAGTATTCTAAAATATTTTTTTAAATAAAAAATATGAATACATTTTAAGGACAAAAAGAAATGCAGTCAATTATACAGATATTATTTAATTTAGGTTTTTTTTTTCTTCTTTTTATCTTTCAAAATATTTAAGTATTAGAAACTTTTTCCCAAGAAAAAATTTAATATAAATTTTTCAGATAAAACTCCCCGAGTAAAAGCAAATAATTCTCAAAACTTCGCAATGTTTGACATTGCTGTGGAATAGTGCTGTGAGTGCTTACAAGGATGATAATTTAAGAAAGAAAAAATAATCCGAATTATAAGCGGTGCTATTTTGGATATCAGTTTTCCAAGACTAAATTCAATTACAGTTTTAAAAACTTGATATAACACGAATGTAAATATATATATATATATATAATCACCAATCTAAACACTTGACTATCATGGATAACGAAAAAATTATGGTCTTATAAAAAAAAAAAAAAAAATCATGACATTTAGGTGCTACATTATTTGTTTATTTATTTATTTATTTTTAACAAGCAATTATAAATAATAATAACAATAATCGCCAAATAGTGACGAAAAGTCGCCAAGGGGGGCATATACTAAATCTGTAGCGCAAAATAGTCTAAATATTTCGAATTTCTTTTCTATTCTTAAAAAAAAAAAAGTATTAAACATTATGTATTACAATTTGACATTGAATATAGGGATTTCTATAATATCGTCCTGTTTTTGTCTTGTGTTGTGCACTATTAATACTCCTATTCATTGAAAGGCAAAGCAGTGAATAGACGGGTAGAACCCTGCAGGGTTTGGTGAGCGAAGCAAGCAGGGTGCAGAACCCCCTAGTAGTACAAGAAAATACGGAAGTGAAAGCTACATCCCTGTAACTTTCAAAATGAAGGGAAAATTTCGACACTCAGCTTCTTTTTTTTTTTTTTTTTTTTTTTTTTTTTTTAATATCACCGTTTCACTAATTAATTTTATTTTATAATTTCACATTTCGCCAAAAATGGCATCTTATACATTTAAAATAGTCCATGTTAAATTTCTAGACCAATATTAATTTTAAACTCGTAGTACCTCAATACTATTCTATAAAATGCAATAGTGATTGCCTTCTTACAGCCATTAACAACACACGAGCATGTACAAACATGAATTACTTTAAGTATAACATTTCCGTTTAATCTGAATTTTTTATTTTTCCTGTTTTAAAATCTATGATTGTAAAACGTCTAACATTAGAAATAAAAACAAACATTTTCTAGACATCAAAATTAAAAATTGCAAAGAGGAATAGGTAAATAAATGTCAAGTTTCCGGAGAAAACTTCTTCAATGGGAAAATTGTACGCTTAGTCATCATGTGGTGAATGATGACAGCTAAGTTCCACCTTCATTCTAAAATCTTCCCAGATATCATATTTCCTGTCTTTAATCATTTTTACGAGTATCGACATGTATTTTATGAATGGAACCTCAAAACTTTTACGTCATGATAAATGAAATTTTTGATGCATTCAAAACCTACGCATTCTGCATTATCTCGACTTTAAGTGTCTGTGTACTTTAAAACAAATAATGCGGCAAGAGCAATGCGCTTTTTTCACATTCAGTTCATTTCCGCTTTTACTGATAAATCACATTTTATTTGTTTGAATACATATTATTTTTGAGGCATAATATGAGATAACGAAGGTCACAAAATATTTTTAGATTTATGTAGATGCCATTTTTGTGGCATTTTGTTTAAAATTTTATAATCTGATAAATTTTGATTTCTGTCTGACTCGAAAATAATTCATAGTTAAAGCTTAAAATATTGTAACTAATGTTATAGTTTTCACGCATTATTTTATTAAACAATCTTTTTTTCTTAAAAAAAAGAGAAGAAAAAAGTATATTTTTGCTTTAAAAGGTGATGATACCGCTATTAATAATAAAATAGACTGCATGTTTGTCATAGAAGGGTGTGGGAAACCACAAGCAAGAACTCATAAAAATTAGTAAACAGATGCAATCATTAAAAGATCTAATCACGTATAAAGTCCTATTTTCGTGTTAGTTTTCCAAATCTGTGGAAAATGTTGCTATTTGGCGTCGTATTTTATTTCTGATTTTTCTAATTCTGTGAAAAGTAGTGTCGTAACTTCAACGTAATAAATATTTACTTGTGAAAAATGCTGGAAAACAATTGTAAAATTAGCGTTATAATAATAATAATAATAATAAATAAATACATAAAAATAAAAAAACACTATACATTCTTTTGCGCTAATTTATTTTCAAACGCTATACAGAACTGAAATTGAAATATCAGTTTAAATAAAAGTTTTGCTGTAGAGAGTGACGCAATAATAGAGACGCTATAGTTATATTAGGAAATAATAATAATAATAATAAAGTTCAGAGAATTTGGCAGTAGTATAAATTATTAACAAAGTTAGTCAAACACAAGAACGAAAAATCATGCGGTGCGCATTGATTATTAACGCTTTCCAAATGTACGTAATTGTTGTATCGTATAACTTTCAATGCTCTGCGCCTATGTAATCACACAACGGACAGACAATAGCTCTGAAAGACATACAGATAGACTAATTAAATTCCTAATCATTTTTAAATATTATTAGAAAGTGTTAAAAATGCTTAACACAAAAGAAAACGTAGCCCTTAGATTATAATTCCAGCCCTTAATATACCTGACTATTTTAGTGTAGCCCTGTAAATCTGAAGGTTAGCAAAATCATATTCTATACAAAATATTACTTCAGCATATTAACAATACAATGTCAATTTCTTTATGATTTTTACAATAAAAAGTTCTTTAAATGCAATTTATAAAAAATGTCTGTCCTTAAATTCAACGTATTGGCATTTTCTAGGGGTGTCCCTGAACACAAAACCAGTTGCACAGGACCTATTAAAGCCATTTCAAATAGGGAACATTCCATAGTGATTCAGAATAACATATATAATTTTTTTTTTAAATCTGAAAATATTTATGGATGCTGCGGGCGGGCAGACGGATAGATAGGCAGATGGACAGTCGGGCAGATAGATACACAAATTGAAATAATATTCACACTTAAAAATATTAAAAAGTGTTAAATCGCTTAATGTAAACGAAAATGCAATTCCAGCAATTTCCAATAAAAGCCTTCAATGTAACTGAATATTTTTGTGTGGTCCTGTAAATGTAATGGTAATCATATTACATTCTGCAGAAAACATTCCTTTATGTATATGAATAACATATTTCGTTTTTATTAAGATTTGTTCAAAGTTAAGTTATTAAAATTTGGTTTATAGAAATGCCTCTCATAGAGCGAATGCTTTGGAATACTTTCGGGTGTCCCTGTACACAAACCAGTGGTGGTATTTACTCCATTTTCTATAGCAAACATTGTCAGTGAACTTGAATGACATATTTCAATTTCATTAAAATTTGTGTAAAATAAAGTAATTAAAATATAGTTCATAAAAATACTTCTCATAGAACACAATGCTTTGGAATACTTGTGTTCCTGTACTCAAGCCAGTAGAGGTATTCACTCCATTTTCAATAAGGGACATCCAATAGTAAACTTGAATATCATATATTAATTTCAAGAAATTCAATGAATATTTACGGGAGTTAGAGTGAGGATAGACAGACAAACGGACAAACAGACAGACAAACCAAAGTCATTAACACTTTTCAACCTTATTAGAAAAGAATTAAAAATATTTAGAAAGTGATAAAAATGATTTATATAAATGACTATAAGATATTTTAAGTTATATGTATACCATTGATAGAATGGCATGGGAAATACAAAAACCTTAATCCTATCGAAAATCTGTGGTATAGATTAAAGAAACTTGTTACGTAGAAGATATCTAGCAAAATTATTCATTTAATTGAAGCACTTATTAAATCTCCGTATCACATTTCAATAGTACCAAAACTAAAAAACTTTATTGACGCCACAGGAAGGTATTAAAAAGTCATAATTGCTGAAAAAAGGTTACCCAAATAATTATTAACAGTGCCACACGAAATTTTTTTTTATATATTTCATTTGTTTGTTTGTTTGTTTCCTTTCTTTCTTTTTTTTTTTTCTCTTTTTTTTTTTTTTTTTTTTTTTAAACTGCTATTCCAATATATATATATATATTACGTATATGTTATATTATTATTATTTCTTTACATTCTTGGTTAAATAATATTTTTAATAATATATTATTGCCCGGTATTATTTTAAGCAGAAGTCATCAAATCTCAAAAACGCATTTTTTCCGAATGGTTTCTACAATTTCCCGTTACTTGTACACAATACATACTTGGAAATACATACGTATCTACACATACACACGTGTATCTTTTAGTGAAATTCAGGGAAACAAAGAAGCAAAAATCAGAAAACAAAAAAGCTAAACATACGAAATTTATCAGTAATAACTCTTTATTTGTTCTCTGGTTTCTATGCTGCAATAACAATAATAATAATAAAATTATATAAATGATGATAATATTTAAAAACTTCTTAAAAATATATTTAAAATAAATATTCATTGCAAAAATTATGTATATGTATTAAATTCCCCCCCCCCTTTTTTTCCCCAAAAAGAAGTAATGCTAAATTACTTAAAAAAAAAAAAAAAAAAAAAAAAAAACTGAAAAAAACTGGAAAAAAAAAAAAAAAAAAAAGTTTTCATAACTCTCATAACATACACTCTATGGAATATATTTTTGCTCTTCATATCTTAATTACGCCAATTTTGTGCTTACGCTAGAAATTAGATCGGGTTTACGTTTTGTGATTGGCTATAAATGGCGCCTGTGTATTTGTTTTTCCTTGACTATAAAAATCTCATTCGCTGCTTCCTAGAGCAAATTTTTCTGAGCGCTTATATGGTTTTCAAAGTTATTATTGCTCACGTTCCACTGTAAAATAGCTGTAATTCTCTGCTTGGAACTTTAATTTCTCAATGCTATGCTGTGATATTTCTTTATTAGTTTAGACGAATAGATGTTGTTTAATAGTTATCGTGATATGTACAGTGTATATGAAAACGTTGACAGCTGGGTTATCATTCTTAAAATATTGATATTGGATAGCACTATAAATTGCAAAATTGAGTAAAAATATAATCATATATACACTAAGTGACAAAAAAAAAAAAAAAAAAAAAGCCGCACTGCAGAAAAATTCGCTTATACCTTTTGGGTTCGTAATAATTTAAAAAATAATGATTGCAACAAATAAAATTGTTATGTTTGTATAATACGGAAGTCATAACATGATACCTATGTACATTTTTGATTTAATAATTCGTTTTACTACACTTTACGAAGTATTTAATAAAAATCTAAATAATTTTTTTTTTTTAAATGTAATATAATAAACATATACTTAGTATTCTATCATAATTTATTATATAAAATAAAGAAGTGCTACTTTAATGTATGAAATAAAACTATTTATTTGTTAGATCTAAACAATTATTTAATAAAAATATGTATTCTGGATCGGATAATTCCGCCTTTATATGGAATTACTGCTTTAATGCGCAATGGCATAGTATTTTACAGTTTTTTTTAACATGAAACTCAGAAATTTCACTGTGCCAAATATCATAAATATTCTTTTCTAGTTCTTTCAAAGTTGTAGGCTACAAATTCTAATCCTCACCCTCTTTGATAGGCTAAACATTTTCGAGTGGATTGAGATTAGGACAATTTTCAGGTCTAATAAAGAAGAAATCATTCTTTGTGGGATTCAACTTTAAGTAAAAAAAGTTATGATAACTTACAAAATTATAGATGCTCATGAGAATGGATAAGTAATTTAACAACTTGAATCAAATAAATGTATCAGAAGAGCCATATAAAAAGGTGCATTATCATCTTGAAATGCTGATTATGGAAGAGTTTGAAATACCCCCAAAATACTCGGTCAGGTATCAAAATTTTATAATGGCCAAGTTTTATTTCGGGTTAATTGATCCCTTGAACACGAAAATTTGCCAGACTTACAGAAAAATTATGCATTTTCGTATCGTAATGTACGGGGAATATGTCATTGTTTTAAAAGTGCGATTTTCATAAAGTCAGTCACATTTTCGTGGTCCTGGACGATAGGACCCATGCCCCAGCCCACCCGTTCCCACTGTTCAATGTCTTTTTCTAGTAAATTTTGCTCTTTTATTACTTCCGGTGTGAGCCTGTTTTTTTTTTTTTTTTTTTTTTTTTTTTTACAGCTTCAAAAGAAAATAATTTCTATTAGGTGAAATTTTCCATACACCCCAATAAAGTTATGTACAATATTCTTGTATTCTATCATAAAAAGTTAAAAAAATATGACAAGTCAAAAAAACTCATTTAAGACCATTTTCCAGTGCCTGAAAATAAGACAACGCAAAGAAATTCGTATGGCTGATCGTTTTTCAAGGGTTATAGACATCAATGATATTGGAAATACATAAACAGATCAATATTTTTTATTTATGACCAATCCGTCAATAATTTTATTTAAACGTATCGCTAGAACATTTATATAATATAATATAAATGTTCAGATATATAACGTATCCTTGTAATTTTTTTTTTAAATGTATATCTAAGATCAATATTTAAAAAATCAAATCCTACGTTAATATTTTTTAAATACCCTGTAAAGGTATGAGCAATATATTTGAAATCAACCATTTCCGTTAAATAATATATAATTTAGATGCTTATTTTAAGGATTTTTCTTAGTTTTATATTTTTGTATAAATATTTTTCTTGGGGTTGGTTAAAATAAACGGAATATGAAAGGGGACAGATATAAGCCTTTTAATGAGACTTGACATCTCTGACTTGGCACCAGTGAAGGTTTCATATATAAGCTTATATTTCCAGGTAATATTTATAAATTGAACTATACGTTAGGTTTTGTCAGTGTAATATATATATTCACGCAATATTTCTTATGTTTTTAATATATTTTTTGCAGATTTGAAATCATTAAATTGCGTTTTCTCAATTTGTACTTTTTCACGAATTCATGATTTTCAAAATGTTAAAACTTCTATAGATATTTAAGAAAAGACTTAAAAATGTTTTGGATTTTTAATAGAACTTATACTTAAAAGAATTAGGGATGAATTTTGCAGTATCTTAATATATACATATATTAAAAATATAAATAAAACAAAGATTTTTTTTTTTTTTTTGCAAATTTTTACATGGTCATGCACTTTTTAGTTTTTTCTCAAGAACTAATTAATAAATTTTAAAATCCATGGCTAATTCTGTTAAGCAGTTTCTACTAAATATCCAAAAAATATTAAGTGTTTTCTCAAATGCCTGTAGAAGTTTTAGCATTTTGAAAATCATGAATCCATAAAAGAAATGCAAACTGAGAGAACGCAATTTAAATGTTTCAAATTATAGAAAATATATGAAAAGTCATAAGTTGCCTGAATATATATTTTATTGAACAAACCTAATATAGTTCAATTTATAAATATTAAATGGAGTTATAAGCTTTTATATGTAACCTTCAGTTCAGTGGCGCCAAGTCAAAGGTACCAAATCCCTTTAATAATAATAATAATAATAATAAAACGCCTTTTATATTCAATGGTATATCTGTACCTAAATACTTAATGAATCTATAGCATATAAAGTTTATTTTATAACTTTGTCTAAATTCTATAAAATAAGTAAAATTCAGCCAAAATTATCTAAAAAATGCAGAAATATTTAAAAAACTTTATAATAAGGGCACTCTGTAGCTATATTTATATATGGAAATTTAACATAGTTAAATTTTCATATTTTATCTCAAATTCTTCCCATTAGAAGTTCCCATTAAAGTAATATCAGTAGCAATCTTTAATATTAGATGTTGTATAGTTATTATATTGGTTAAAGCTCTTCAAGCGTCATTATCTAATTTCTTAAATTAATGTGTCTGATAATATTGTGCGTTTCCGAAAACAATCTAGTAATTGAGAAATAGCACATCATTTGTCTAATAGAAACACTTTCATCAAATATCCATATACAGAATGAGTGTGAATGTTTTTTTTTTTTTTTTTTTGCACTAGACATAATAAATTATTTATGCATCATTGACCCATCAGATCATAAATGCAGTAAATAATGAAAATTCCACATAAGAATATCGTCATTGAAAACAAATAATTTTCATAAACGTATTTTGATTATGCGCTCAGTTTCAAAAGTCATGCACTTAACATATATAAAGTCTTTCTAAGACGCCTTATCATGCATAATGAAATTAATTATAATAGAAGTATATTTAGCGTTTTTAAGCATCTTAAAAAGCGAAAGAGTAAGAAACACAATGATTTGCGTTAAAGATGGATTTGTTTAAATCGTAACTTACCGAAACATTGCTTTTATTATTAGTGAGAGAAATGAAAACAAAATTTAGTAGAGAAATATTATTGAAGAGTGTGATTATCTTTTGGAGCAATAAATATTATTAAATGATGTGCGTATTCTTATTATCAATGTACATTCATTAACATAAAAAAAAAAAAAAAAAAAAAAACTTTTTTAAGCTTAGTAAAATATTCTTTCATTTGGTTAGTATACATTTTCTGCACATGCTCTATCATGTTCACATAGAGGTCTGCATGGGCTGAAATTTTAAAGCTCGGGCCCGGGCTGTTTACTTTTTTGCAATGTATTTCCCTGCATTTCTATCCAAAAATTTTTATTATCAACTTTTCAAAGTTTTTATATAGCCAAGCAGTAGAATATCCGTAAACAAAATTACTGACCATTTCGAAAACAATTAAATAAAAAAAGAAATTCATTATTACGAACGGACAAAAGGCACACAGACAGACTTAAATTTAAACCGAAATATTTGTATACATCAATCAATATTGGAAGGTATTAAAAACGGTTAATAATACTAATAATCTAGTTTCATCCGTTTTCACTTTTATCCCTTAATATATCGGAATTCTTTCGTATGATTCTGTAAACAAAACATTAACGCTAATCCAACATTTTCAATGAAAAAAGTCTTTTTGCATCTGAAAATGATGCTGATTTCATTTTTAATGACCAAGAAAGTAGAGAGAACTGCTTAAAAATATTCTTCATAGTCCCTTGACTCTACAGACCATAGGATACAAAGCCTCATGGACAGTAACGTATCTAATTTCTTTTGTTTGTACATGTACGCAAACAAGTAGCGATGTGCATACCATTTTGAATAGGAAACCTTAAATAACGTTTATCAGTTTCGCAACATGCTAAAAATACACTCTAGGACAGAAAAAAAAAACACGACGCATCAAGAAGGAGTAATGCAAATTGAACACAAATTGACATGCATACAGGTTTCGATGGAAAATGCAAATTTTTAAAGTTTGGCGGCCAATGAATGAACATGTGACGCTACAGCGCATTTTAATTGCGCAACTGGCAGTATATTAAAGAGAAGAAATTTTGATGCCAGGTCATAAATTTTTTGAAACTTTTATGCCGTCTACTCAGATAGGCCGTAATTATGACTGGCATACAGGTGCGCAAACAATATGCCCAGATGTCAGCATTTGAGCGAGGAGTGTAGTTGGGCTTAAAGAAGCCGATTCGTCTAATCTGCGAATTCTTTGACATTTGGATAGGAGCGATGCCGCTCGTAGATGATGTTGGCAGGAATGGGTGAACCATGGCCGAACATAGTGATAAGAAGGAAGCGGTCGGCCTAGAGATAGGACAGAATGTAAAAACCGATAAATCGTCAGAGCGGTACTCAAAGCCCCAAATTCGTCGTTATTATCGATCCTACGTGCAACTGGTACTTCAGTGACTTCAAATATTATTAATAGGCAGCTCAGAGAAATGGGGGTTGAGCTCACGGAGCCCCTTGCTATTAAACTTTGTGCACTGACAAGCCCGTTTGCAGTGATATCGGGCACGTTTGATCTGGAATGTTACTGAATGAAGTAGAATTGTCTTCAGTGATGAGTCCTACTCCAATTTGAACCCCTATGACCAGCGAAGACGCCCCGAAAAAAGGGGGGATTCCAACCTGACTGTCACAAGCCATACGGTCCTTGGGTGCCATTTCATTTCATAGCAGGACCTCTTTGGTTGCCATCCGCAGCACCTTTAAGCAGAGTGGTACGTCGACAAAATTCTACGTCCCGTTTCCATATCACGAAATTTTGAGCGTATATTTCAACACAATAATGCCCGCTCACATACGAAGATAGTTTCTACTGATTGTTTTCTTCCTTGCCCAACATTATTTTGGCCAGCAAAGTCGCCAGATTTCTCTACCACTGAGGACGTTTGGAGCATCATGGAAAAGGCCTTACAATCAGCTCGGGATTTTGCCAATCTAACACACCAATTGCACAGAATTTGTCCCGATATCTTGCAGGAGGGCATCTGCCAACTCTATTAAATAATGCCAAGCCGAATAACTGCTTACATAAGGACCAGAAGAGGGCCAACGCGTTATTGACTTGTTCACTTTGTGAGGCTCTTTCTTTTGATTAATTCCTCTTAAATTTCTGAAACTGTAATCATTTGTTTTTCTCCACATGTACATCACATCTACCAATTTTCGTCCCATTCGGATAACTTCTTCTTCGTGCGTCTTTTTTTTTTTTTTTTCTTTTTTTTTTTTTTTTTTTTTTGTCTTAGAGTGTATTTGCGGAAATCCGAGTGCGAACAGAGAGATAGTCAGACATCAACTTGAAGTTATAAACACTTTTTAGCAAAACAAAATTTCTGTGTGATGTACTAGCTTATAAAATTATGTAAAATGAATGAGTAAAGAAACGTTTTACTATTTACCTTCTTCGTCAATTAACGAGGAAAGTGAAAAAAAAAATTCTAGGTATAGTAAGACCGAAAAAAATTTAACCCAGGCCCAGTACGGTTCGGGTATATACAGAAAAATCTGAGCCTGAATTCAGCCCGAAACCAAACTGATAAATTCAACCTGAAACTGGTCCGGGCATGTGAAAACCTCTATGTTCACATCAATAATAAAGATGCAACATAAAGTAATATTATAGTTATTGAAACTCGTCTCTTGATTCCCGATTTATTTGCAGATATTTTTAAATACGTTTGATCACGATAATGTAGGAAAACGATCTAGATTTCTAATAGGTATGTCTAGAACTCGCTACAAAAGGGAACTAGAATTTATAAGAATGATATGGAACTATTTTTACTAGAGACACAACTTAGTTTCTAGATGTCGATCACATAATTTTTTTTCTTTTCCAGTGTGATGTTCGTTTTAAATTTAGTATTTTCTGTTCCACTCATAGTCACAACATTAGATTTCAGAATTTTCTGAAAAAGAGGGAGAAGACAAATTAAATATATATTTTTTAAGTTTTTATCCCAAAAATTTTAATTGTAAGTGTTAGGCATATTACCATTTTGAATGTATGCGATATTTATTCGCATCTGATACTTAACTATAGTTGTTCTAAATTTACCAAATTATTCGAATTTTTGAAAGGTTTCAAACGTACGTAAAACATATCCTTTCACAAAAGATTTTAATATTCTAACTAAAGATATTACTAGATTTAGTAAACATAGTTTTACATATGAAAATAGCTATTTATCACTTAATTGTTTTACAATAATAATAATAATAAAGATTACAGCAACGTTCTTATGATTAAAGGAGTATTTAAGCTTTTGTTGCAATAAAATAAGTATTTGCTATGTTTTATATTAAGCATCCAAATTTCATATTTATAAAATTGGTGTACCCTGATTATTATTCTAGAAATGAATTTACGTTTTCCGACAAATAATATTAGTTTTCCATAGGATTTTAAATTATGAATTTAGTGGTCCGTAGTACTTTAAATTGTAAATTATTTGGCCCATGATGTCGAAAAAGTTGGTGACCGCTGCACCAAAAGACTGGCCTTAAAAATTAATAAGTAAAATCTTTGAATAAACACGATAAACTTGCAATAATTGATTCGGGTCGAACAAGACCTTTCGTCAGGCTTTAAAAAGGTATGCACGAGTGCCGCAAAACAAAGTGGAAACGCCAAAACCGATTTTAGAGTGATATGTTTTTCTCAAATAAGGATCGAAGGGTCATGTTTAATTTCGATCCAAAATAACTGCTCACAGTTTTTTTTTTTCATTTTATAGAGTTTATTCAAAGATTTTTACATATTACAGGTCCACATCAATTTTATTAAATTGCACTACCAGTTCTAATATGACTGAATCTAGCATATTCGCTCACATCAACTTCTAGTTTAAACTGAGGGATAATTGGTATGTAGACTAGACTATTTAAGATTCCTGTATTCATTTTACATCGAAACCGTTCCTTCTATAGCCGTTGCAAACGCTAAAAATAGCTGTTGCGCAAATATTGTCATACGATATTTTTCAAGCGCTGCCATATATCTGTCTTCATGGGAGGCAGCAATTATTGAAACACTTTTCTTTGTCTTTGATCTTTCGTCATTTTTGTCATTTCATTTTAACCATTTATTAAAATCAAATAAATGACAAATTGCGATACACTCATAATCCTTGAAATAATAATTTGTAGCACTGATTTTCCAAATTTTCTACACTTCTTTCTTAGCATTTAAATCCATATTCTTCTGACAAAATTTATTGTCAACCAATAGGGTTGAAAATCTTTGTCGTAATTATTACCCGAGAAATAATTCTAGCGAGTAGAATGAGCATAATGTTTTCTTTTTCCTTTTAAGATAATATTGGTTTATATAAAAGGGTGCCTTATATCTTATATGGACTATCACCTTCAAAATTGAAGTTGATTTCTGTATGAGACATTTTTAAGGTTTTAATTTTGATCAATAAATTATAAAGAAATATTTGAAAAGTAAGTCGGTAGAGTACTTTTTCCTGATGCGTAACGCAAATTCACACACGGGAAAAGTTGAAGTAATGGCAAATAATGGGTTATAAAGTTGCTTCGCTATAATTCCAAAAATATTATCCTAGTGACTAAAGGTAAAAGAATATCAGTTGGAACGACTTAGGCACTATTGCACTATTGCTGTAGATAGAAAAAAATTTTGGAGGTAGTAAACTTTAGTACATATAATGTTGAAATTTTTGGAGGTTGGGTGAGGTTGAACCCCTAACTCCTCCCCTCTCCTTTGATAAGGCTTTTGGCACTAGACATGTATATCATACATGTTTTTCATAGTTATTTATACAGAAAGGATATAAATTTATTAGAAATTTTTTCATTTTCATTTTAATTTATAGCAAAATTTGCTAACAGAAGCATTTTTATACCCAAGAAATCTTTTTTCGGAAAACTTAAAATTCTTCATTAGTGAACCCGTAAAATCACAGTAATGGACACTTTTAAAGTTTACAAAGCGAAGTAAAAAGCGCACGTTTGAAATTACACACTTAATTAACAGCACGTTTTTGTTGTATTAATATGGTACTAAAATGAAAGGTATTACATTCAAATAACAGAACTTGAAAACAAATTGTCTTTGAAATAAATAACAATTTCAACTTGCTCATTAGTAGCAGTGCTTCAATCAGATTGTTTCATTGGAATTCAGTGTTAATGAATAAAGAGCATTTTAATCATTTTCTAATCCGATAATTTTAAAAACGCCAAAACTAGCCAATCTCGCTATGAGGTATTTGAAGGCTGACGCTAGAATGTTTTTCACTCCACCAATCTTTATTATCTTCTGAAAAACTTGCATTGTTTTCCATGTTTTCTTTCAATTTCTATCGTTTTGATAAAGAGTTTTCTTTGTTGTATGTTCGGTTTTCTGTGGATCCTTTTTCTTTTTCTTTTCTTTCTCCCGCAATTTCATTCTCGTTGCTGCCTCTCATTCATTTCACTTTTCTTTCTTTTCTTCATACTCTAACATTTTTAATATCTTTCATTGCATATTTTTCATGGCATTTCTGTCCCTTCACCAAAGTGTTTATTGGAGCATTAGCGATTGACATTTTCGTATTTTGATACAATCTAGATCCCCTTAGAAATCTCTTAATCATTTGATTGGCAAATGGTAAAAAGTTGTCCCGGAATTCTTCACATGTATTGCCATCCAGCAGCGACCAATCGAAATAATATGATATTTGTTGGCTGATTTATAATTTGACGTTGAATGACAGCCAATGAAAATAATAGTCATTTGGAGAGTAGATATCCGATAAGTTTCAATAAAAACACATGCTGCTTCTGACCAATTCTGCCGATATTGACTATCTAATAGCGAATCGTGAGTAATGTTTCTAAGATGCGGAAACCAGATGATTAGACAGAATTCGTTTAAAACAGAGTCTTTTTTATTTGATTGGTTGATATGATCAAAGCACCAAACTACGCAAGGTTTCGGGCTCCGCTCTATGGTCATCTTTTGCACATGGAGACTTATTAGATCGGGACTTATGGCTTAAAGTGGATTCTGCACAACTACAAACATCTATGCCTGAACCGAGATTAAAACCCGGCACCTAGAAAATGAATCCAAACTATGCAAGTCTGATGACGTTTAAATATTTAACTAGTATAATGACCGAATGATCTGTATATAACTATCGGTATGAAACAATTTCCATATAATATCCATTAATAATCAAAATTTTAGTGGTGTATGTCTCCGGAAACTGTTACGAGTGACTTTTAGACTGACTCTCATAACGAACTGCGCAGCTGTTTTTTGATATTGAACCCATTGTACCTCAAGCTCAGTTAAAACACCAATCTCGAGACGAACTGTCTGTCTGTCGTATTTGTCCAAAACTTGGAATCTCATACGGAATGAAGTGATGCCAGGTCTTATTCTGAAGAAATGCAAAACTTCAAACAAAATTAAGAAGAAACCTTATATGAATGAATCGAGATATTCCAATCTGGTTTTGAAAGAAATGAATTCCCATTCCACTCTGCATTCAGACTTTGGGAGGAAACTGTAAAGTATCACACGTCCTCGAATTTCGAAGACAGTCCTCATTTTGAAATAATTTTTCTAAGTTCTTAAAATTACATTGAAGAAATTACTCGCCATAATAAATAACTTTTTTTGTCTGATTTACTTAAAATAAAAATGTACTTCCGCAATTGAGTAATTAAAATACTTTTAACGGTATTCTATTATAAAGGTACTCTTACTCTAATATAGTCATCATAAACTATGGCTCAGTGTCCTCTGCTAATTCTCATCCTCAAAATTCAATGACTCAGTACTGGACAGGCTTTCTCAGTACAGGCCATTATTACATACAATACTGTACAGAAATAAAAATAGTATATGTAATTAATGTAAATACAAAATAAAAAAGAATCTTGGAAGTGATAAATTCTGCATACTTGTTTTAGTCATATCAAAACTAACAGCGTAATAAATCAAAACTCAAAATAAGCACATGTAGAGTAAGCAAAATTTGGATTAATTTATTCAAAACTACAAGCGATGATAGTGACACGACAGAAAGTTCCCACTGTTCGATCTCATTGAAGAACTGATGGTTTGAAACCTTCTCAATTCAAAGCGTTCACAGTGCAGGGTTGTATTATCAACCATGAAGGAGGTGGTAACTTATGTCGCTTTATAAAGCTTATTTTCAAAAATTTCCATTTCTGGTACATCACTGGTACATTTACCTTAAATGCAAAATAAATCGATGATGAAATGAAACATAACAACATTTTATGAATTTGGGAGACAGATATATGCTCTTTTTACTTTCAAGTTTATTTAAAGTTTTAACTTCTACAAAATATGTTCTTCGCTATCAACCACATAACTCTTAAAAATTATAACAAATGGTGATTTTAGTTACATAAAAATTTACATACTTCCGAAAAATTTTCAGAAAATACATATACATAATTATTGTTTTATTATTATTATTATTATTGTTGTTGTTGATGATGTTGTTGTTGATGATTTTATTATTATTGTTACACATTAGGTTTTGATCAAATTCAACAAACGAACTAAAAACACTGAAACGGAATATGTTAGTTCACATAGAGATACCTCAAGCTATGAATTTCATGGTACAATTCTTAAGAATCTTATCATTTAGCCCTTTGATATGCAAGATGATTAAGCTCATTTAAATTTGACTGCAACCAAAATTTAACAACAAAATTAAAATATTGGGTGAGTGCAAAAGTTCTACCCGTTTTTATTACCCATAAAGAATAGCAAATAAACGCAAAATGAACAGTACCTATTATTGTGCCTAATCCCCATTGCTATCTATGACCATCTTGCCACCTTTCTGGTAGGAGATGAATCCCACGGCGGTAAAATTCCGGCGGTTTCCAGTCAAAAAAGTCTTGGATGACAGTTTTCACAGTATCAAAATCATCAAAGATTTTCTGACTGAAGGAATTGTTCAACGCACGAAATAGGTGATAGTGAGCTGGTGCCAAGTCAGGAGAATAGGAAGGATGGGGTAAAATTTCCGAACCAAAGCCCAGTAACTTTTGGTGAGTGATGACAGCAGCATGTGGTCTGGCGTTATCGTGATAAAGGATAACACCTCGACGATTTGTGAGAACTAGCCGCTTTGCTACCAAATTTGAATGCAGCCTGTTTAACTGTAGGCAACAGAAGGCAGCATTGGTGGTTTGGTTGAGTGGTAGGACCTCCTAGTGAATTATTCCTTGCACATCCCACCACACACTCAATAACACCTTCTTGGAATCAAGTTCAGCTTTCGAAATCGATGCAGGCGGATCAGAAGGGCGACACATAGTCCTACGACTCTTTACGTTACGGTATATAACCCACTTATCACCTCCTGTCACAATTCATGTCAAGAATGGATCATTTTTGTACCGGGAAAGTAAGGAAACACAGGTAACGATTCGGTCATGCCGTTGATTAGCTGTCAGCTTATGTGGAACCCAACGATCCAACTTTCTCATAAATCCAATTTAACCAGCCGTCTCTCGACCGTTGTCCGGTGTATGTTGAAGGTCTCCGCTAATTCTTGTAAGGTTGAGTTCGGATTGTTCCTTATGGCTTGGTCAATATCGTCGTCTCCAACGTGTGATGGCCGTCCACTTCTTGGCAGCTTCTGTCTCCTTCCGTAAATTTACGAAACCATCGACGACATGTGCTTTCATCTATTGCATCCTCCCCATAAACTTGACAAACATTGCGACATGTTGCAGCTGCCGTACTCTTTTTATCGAACTCGTATAACAAACAATGTCTTATATGCTCCTTCTCACTTTCCATGTTACACCCTCTAATACTTTTTTTTACATGAGTAACTTTGTGAGATACGATGCATTTATATGGGAGGCATCCACACGTTTGACTGGCCGACGATTTGCGTCATTACAATGTCATGTGTGACGTCAATTCCACTGCAAATTTGCATATCCAAAAACGGGTAGAACTTTCGCACTCACCCAATACAAGAAATAATGACTATTTCTGCTATGTTCTAAAATAAAAATTTTACTAAAAATATTCAGGGATGAGTTTTTGCAACGTGGACTAAATATATGCGTCCTCGCGGTGAGAACACCGCGTGTTAAGGAGTTCATATGAAGTCAGCAGTACATTTTAAAAATATTAGGCCTATCTTTGCAGTACATATTATAGAGGACTAGTTAGTGTTTTAACCTTCAGTTGCCAGATACTTGGTGTAAACAGTGGTTCAATATGGTCCGTAGTGGTTCAAAATCCACTTTAAATCGTAGGTACATGATCTAATGAGCTTAAATGAGCTAAAAAAAGAAAAAAAAAAGACAGTAGAGTGACTCCCAAATTCCCAGTATTGTTTATATGAAATGTAAATTTGAAAATAACAGAATGTGTGATGCCGAGTAGTTTCAGACGGTGGTTGGTATTGGCCAAGCATTGTTTCTAGACTTAGTTGAGTGTGTCAGCCCCAGTCAGGGCAATTTTAGAATTCAGCAATTCTAGACTTTGAAATGATAAAATATTTCAGGAAATTAAATTTCATTACTTTTAGTATAGTAGCCTGAATCTTATAATTTCATATGATTACATATACTTATACTTCGTTTACATGGGCTTACCTGAAGTTTTGCAATCTCTGAAATAAAAAATATCACAAGTTTTCATCGTAAGATATTTTTCTTAATATATATATATATATATATATATATATATATATATATATATATATTTGAGGGTTTTATATTATAATATTAACATATCGTGAACTTAAAATATTATTTTATATTTTAAATAGCATATACATATTAAGTTACTTTTTCACGTAAGGAAAATTAAAGATGCACATTCCAGAATTCTTAAAAGCAATTTTTTTTTCAACTTGTTTCAGTTTATTTCCATTCAATTTACATTGTGGGAGTGAGAGGGAAAAACACGGTCCTTTTACCCACAAGGATCAATCAAGCAAATAGAATTGGCCGCAATTGTCCGTCAAAGTGCGTCCGCTGTTATTTAGAGTAATGAGAAAAGGAACGAAGGGGAACCCCTCAGTTTGGCATGTCCATCTCCCTGGGTTCCATCAAAATGTTTCCGTTCAGAAAAAGACCACGACAAATCGTAGCTCTACTTCCTGCCATCAAAATATGACACCCTCCATATTCATCGATTTGTCTATTCGTTCAGATAGTAGCAGACAATTTGTAGCTTCGTGAATTGGGATATAATATTTGTAGATGGAGGGGTTCCAGTTGAATCATCAATAAATACAATTTCAAGCTGGGTCTATCGCCCTTTCAAAAGTATTTTTCCTAGAATACATTGAAAAAAAAAAAAAAAGAATGGTCGTAATTTTTGTAAATAAACTCTATTGACGCCAGTCCGTTAAAAATTGTATATCCCTTAAAAAAAAACTTCGAAAGAGCATCATTGCCGCCATCTCCACCCAAATAAATTTTTACCCCCCTCAAAAAAAAAAGTATATATTAAAAAAAGAAAAAAAATGATATACGTATATAGATAGATATAGATATATAGATATTTGGGGTTAATATTCAACTGAGTATTTTTTTAATATCATTATTAAAACTATTACTGGTCATTTTTGTTTTGGTATTTATTTGTTTATTTGGATCTTGCAGATAATGGTGGCATTTTATCATCTCTTTTCATGTATTCTACAACTTTGTTACATATATAATTGATGTATATATATATATATCAATTTATAAAACAAATAATATATCAATTATTTATATAATTAATTATATAAATAATGTTACACAATAATAGAATGATAGAAGGCAAGAAAACAATATGATCAAAGGCTAAGTTATCTACAAGAACCATAAAATACAGATATCCATTAACAATTTTATTTACGATATGAAAAGAATTCCCAACAGTGTCTTGATAATGAACCATAAAATCCCAAATACCCACTTCAGGGAGGAACTGATTAAAAATACAGTGATAAACAACGAATTAATAATAAAGAAGAATAGTTATCCATATCAAATTTTTTGACACTGAAGAAGGAAGAATGAGATGCTTACTTAAAAAAAAAAAAAAAGAAAAAAAAAAGGTAGAATTTTCCTCATCAGGGAATTTCATTCCTTCAGAGGCCATATAAAACAAAATATGTCAAAACTATAAGCCTTATTAAACCAAACACTATAGAATGAAGCCTATCTTGCTCTGAAATGCAAGAAATTTTAAAGATGTAATGAAAAAATAAATTAATAAAGAACTATTAGGAAATTATCATAGAGATATAAATAACACATAAAAATCACAACTCAGGTTGAATTCGGCATTCAATATCCTAAAATAATTGAGGTGTAACCGGCAATTTACGGAGTTGAGTGGATCAGAATGATATATAAAAAAGTAACTCTATTAATCTACCTGAATAAAAAAGTAAGAAAACTAAATTACCACTTATTATATAATTCAAAGATATTATTTTATAAATCATATTAAAATATAATTAAACTCAATTTGCTATGACTTTAATAAACAAGAAGACAAAACGAGGCTGTGTCCTAAAAGGAATAAGAGACAAAGGAAATTGTGTGTAAGAGAATGGAACATAGCTGCCATCTATTATGAAAAAATATATTTATATTACTATTACAAATTTGATTGAACAATCAAAGGACTTAAATTAAAGAAAAGATTAATTTATTTACTGTAAAGCAATATTATAAGTAAATAACGTATAATAATACCTATATATTAAATAAAAGTTACTGTCAGCGGCATCAATTTTTGTTTTGTCTGCGACTGCATCTCCCCGCGAGCGCATCAATGTTTGCCGAATACTTCAAGGTATGCATAATCCTCGGTTAGAAATTTCTATCACCTTAATTAACGAAGCTGCCCATTATAAACCTCGCGTTTACAAAGGTACTCTATCTATTTGCCCACTTGCGAATAGTTTCTCTTATTACGTTGCATTTTTTCTGTCATTGACGTCATTTTTCACAAAATTAAAATGTAATCAATGGTGTTAAAACCAATATCAATATTGCTATTGGTAACAAAGGAAGTTATCGTCTGCAAATAAACAAAAAGCGTTATCTTAGATATTTTCAATGAAAAAATTAATTTAGGATAATTAATCGTCTGATGATACTTTTTTCTACTTTTAGAATATTAAATTTCTTACTGGCAATTTCTTATGTTATTCATAATTTTTTTTTATATGTTCTTTTTTGTGAATAAAGAAATAATGAAATAATGAAGCAGTATTTCACAGGAATGTCAAACAATGCGAAGTTTTGAGAATGATTCAGGGACCCAGAATATTTTATCTGAAAAATTTATATTAAATTTTTCTTGAGAATAAGCTTCTAAAACTTAAATATTTTGAAAAAAAAAATAATAATAATAATTAATACTTGTGTAATCGACTGCATTTCTTTTTGTCTTTAACGTTTATTTATCTCTTTTATTTAAAAACATATTTTAAAATATGAGGATATATATACTTATACTTCGGATATATTTTGGCTAAATAAATAAATATGTATATATATGTATTAGAGTCAAATTCAAACTCATTTATAAGCATCTTCTAATTTCGCATTGATAATTTTTTAACATTACCGAATTAAACATTTCCGTGAGGCATTTCATATTTTTAATTATTTCAAGAAAACATTCATCACTTAAAACTCATATAGAGAATCGAGTACATTTTATCCTTCGTCATTTTAAGAAGTGGGCAGGAGAGAATTAAAAATTGAAGCTGTAGGAGATTTTTTGAAATTAAAATAATAATAATTTTTTTTCAGTTATTTTCGAATGTGTAAAATTATTACCTAGCTGTGCATTAGAAATATACGTAGAGAATTATATATTGACCTAAATTAACTAAAAAAATTCAATGGTAAAAAGTATAGGCATTAGAAAAAATAGGAACTAGATTTTTTTTTTTTTTTTTTTTAACACGCAATTATACAAAAAAATTCAACGCCAAATAGTGACAAAAATTTAAAAGTCGCCAAAGGGGTCATATACTAAAGGTGTAACGCAAAATAGTGTAGATATTCCAAATTCCTTTCTATTCTTAAAAAAAAAAAAAAAAAAAAAAAATGTGGTATTAAATATTATGTGTTTCAATTTGACATTGAATATGGGGATTTTTATAATATTTTTCTACTTTTGTCTTAAGTTATGCACTACTAACATTCCTATTCAGTGAAAGGCAAATCAGCAAATATGCGGGTAGCATGCAGGGGTTAATAAGTAAAACGAGTCACGGGGAGGCGAAGCCTCTCTCAGGGGCTAGTGAGCAGAGCGAGCAGGGGCAGAGTCAACCCAGTTTTATACAGAAATTAAACATGATACATCGTATCGTAAAAAAAAAAAAGGAAAAAAAAGAAAAAATAAATAAATAAATTTATATAAATAATTTATAAAAATTTTCTTCACAAAAGTTATCCAAGCTAAAAATACTTTAGATTTACAAGTGAAAAATATTTGTATTAATATTTTTATTATTAAGAGTATCAATATATGTAGTTTTAGATGAGGCGAATTATAGTGGGATATGAAGTACTTCATTTTATGATAGTTTTCTTATTACAGTGGATGATCAAATTTAAAAAAGTTTTTTTTATTATGACATTTTTTTCGATTTTCTAAAACAATGCTAAACGAAATGGTATAAAACTTCAGATATGCAAAGAACATTTAAAAATTTGCATTTCCACTATCGATTTAATCGATAGGGCAATTTGGGGACCAAGTGCAAATTGAAAAAAACGCGCTAATACGTTGGATCACCCTGTATCATTAAAAGCTACAAATGACTTGTAACTTTAACACATTGTTGCACATACTATGTATCATATTTCTGTGTTTTGTTTCGAGAATTGCACAATTATTTAAGCAGATATTTAAAAAAAAAAAAAAAAAAAAAAAAAAAAAATTCCAAAACTATTATTATTATTATTATTATTATTCAAGTTTTTTGCTTATAACTAGCACGGATTTCCATAAAATGTTACAAAACTTGCAGAAAAATTGGCAAAACATTAGAGAAACATTATTCTGAAACACAAAATTCACACGTGTAATATTCGCTGCGATATGAGCGTTTATTGTAAATAATTTTTTACTGCGCATGCACGAAAGATAGAAAATTTTTTATTGCATTGGTTGAAAGCTAGATATATTGGACAAATTTATCAAAAGTTCATTTGAATAGAGTGGGAACTAAGCAAACTGTCGGCAAAAGAATGAGCTAGATATTAGGTATATTCCAGAGTTGAAATTTCATAAAAGGTTTTTTTCACGCTGCGTAATTAATTTGAGGATTTGATTTCAATCATGTCGCAAAATTTCTTTTTTATGAAAAACCCCTTACAGGCTTCTAACTCTAACATATTTTTAATTATTTACTCAGATTTGTGAGTTTATAAGGGATTTTTCACAAAAAGAACTTTTGCAATGTGGTTGACATAACTGGATCGTCAAATTAATTACGCGGCATGAGAAAAACCCCTTATGAAATTTCAACACTGCAAAATGCCTAAAATGTATCGAATTTTTATCTGCAATAAGGTACTAAATACAGTACATGCAAAATCTAAAAAATTAAATGAAACTAAGTTTGATAAATTATAAATCTATATAAACAAAGAAAATTGTCTATGTATCTGTGTTTGTCTCTGTGTGTGTATCTGCGCTCTGGTGCTCAGACTACTGATTGCAGAGCTACGAAACTTAGGAGAGGAGTAGCTTGTATCCTGCAGGTGTACACCTCATCAAGATCTTTTCGAATTTTGAATTTGAATTTTTAAAATTAATTATTTTTGATTTTATCCATTGACTTTTCTGTTTCATTTTCTAAAATATATTCTTTGATTTCACTCGTCTGCGTATCTTAGCAATGGCTATGACACTATTTTCCATTTATTTAATTCTTTCATTTGGAGGCGAAATCTTTTTTTTTCTTTATTGAAATCAAATGGTAAAACAGTAGAAAAAATTAAAAATTTTAAATTTTAAATAAAATATGTATATATTTACAACTGCAATGCTTATGTATTACTTTTATAATATAACTAATTGTTCTAAAATTATAAATTTATTCTATTTATAATTTTATTATTACAGAGTGAGGGCTAGAAAAACAGAGTATATAGATCATTCTAATACATGGTGCAAAAACTAAAATATGTAATCGATGCTGAAATATATCCATCTGTAAAATCGTAGTTCTTGAATAGTAGCAGTTTCATCTGTTGTTCAATTAATAGCCATATTGAAATGCCCGAGAAAGGTGTTGCAGCGTGCAATGTGAGACCGGTCCCGATATAACGCGGGACAAAAAGACGCTGCTGAGGACAGCGGGTATACGACCATTGTTCAAAGCAATTTCAGAGTTTTTTTCTTTTTGGATTTTTTTTTTTTTCTTTTTGGATTTTTTTTTCTTTTTAGTTTTTTTTTTCTATAAAGTGGTATTAAAAATTAGTGTTTCAATTTTGAGAACCCATTTTAATATTGTGACCAATGAAACGAACAAAGCCTGCTAGTATACAATAAAATAAAAAGTATAAAGTAATTGGTTAATTGTAGTAAATGCAACAACAACTTTTTAAATAATATATACCAACTATCTTCAGATGTCCACCAGCCAACAACGCCCCCCAATCTCCGCAATCAAACATCTGCCCAAGCAGCAAATCTTTTTTTTTTTCTTTTTGAAGAGTGAGTCATAAAGTGTCGTCCTATTATTTCAAACTAAAGCAACAGCTGCCTACAAAATTTAATTACCTCCCAACACAAGTTTCTCAGTGCATTTTACTGCTAAAAGCACGAGCATTACCAAGGCGAAAAGGTGATCGTTATCCCAATGTACACATCTCTATTCTTGAACCCTTACAAACTTTGATCCGAATAGAATCATAGTTTAAATTTTGGTCGTAATTTCATGAGAATTATTCTAAAACAATTAATCCTCGGATTCCTAAGATGGGGTCCATTTGAACCCATTTGAAAGTTGGAATTTAGTTAAGGCGGCTTCAGTTCACTGGCGCGTAACATGATTGTGAAAGTGCACTAAATCGCCAAAGATAGCAAACTTTCAATGTAGTGCTTTCTGTATAATTCTTGTGCGGAGTAAGGGAATTTAGTGCATGTGTGTGGGGAAACACTATTTGAAAGTATATTTTGTTGTGTATATATGTGTGTTACACAAATTATTTTAAGGAAAAGTTCTCCAATCTTTTCGTTTATGAATATATATTTTTTTTGCGAATCGGTATTCTATTTGCGTAATATAAAGCTATTTACGCGTGATAAAGAGAGATATACTACAAATATTTTAGCAACCTACAACATAACAATCTGGTTCAGCTTAAACACCCGCATATAAGACTGTATATTGACAGGAGAGGAGTGGGTATAATATGTCGCACATTGCCACATATTAGGCAAATGGCTACGGTCTGGGACTCAACCTCAGTATTGGTTCAAAAACATGCCGTCGCAATATAATCCTCTACTGTATATTGAAAGGAAAAAATCCACTCTGGAAGCACAAAGCGGAAAATAAATAAAAAAAAGCCCCACTGCTACTATATAGGCATACACTATCTACCAATAAGTATTTGGACACTTTGGAATTTAGACGTTTTGTCAAATATCTAGAAAAATTCTGCAAAAATTATCCTGAAACGTTGAGCGTATAAAGAAGATGTTATACCTAATGTATTTCAGGAAAAGTTTTGTCCGGAACTGGAAAAAGAGACAAGTAAAAAATTTAAAAAAGTCAAAATGTTTTTTATCATCCTGTAAAACGTAATGCTTGACATGCGTTTTTGCTGTAGCATGTGATTTTGAGTATTGTACTAATTATCTGTATACATTTTTATGAAGCTATCACGTATGTTCATGGAGATATAACAGTTTCTTTATTTTCTTTATTTTTTTAAATTGCCATTTTTTTTTATTATAACATATAGGGTATTAAACCCAGTGCAAAGCCATTTTTAGAAAACTTGGCATTTTGTATTAGACACTGCGTACTGCAGTCCGAATGAAAAAATGTTAAATATCTTACGAAATATGAGCATTTTTACTAAATAATTTTTAACTACGCGTGCGTAAGCTTTTTAAGAATTTCATTTGCATAATTTAATAGCTAAAACTATTGAGCTACTTATATGAAAACTCCAAACAAATATCGTGTAAATTCAAAATTTATGAGTTGTAGAATGAACAGAATTTCAGTTTTCTCTTAAAAAAGGAAAGTGAGGGGGTTTTATCAATATTTATTTATAATCAACGAAAACTGTATTACCATTGGGTATTGATCGAATCAAAATAAAAATGTGAGTATAACCCCTTATAGTTTAGCTTTTATTTTGGGAGGAACTGAAATTCAGTTCAGTGTATTTCTCATAACTTTTTGAATTTACACAATATTTGTTTGAAACATTCATATAAGTAACTCAATACACTTAGCTATTAAATTATGCAAATGATATTTTGCTAAAGCTTGCGCATGCGGAGTTAAAAATTATTTAGTGAAAATGCTCTTATTTCGGAAGACATTTACCATTTTTGCATTCTGATTGTAGTATGCTGTGTCTAATGTAGTACGCCAAGTTACCTAAAAATGGCTTTACCCTACGTGTAATAATTTAAAAAATGACATTTTTTTAAGGCAATTTTTTGAAGAAACCGTTGTATGTCCATGAATAATATGTGGTAGCCTCACAAAAATTTATACAGATAATTAGAACAATTTTCAAAATCACATGCTACAGCAAAAATGCATTTCAAGCATTACTCTTTACAGGATGTTCCAAAATATTGACTTTTATTTAATTTTTTGCCGGTCTCCTTTTCCTCTTCCGGACGAAACTTTTGCTGAAATACAGGAGGTATAACACGTTCTTTATATGTCCAAAGTTACAATATAATTCCTCAAGAATTTTTCTAGACATTTGACAAAATGCCTAAATTCGAAAGTTTTCAAATACTTACTGGTAGATTGTGTAGTATGTAAGACACATGGATTAAGTAGCGAATTACAGTATGTGAAATATTTCTGTGAAGTTACGTTACAGGAACGCTGATGCTTCACTGACTATGCTATACATGTATTTGTCGGATATTTTAAACTTTTTTGTCTGCTTTAATCTTTGGGGTACTGATAAAAGAGTCGATGTCATGTCGGGAAAAACATGAAGCCAAAATCGTAACCGCAGAAGACGTTAAGTCACGCAGTTGTATAAGAAATTCTGCACTGTTATTGTGAAATTATTTAATATGGATTATTCGAGACGAAAGTCATAGTAACTATAGGTCTCAAAGTTCTCAAATAAATGCCAAATAAATAAAATAACACAGTACTAGTGAATATTTTCGTAGACTCAATATGACTGCTGCGGTAGCCTTAGCTGGTATTGCGGCAGCCATCTTGAATAGACAACAGTTATCGTAATTGTCGTGCTTCTGATACGCCATATGCCAACTTCTCTTATGTCATTCCTCCGCCTAACTATCAGTACATCATTAAAGCGCTATGATTTATAGCCATATGTACCGGGAAAAAAAATTACGAAAAATAATTTAATGAGAAGTAAATCAAATATGATATATATTTACCTAACTATTGGATAGGCTTATCCACTTAAATATTTTTTTAAATACAGTCGGCTGCAAAATTATTGAAGCACTAACAATAATTAGTATGCCGGTTTCGTGCACCTAATACTGTTTTGTTAAGTAAATGTCTGTCGAGTCATGATCTTAGTCTTATGCTGTTTATAAAAAAGTAAGTTGATGATAAAATTTAGCGATAAAAATAAAATAAAATAAAATAAAATAAAATAATATATATATATATATATATATATATATGAAAAATGTGGATGTGTGCTTCAATAATTTTGCTGCCGACTGTATTATAAAATATCACTCTATTAACATGAGAATTCCGTGAGAAAGCAATTGACATTGCGCACTAATCAATCAAAACGCATGTACTGACATTTAATTGCAATTGACAAATAATATTTAAGTAGAGTTCTTCGCGTTGTACAATTTTACAGGCAGGAGACAGTGATCAGAATTACGAAAAGAAAGAAAGAAAAAAAAAGTCCTCCTATTAGGTTTATTGTATTTACCGCATCGACTATTGAAGATAAAATTTAAATGATATAAATACGAATTATTTGGCTACATAACATAATGTTTTACAGGAACCTATTAAGCAAGGCTTACTGTTCAAAAATAGGAAAATCAACTGACTCAAAAGGTTATTTATTATACATATGTATCAATCGTTTTGTTGATCTTTATATTTTACTGTGATTCATATACAATGATTTTGGGTAACCAGAGACGTTCTTATAGGTTTTCGATGAACGAAGCTTACAAGATGTAAACACTGATTCCCATATTGTCGATTTTCATACTTTTTAACGCGGATTACCCCTAGGGGTAAATCCCGGACCGTCAGCAATTGGCCAATGCTTAGGTATAGTGCGACGTTAAGAACCCATTCGTGATTGTTTTAGTTTTAAATTGATGCCAATTGATTTTTGTTTGTTTGTTTAATTTTCGTTTAACTTCGTGTATTTCGAAAACTATGATTTATTAGAATTTTGTGCTTTTTAACAATTTGTTTTCGTATGTATTTCAGCAGGGGATCAAAATTTTAATAGCGCATCTCCAAATCACCCCTATGAGTAATTCCAAACCGGCAACAATTGCCCACAATGTAGCTAGTGCGATGTTGAACCCACTCAACTCAACGGAACTCAACGTACGGATTTACAGTCGGCAGCAAAATCATTGAAGCACTAGCAATAATTCGTATGCCGGTTTCTTGCGCCTAATACTGTTTTATTAAGTAAATGCTTATTGAGTCATGTTCTTAGTCTTATGCTGTTTATAAAAAAGTATGTCGCCGGCCTGGTGGCTTGGTCAGTAGGAAGTTGCCCTCTGAAACACTAGGGCCCTGGTTCGAATCCCGATTAAGGCATGCACGTTTGTGTTGTTCTAATAAGTGCAAAAATTAAAGGATTTGTCCTTGTGAATATGTAACATGGACCATTCGAGACAAAAGTCATTGTTACTGTAAATCTTAAAGCTATAAATGAAAGTAAGTTGATAATAAAATTTAGCGATTAAAAAAAAAAAAAAAATACATATATATATATATGAAAAATATGGATGTGTGCTTCAATAATTTTGCTTTCGTTGCCGAAAAATCGCTCTTTTATGTAAGGAGTGGAATGTTGCAACTTCTAGACAATATGAAAAGGCCTCATTTTTAAAACGGGCCAAATTTTGTATAACGCGTCAAGCAGCGCCTTTAAACAAATTTTCTTCAGTGATGTCTTGATCTTATTACTACGAGGGTTAAGAAAAAAAAAATAAACGAAAACTTTTCTAACTGAATTTTTCGTTTACATAAAAAGCCAGATTATTTCTAACGGTAGTTTTAACAAAAAACCAGAATGGTGCTTTTTAATTGATAAACATTATTAATATGACAAAAGATAGAAAGTTTCTAATACTCTGAAAATTTCACTTTTTCTTTTCGATAACGTTTTAATTTATAACACAATGAATACCCAAGTAGTCCGCTCTTCGATAATACCATTTTCGAAATGAAAAATTTAGTATTCAGCTACCGAAAAGTTAAAAAACGGGAATCACTTTTTTGACAAAGTTACGCAGTGAATATTTTATATATATGTGGGATGGCCGATTGGTGTGGGCTTTTAAAACAGAAACTGATAATTCACTTAATTTTTAATCATTTAAAATTTAATAGAAAATTAAAGTACTTTGTACAAATATTTACAGTATTGTAGTTTAAATTATTATTGAATGGCCAACTATAACAGTCGCATTTGTAAATCAAAGTTCACAGTTTTTGTTACAAGAGAATTATTCATAAGTTCCGTTTTCGATTTGATCACTTTGGAAAAAATATGCGGCCTAGTACAGAACTCCGTCACAGCTAACACTTGTCGTCCACAGAACGAGGTGCAATCGTCGATATGCACTCCTCGCCATCCATCCGTCAACCGGCTCTCTCTCTCTGAACGCTTTCAGCTACTGTCTATGAAAACGTGTGTTCCGGAAGTGGCGTCCGTCTGACGTCACAGTTACATTCTTCCGGTAAGATTATGCGCTCTCCGTCAATAGTAAAGGGAAACTCGGCAGTTTTGGAATCAGCTGTTGCAGGAAGCAAGGCCCAATACCATATATCTTAATATATATAAATCTCGTGTCACAATGTTTGTCCTCAATGGACTCCTAAACCACTTAACCGATTATAATAAAATTCGCACACCATGTGCAGTTCGATCCAACTTGAGAGATAGGATAGTTTAAATCTCAAATTATAGTCGCAATTTTAATTTATTGCTAATTATTTGTCTGTTATTATTTGACAGTCACAATTATCTGTTAACTCCAAATGATTCTAACAGATGTCGATACCTTTCGACTGGGTTGAAATGAAAGCTGAAATATATTTGGTGCTGCCATCTACACAAAGAATCTTCAACTTTTTAACCTATTAATAAATTTCGTATAATTCAATTATTTCCACTTTTTAAATTTTTGGTGTTAGCATAGCCGGCCACGTGTTACTTAGACTGAAGTGTAAATTGAATTCATATTATAATGAAGATAATACAGTGAAATTAATCCTGTTTTTTACTTATTTGTGCTTCATTGATCAAAACTTTAAAATTTAATCTGTATATATATAAATTACGTGTCACGATGTTTGTCCGGGGTAAACTCCTAAACTAAGGAACTGATTTTGATGAAATTTTGCACACTGTGTGCAGTTTGATCCAACTTGAGAGATAGGATAGTTTTTATCTCAATTTATTGTCACAATATTGTTTTATTGCAATTATTTGTTAATTATAGACCTTTATTAAAGTTGCTCCAAAATATCTGTGAGTTCCATTAATTTAATTGTTGCAAAAAAAAAAAAAAAAAAAAATACGAGTTCATTTTCTTTCGACATAAAAATAAATACATTTAATCAAACGTGAACGTTAAAAAATTATAAAAAGTTAAATTATGCATCTCACGAAAATTGACGTCATAATCAATTTAAAGATTTTATACACATTGATAAAGTGCTAATGTAGTTCTATCATAGATATAGTAATATATATAGATCTCTCATCCCCATGTTATCGTAGAAAGATTTTTGATGCCGAAAAAAGATAAAAAATAAAAGCTTTGGAAACAGCCATTAAGTGGTATTGAAAAAAAAAAAAAAAAAAAAAGAAAGAAAGAAATATGAATTTGAAACTGTATCTGGAGTCTTCCATTCCCCTTTAGCAAATAAATTATTCATAAATTTTATTTGCTAAAATATTAGTATGTATTCCCGTGTGTATTCACTCGGGGAAAGACGGCCATATTTTGGTAAAAACGTCGTCTTTTCCCAAATGAAAAGGAATAACTTTTTTCTCCCCAATGATCACTCTATTCTATATATGCTATACTATATCTATGAGTTCTATACGCAAGCGAAGTGTGACTCACTGACCGTCTGTGCAGCCAAGAAAAAGATTTCCTATGTTAATTGCCCACTGGATTTTTTGTAAGAAATTATTAAAAATCGAGGAAATTTATTTCCCGATTTTAATCCTTATATTTGGGTATAGATATGTATTAGTTATCGCGGGTGTTAGATTGAATTATTTTGCTGTCAAATTGACAAAATTTTAATTTTAAATTTTTAAACTCTGTCGCCCTTGGCTTTTATTATTATTATTATTATTATTTGGCGATCAAAAGCGTAACACGAAAATATACATGCCAGATGTATGCATTGTACGAAATGTAATATGTATTATTCATTGTACGTATGTATGACATGTAATATGTATTGTACGAAATATTGTTTCATATTATTCATCACTCTTTTAATATAAGTTGTTAAAATAACCATGATTTTTGAAAGGAATTAAATATTTTCGCCAGATAATTTGGCGATATTCTTTTTTTTTCGCCAAGGATGACAGAAATGAAATCTATTCCGCTGCAAAATATTAGTATCTTACATCAGATATTTTATTTAGACATTTGAAAACAAATTTGACTTCAAACTATGATAGAATATTTATCATTTTCCTTTTAATTTGTATATTATTAGTATATTAAAATTTAAAAGCATGGTATATAAAAAGTTTTTTTTTTTTTTTTTTTTTTAAATCTTATAATTATTCTTATCTTAATCCTCAATGTTTCCCATCTTTATTGACTTGAATTTACTATTAAAATTTTAACATACTCAAAAACTTCTCATCACTTCGTTAAAATACACTAAACTTTTCCAAAATCTTTTTGTATTTAAAATGATACATGTATTTACTTTAAATGTCCAATATTTCATAAGATTTCCAATTTTAAAGTTTTAAAATATTTATCAAATTTACTTATTTTTCTGGTTTAGCCTTATTGTTTTCCCTTTTATAACTACAGCTGTTGCCCTCTTTAAAATATTTAAAATGATGAGGTCATTTAATAGTAAAGTTATCCATTATAGCATATATTATATTTCAGTCCTCCATAAAAATTGATTTTAAAATCGTCTGTTTCTTTTATACTTTTATTTTAATAGAATTTTAATAGAATTTAATTTATATATTAGTCATTTTAGCAATTTTATCCAAAGTAGCATTAGAAATAATATATATCACTTCTCCATTAAAATTTATAGGACCCTACAATAAAATTAATTTGTGCTTAATATCAACACTACGAAAATTTTTATCAATCGCTTCCAAATTTTGACCTAAGTTTCAAATCTCAACCCTGTGGGTTTTTACATCGGCTACAACGTTTTCGTCTTTGTTCGTAAATAATAATTTAACTGTACTAAATAGTTTACAGCCGTATAATTCAACGTATAACTTAGTCACAGCAACGCGTGGCCGGGTCTGCTAGTATATATGTATATATATTATTTTATACATATATGTATTTTTTTTCCATACTGAATCATAAACTTACATACATGTCTCTCGAACAAACACAAAATTTATTGCGTTTATTTTGAAAACTTTATTCATGTTATTGTTATTTAGATTCGAATGCATTGAACGATTTCAATCTTTTATAAACTCTGTGTGAAACCTCTTGAAACCATCTGATGTTTTGCCATCTGATCAATGCTGCCGAAGGCAGCGCAGTGCACTTTCCTATTTATAGTAGTAAAATGGGACCCTCAGCTAATAAATAAGACGTTCAGACGAATGCGTTTAATCAGATATTTAATCCGAAGAAAATGAATGCACAGCTCACATTATATATGCACAATGTATTTATAAAATGGCCTTTTTTACTTGGAAATTTTTTTCAGAATGTATTTCTTGCGAAATGTTTATTTATTTATTTATATTTTATTCAGTACTATTTTCCCAGTTTCCATTTTTAATGGACTTAAATATTACAATCAAATGTAAAATTTTAAGGTAAATAAAATTAAAATTTAGCAAACCAGTAATAACACCATCGTTAGAAAATATTCTGTTAATTTTAAACGAAATAATATATTTTTTCCCTATCTTTACTATTCAAATTATTGTATATTTTACTGTTACGGATTAACTATTTCGTTAAAGCAATAGAAGAAGGGGTATTCAATGGCGAAGCTACTGCATAGTCTGCAGATATTTGGATAATCTCCAAAAAAGAGTTTTTTTTATTTAAATATCGTATCTTTTATAGTGATCCCTTTATTTCCTCAAAAAGATTGTAAAAGCACAAATTAAGGCCATTGGTGAAACAAGAATAAATCGGAACTTATTTATTTATACATTTGTTCTTTTCAATTTTAGTGACATTTCAAAGCAAATTGTATATGAACACTTATTCTTTCGGGATGAACTTTCTTGATAATGCTTAATTTCCGAATATCAGTTTAACATTAGTTCATTAACTTAAACTTTATTTAAAAGCTGCTTCTGTATGACAATTTTAAGAATAAAACAGAAAAAAAAAAAGTTTGGAAAATGCAGAACATTATTTAAAAAGAAAGACACAATTTAAAAAAAAAAAAAAAAAAAAAAAAATTAGGATTCTTTCGATATTTCGCCAAAAAATGTATGGCGTTTAGAAATATTTAATGTGATAAAATGGGATGAATTTGCTTTGGGATACTTTAACATTGTTCTTAAAAAAAAAAAAAAAAAAAAAAAAAAAGCAAATGAAACAAATACTACTAATAATAATAAATAAAAAAAAGTTAAATAATTTATATTTAATCTTTTGGATATTCATACTTTAGGATACTTTAACATTGTTCTTAAAAAATATAAGCAAACAAAAATATTCTACTAATAAGAATAGGTTAAAAGAAAAAGATTGAATAGTTTATATTTAATCATCATTAAAAATAAGTAATACTTTAAATTTGATTTTGTCAAGTAGACAATATAGTGTGGTGTGGCACTCACACGACTTTCTCTTATCCTGAAATTTAATACTATAAAGACATATTGGCGACTCAGGAATAAGATAACGAGTACAGTTATAAAAACCTACGTTAAAAACAATTCAAATTAGGATTCGGAACAGCTTTATTTGACAAATAATTCTGTGTGTGTGAGGGAGGGGGTAACGCCCTCCTCAGTCCCCTATTTGAATATTGTACCCACATTTATATAGAATTCAAAGCTATTATAGAATTTAAAAGTTCATTCTAAATTAGTCACAGAATTTTTACCCTCACCATTCCTTGAAACTTATCAATCTTGATCGAACTTTTCAGGTAACAATCTTATATTAACTTCGAAATACAACATTTTAAATGCCTGAAATTATTTACGTTACTATATAAAGAGACTTAGACGAAGATCAAACGTTGAAAATTTGACTTCAGAATTCCAGGAACTTCAAAACGTAAAATATTAAAAAAAAAAAAAAAAAAAAAAAAAAAAAAAAAGAACAAGAACAAGCGCTGAATATTAAGATAAAAAAAAAAAATACTTTATTTACCGTATAGGCATGATGAATTAATTTTAATTCCTGGGCAGTTTTCTTGAACATAGTAAAATATTATAGTAAAGCACTTCTACTAATTACATTCAGTAAAAAAGAAAGTTTTTACCTATTTGTTCGTAGCTCTGTACATATTTTTAAAATTATGTACACACTACATTGCACATTTAAATATAATCCTGTATTAGTAACACACATCACAACCTGAAATGCACTTCCATCAATTTCCAGGTAATGTGTCACTATATTCTAGTTCTTTGTGTAGCCCTGTAAACAAACGGTGAATGGTTTTCATACCATATTCTACATGAAACATGCTTTTACGCACATAACATATATGTATATTAATTTCATGTTTTAGTGCAGCTTATAGATATTAAACTCTGTTTAACTTCAATTTCGTCCATAGGCGTAATGTATTAGAATTCTCTTGGATGTATCTGTATATGAACCATTTGCTTGATCTCAACGAAAAGCTTAGTGTAGCATCACTATATGATACAGCCATGTGACAAGATTAACTACGATAACCAAAGTAAGCCAAACTGGCCAACATTGAAATTTTCTCGTCAAGCTCTAAACTCTGCTTTCTCTTACGTAGACGATATCTCCCCCCCCCCTTTTTTTTTTTTTTTTTGAAAGTTCTTTTTGGAAATTTATATTTTCCTTTAAAAGTTAGATTGTTTTGTATATAAAACACATTTTATCACAGACAATAATGATTAGGTATTCAATAAATAGCCCTATAAGTTATATAGCACGTGGACGAGTATTATATTTCATAGATAAGATTTTTTTTACATTTTATTACTTCTTACTTTTTAAGTAAATATTTTTGAAAAATGCTTATAATTGCTATATTTAATTCTTTAAATTAAAAAAATAAAAATAAAAAATCCATGTATTATTTGACACAAAAAACACAGTATTGTTTTGGTAATAATTTATGGGAATTATACAGTAGGCAGCAAAAGTATCCGAGCACTAGCAAAAATTCCTATGTAAAAAAAATGTACACTTAATACTGTTTTTTTAAATAAATCCTTGTCGAATCGTGTTCTTAGACTGACTAAGAACACGATTCGGCAAGGATTTATTTAACAAAACAGTACTAAGTGCACTTTTTTTACATAGGAATTTTTGCTAGTGCTCGGATGCTTTTTTCTGCCGACTGTACTTATTTCTAAATAACTGTATTAAATGAAAAAAAAAATAAATAAATAAATAAATACAGTTGAAAAGCTGAAAATTTAATGTTCTACAAAAGTTTTGCTTACTTTATCTCTTTATTAGAAAAGAAAAAACATTCAAAACAAATAATCGCCAATAACGCGATAAATGCCAAAAAATGTAACATTTTCACTACACTCAGCTGTTTAATCATTTCCACACTTTCTTATATTCCCGTAATAAAAGAATGCTTCGTCCACTGCTATAACAGGTCTATGAGTGACTCCCAGAGATATAATTTGAATCGGAACATGGAGGACATTGCTGGCACAATGGATTTTGCATGCACCAGCCACCATATGGCCGGCTCGAGTATCGAACCCGGCATCTTTCAATTACTACAAACTAGGCGCTCTACCGACCAGGCTACAGCGTCCCTTGTTACACAGACAGCAAAATTTACTTTGGAAAACTTTTAAATCGTTTATGTGTGGCATATGTAACGTTAGATATAATAAACCCTTTCAGTTTACATATTTTCTTTACTTAATATTTCTTTAAATTTTAAGTCATTGAGTTTTATGAATAAAAATTATGATATATATATATATATATATATATATATATATATATATATATATATACAGGGAAGCACAGGGAAGTGCGAATTTTGGAACGTTAGAGTTGGCAACAATGCAGTGCATGCTATTGGAACCGGGATGTTGCTTCAAAAAAATTCCCCTCTGAGCCACACTCTGTGTATATATATACAGGGTGTTTCAAAAAAACGTTCACAAAATGACATGGTAAATCAGTCATACAACAAGGATCAAAAATCGCATAGAACAGGGGGTCGCAAACGCTTGTAAAGGGCGCTAGAGCCACGAGAGGGCGTTGCGATACAAACACGAGCTGAGCAAACGGAGATTGTCTTCATTCGAGACGTTGATCCGTTGGGCGTAACATGGCTAGTTACACGAACCGCGTAATGGCGACGTGCACAAGTCGAATGCTGGTCGCCAACGAATAACTCAAACAGTGGATGCTTAAGAAAGAGTTGTTCAAAATCTCCAGCGTAATCCTTCAACGAGTACACAAGTTGTATCCCGAAAGACCCATATCCCCCAACCTACCGTCTGGCGCATTGTACACGACGAAGGACTATCCTTATCATTTAAAACACGTCCAGGCACTCGAACCAGGAGACTACAACAATCGTATGGATTTTGCGTGGTGGTTTTTGCAAGAAAGTGCTGCGGACAGAAACTTTGCAACAAGTGTTCTCTTCACGGACGAGGCTGCGTTTGCATTAGATGGTGTGATGAACTTTCACATCCTACATACGTGGGCGAATGGAAACTCGCATGCTACACGTCCGCATGGTGCACAACGAAATATTTCCGTTCACATGCGGGCTGACATTGTAGGAGATTGTTTACTTGGTCCGTACATTCTCTCAGAAAGACTTAACGGTCCCATTTATCTAACATTCTTGCAAGAGGTTCTGCCAGAAATTCTGAATGATGTTCCGATGCCTATTCGTCAACACATTCAATTTCAACACGACAGAGCTCCTGTACATTTCAGCACAGATGTCAGAGCACATCTGCAGGCTACTTTTCCTGGCGGCTGGATTGGTCGTGCTCGTGGTGGACCAATCGCATGGCCAACACGATCACCAGACCTGTTTCCCTTGGACTTTTTCTTATGGGGATATTTCAAAGGACTTGTGTATGAAACACCTGTAGCAACGCCGTAAGACTTGGTAGGAAGAATCGTAGTGGCAGCAGGATGTGTTCGGGATACACCTGGTATCTTTGAGAAGGTGCGGCGTTCTATGCAACGTAGATGCTAAGCGTGTGTCTATGCATCTGGCAAAAACTTTGAGTATCTCCTGTAGGCTCAACATTTGGCTTGCATTAGTCGCATGTGAGTGAGTAATTATCAATAAAATGATCTCAAATGGTTTTGTTTCTTCTCTTTGTGTTATGTATTATTTTAGACACCCTGTAGCGGTTCCGGATCGCTGTTGCGACCCCCTGTTCCTATGCGATTTTTGATCCTTGTTGTATGACTGATCTACCATGTCATTTTGTCAACGTTTTTTTGAAACACCCTGTATATACAGGGTGGGTGGAAAGTAGCTCCCTATTTTGAATTTGGAATAGCTATTGATGTTGCGTGTAGATTGCAATGAAAGTTACCTTGTTTTGTAGACTGTAGTGTGGCATTATTTGTAATATTTTTTTCCTTTTTTATATGTCTAATATATGGCAGTGGCTTGATGAATGATTCCCTGGACGCTGGATAGGCCGCCGAGACTCCACAGAATGGCCTGCGCGTAGTCCAAACCTCACCCAATGCGATTACTTTTTATGAGGGTGTGTTAAGGAAGAAGTGTACCACAGCAAACCTCAAACTCTTGGTGACCTTGAGTACAAAATCCGCGAGGTCATAAGTGGTGTTCCTGATGAGTTCCTGCGGAAGGCCGTAGTAATCGCATGGAGTGAAGTCTGGACTACACGCAAGCCATTCTGTGGAGCCTCGGCGGCCTATACAGCGTCCAGTGAATCACTCATCAAGTCACTGCCATATATCAGACATATGAAAAAGGAAAAAAATATTACAAATAATGCCATACTACAGTCTACAAGTGTATAGAAAATACTGGGGCACCCATTGAGTTGTAACTTTTGTAATTATCATGCCACACAATAAACTAAATGTGTACAAAAAATTGCCTTCATACCTACATTCGTTTAGGAGAAAAAAAATTATTTCCAGTAGGGAATTACTTTCCGCCCACCCTGTATCTATAATCCTTTCTCTCAGCTTTCAAAATTGTAGTTATTTAACATGAGACATACACAAAGAGAAAACGAAAATCTAGTGGAAAGGTTCAACGCCCTTTTATGTCTAGAGAAAAATACTGTACTGCTTATTGTTGGGAAAATAGTTTTCTGAGTAAATTGAAAAAATCGATGATAAGCCACGTGGGAAAAATAGAGCATTTGGGGAAAGCAAAATAATTTTCAAGAGAAAATTACATGTCCCTTTTGCTACTTTGTATCCACGTATATAAAAACGACAAGTATCATAAGAAAGTTCTATGTCAAGGAGTGTATGACTTAAACTTTTCTTACTATATAGGGATCCTTTAAGGAAATAAATAATTTGAATGCTAAAGATATTTTTGTGCTTTATATATATAACTTTTATTTATTTATTTATTTTCAAATTTTTAATTCGCATGTGCATTAAAGTAATTTTTTATTATATAATAAAAATCGAGTACACAGCATTCCATTATTTAGTAAAAGAGAAGGGTTAATTCTTGAGTATGAATTAATGGACAGCTTAAATTGAATTTTTCTTAACATTTAGTATTGTTAAAATAAATACAAAATCGCACATTTAGCGACATCTTATGAAAAATATTTTATTTTAAAACGAAACAGTGAAAAACTTTTCTAAGTTTTATATTTGACTACGAAAATCTATTAATTACATGCATTAACAAATAAATACAAGTTCAGGAACGTGTTTCAAAAGTAATCAGTTTGGATTTAAATAAAATATAAAAATAAAAATAAAATTTTACTAATGAACACTAATGAACATTTCTTTTTTTCATAACGAAACACATTTTTATAATAAAATATATTTTCAAAACATTTCGACATGCCAAGAATATATTAAAGTATACAATAAAAAGCGTGAAATATATATATATATATATATATATATATATATTTGTAAACATTTAAATATTAAATTGTAATAATTTATTTATTTATTTTATTTATTTATTCATTTATTGACAATAAAATAGAATTATGTGTATACAGTTTCGCTTTTTTAATTTTTCATGGCAAGTTTTCTATTTTGTTAAAAAAAATTCTAAAAAATAAAATAATGAAAGCAATGAAAAAAAAAAGTTGCCAGGCAAGTGAGCTGTCGGAAAATTGAGTTATCGGGAAAACGTACCTCTCGAGAAAGGGAGCTGTCTGGAAAATGTACCTGGCGGGAACGTGGTGTCGGAAAACTGAGTGTCGGAAAACCGTACCAGATACATAGGGAATAATGGAAGAGCGCTATCGTTGGCTGGCTGGTTGGGAGAAAGGCCACTTCACAATGCCCATCTCTCCCTCTTCGGCCGGCGTTAGTCACTGGTTGTCTTTACACAACATTACATTCGTTATAGGATGTACGTCTGAAAAATGGAAATGAAAAAGAAACAACAATATCATAGCCACTAAAAAGAAAAAAAAAATGATTTGTTTTCATGTTGTTGTCTCTGTTCATCTTGATATTATCATCATCAAGAAGAGTCCGAAAACAGAACTGGAACTCACCCTGTTTCTTGCTAACTTCTTAATTTACTCACAACTTATCTCCCTTTTTTGCAGACAAATCATCTTAAAGAAGAATATTTATTTATTTTTCTTTCCCTCTCTCTCTTCCTTAAAAAAAAAAAAAAATCTGACTCATAAAAATTATTTATTTTCTCAAAATTTTAAATCACAAAAGGGAAATGTAAAAGCATTTTTTTTTGGTAATTGTAATATTTCAAGATTTTTCACATAAAGACAAAAGAGTAAATTCTTGAATAGTTAAGTCAATAAAAAGCATAAAAAAATAGAGAATAAAAAAACACAACGTATAAAAAAATTGTTAAACAGTATTTTCTCATACAGGCATATATAGATATACAATATTTTAAGCTTCATCCGACTAAGGTTTTAGGTAATCTGCGCAAGTACTGTTGCGCATAAGACCGTTTGTAAACTCGAATTTTTCAACGTCGTATGTGTCGTAATTTTTTATTTTAGTGATTTTATAGGGTCCTAAATATGTAGCTTTTAATTTCATTTCAGAACCTTGCTGTGTACATTAAATTGCGTCAATGCCCTTTAGCTGAACTATTATTGATTTTTCCCGTCTCAAATTATAGGTTTCATAATTTTCTTGTTGAATTTTTAAAGTTTGTTTTTAGCTTCTATTCGTAATTCTTCTCGAGAATTCACAAAATTAGCTTGTAATTCTCGTTTAGAATGTCTGCGATTTTTTAATCATTTTTACACTTAATTTTGTGCTGAATAAAAGTTCAAAGGAGTTTGAATTTATGCTTATTTAATAAGTGGAATTTACAGCCTGATAAACATCAATAACATGTACAGTCGGTAACAAAAGTGTCCGAACACTAGCAAAAATTCCTATGTAAAAAAAGTGCACTTCATACGGTTTCATTAAATAAATCCTTGTCGAATCCTGTTCTTAGCCAGATTAAGAACATGATTCGATAAGGATTTATTTAACAAAACCGCATGAAGTGTACTTTTTTTACATAGGAATTTTTGCTAGTGTTCGGACACTTTTGTTACCGACTGTAGATACCTCTTATCTGGATTGCCTATTGAAAGTTTGGTTAGAACTGAAACAATTATGGAATTCAGACATTATACCTGTCAATGTGCTCTTTGCAAACCAGTTGTTATAGGTATGTGTTGAATGTTTTTTGCGCACAATAGTTTTCGAATTCATTCGACGTAAAGGCGGATCCTCTATCTGAAATAATAAGAAAGGAATTTCGGAAAATTGCTTTTTGAATCTCCAACTTAGAAATGACTTCTTTGTCATCGGTAGATTTAATTGGATAAAGCCATACAAATTTAGTGACGGCATCAATGACTGCAAAAATACGTTTGTAATTTTTATGAATATTTCCTAAAGGGCCTAAGTGATTTACAGTCGGCAGCAAAATTATTCAAGTGCTAGCAAAAATTCCCATATAAAAAATGTACACTTAATACTGTTTTGTTAAATAAATCCTTGTCGAATCATGTTCTTAGTCAGTCTAAGAACATGATTCGACATTTTTGAACTCTTAGTTCAAGGGAAAGTTAAAATACAGAAGTTTCTTTCTTCAAACTATTTTTGAAAAATCTCAATCTTGTTAAAAAAAAAAAAAAAAATATCCCCCCCACTCTCTCTAAAAGTTAACAAAAATCTAAGAATTCCAAGTTTAAAATTTGTGGATATTTTCTTAATGCTCATAGTGGTAGGCAAAATTACTAAATTCATTTTGCCTTTAGCTGAAACTGCTTCCCAGAGCACCATAGATCCACTTTTTAAATGCCTGATTAACATCTGCCTTTAAAAGACCTGCTCTGTCGTTCGCTATCTTCAGATCGTAACAATAACTGCTGAAACCATTTGGTCAATCAAGAATAAAATGTTTTCATACGAAAATGCAAAATTTTACCATTTCATATTGTCTTTATTCCACTTTAACACAGACACTCTTCCCCCAATCATATAGTTATTGGTTATTGCTGGGTTTTTTATTCATTTTAACATATTATTAATTATTTTGAACACGTATAAATGTTAACCCCGAACCTTTCCATCAAATTTACGAAAAAATTCAACTACAGACATTTTTAGAAGAGCAGTAAGGTTGAATATGAGTATGAGTCTTCGATCTCTGTAAAACAACTGAATATAAGAAGCTCTACAGTGAAGTAAATCTAAAACACCACCACTGAAATGAAATTTCTAGTAATTAAAAGCAAATACTTTAGAATTAGAAATCACTTTTTGATACCAAATATATATACGCATATTCATCTAATTTTATTAAAGAGAAAACAATTTCTCTAAATCTTTCTTAAAGGTATTATTATCGATAGATGCAACATTAACTTATTGTTTGCGTTTAGTTCTAGTTTTTTTTTTTTTTTTTTTTTTTGTCGCTTTTGAATGATTTAAATAAACATATTTTGTATATATACACATACATATATATCTTTCTGTGCGTGTGTGTGTACATATATATAAATAAACACAAACACACACACACATATATATTAAATTCAAAATCAATGACAAATTTAATTTCCATAAAAAAGGCGAATAAAGCAGCACAGAATTTATATACTAAAAGATAAATTATTAAATTTAAATTATGATAAGTGAAAATGAAAGTGGAATGTATAAACAACCAAAACAAATTCTTTTAATAATGTTTATAAACATAAAAAGGGTTAATTTCATAACTATTCTAACCAAAATTACAACAAAACTGTATTTTCTTCATCAGCAGGTGAGAACCCAGCCATTAAAAAACTGTGTAATCTTAACAGGTTTCTGAAGATATGCCAAGCCAGCATACTCCAAATTATAATTCAACAACAAATTAGTATAACAAACTTGAAATTTTAACAACCGAAATATAATTTATTTGATAAACATTATTGTACAGTCGGCAGCAAAAGTATCTGAGCACTAGCAAAAATTCCTATATAAAAAAAGGACACTTAATAACTGTTTTGTTAAATAAATCCTTGTCGAATCATGTCGAAAAACAATAGTTCCAAAATTTGTCGTTAATTATCCGTTAAGTATTTGTTTCATGAAGCTCCTCTTTTTCTCTTTTCACTATGACTGTTTCCGCTGTAAACACGTATTCTTGTCTTTTTCTAAAAAAATTGTAGTAAACCCTTGAAGTCTATTGTTTCCTGCTATTCCATTGTGTTGCTAACAACATTCCTGTGTTTAATGAATCCATTTAGGCGTTTCACCTGACATTAACCTGACAGTGCCCTCTATAGAAACATGTTGTAACTTTTTTTTTCTTTTGCCAAACAAAATTTCATTGTCTCACGATTGCTCTGGTAAAATATCAAATATCTCCGATGGGTAGTTTTAAAATTATAGCGTTTTGAAATCATAACTTTAATTATAATCACCCTGTACATACGGAATTCTTTTGATTTGTGAATTTAACTATATATAGTATATATACATATTTATTATTTAATAAGACATACATACATATTACGCATTAAGATGAATTCTCAGTTTAATAAAATTATACTTTTAAAAAATTAAAGAACACGTTTTTATTGAAATGTGAATCAAAAAGCACAAAATATCTATCTTTATAGTATTAAAATACAGGGTAAGAGAAAATCAAGTGAGTGATACACCATAATATTTACATACTTTTAAATCTTTAATAAATAAATAATTTAGAATTAAACAAAAACCGTTTTTAAAAAATCTCCCCTGACTGGACTCGAACGTTAGACCTTTAGGTTCGTAGCCCGGAGCTTTATCTCACAGCCACAGTGTTCACATAGGGAAAGTCTTTTTTCACAATATATATTTTTTGTTTGCTCCCAGGGCGGTTACAAACATACATACAGGTGAAGCTAATAAAAGCGTGTTTAAATAATAATAATAATAATAATAATAATAATAATAATAATAATAAATAAAAATGTTCGCAAGGGAAAATGTAACTGTTGGGCAGAGGTATTGTTCAGGCAATTGCTCAGTTGGGCAAACGTACCTGTCGGTTGCTGTCAGGCAAACGTACCCACCAGGCAGTTGAGATGTAGAGGAAGGATGCTAGCAAGTGAACTTTCATGTCGGGAAAATGAGCTGTCAGGCAAACGTTCCTTTCTTCAAATGAGGGCAGGAAACTAATTTTTTGGGCAATTCAGTGTCGGGCAGTCTTACCAGACCCACTCGTAGTGACATTTTTTATGTTTTTTGATGGGTATTCTAACTATTCTTGTATATAAAAAAAATTATCTACTTGTTTCTATTCTAAATTCTATGCTATCTGTCTAGTCAGCTCATAAACCGCAAATTCAATTATAAGCGTCTAAATCAATTCATTCAATACAAAAGAATTAGACAAGTATTTGCCCTATAGATTTTTTATATGACTTTTAGTAGTGGTCGAAGTTATGATTCTAGTGGTTATTTGCATGCCATTCAAGGAATATAGATTAAAATATGTAATTAAGGAATGTTACAGGAGAATAAAATAAACAAAAAATTCGTTACGTTTCAGATAGAAAATATGACTTTCTAAACACGTTAATGGATATGAAGAATGTAAAAATACCCTTGAAAAATTGGTGGTTTCAACTCAATCAAATATGTAACGAAATTCTCAGTACAAAACATAAGTAATATCATGAAATATAGTTGTGACTTTTTTATAGAAAACTTATTTGACATATGTGGTGTGTGGGTAAAGGCTCATCGTCTATGCAAGGGATCTAGGTGGAGGGGAGTGCGCTCCTGGAGTTCTGTCTAGGAAATCCTAGTCCATATGCACGCGATATTGTTTTAAGTAGAGATTTTCACTGACTGTTCTACAAATTTTTGTTAAATAATTTAAGAATCAGGAGAAATTTGAAATAGAAAATAATAATGATAATAATAATAAAAATATTTTAAGGGCTGCTAAATCGCCCTTTTGATAATGTATAACATAATTATTAAAAATTTTTAAAGCTTCATATTTGGGCATTTATAAAGCACAATAAATTCCTAGTCAAATAATGAAATAAATTTACCTTTTAATAAATTATCGTTCTCATCACCATCGATTACAATGAGAATTTCAATATTTAAACGAATTAAATTTAGATTTGCTGTTATGCTACATGTACCCAACTAGCTAATAAACAAATCGAATTAAAAGGAATGCATATTTTGCACTACATCACTTACGGAAATTAAAAATATCGGTTGGTTCAAGTCACAGAAAAAATAAATAATTTATTATTAAAGTAGTATTGACTGTAGCACTATACTGTTTTCACCGAAATACTCAAGAAAGCATGGAATTTTTTCTATATAAGAAAAAATATTAGTGAAAATTTTCTTCAATAGGTGGGGCTCTGTTCGCAGTATCCTCTCACATTTTAAAGAGATCCGCCTTCTCAAATGACGCTATATTGCAAATACTAATCTGACATTAGCATGTTGCATATATGATTTCAGATATTATCGAATATTTAAATTATACGTTTTTTGCTTCTTACTGCGGTTAATTGTTCTAAAAAAAAATTACTTGCCAAATTCTTTTGATTACTTAAAGCTGTCGCGTTATTCCTACTTTAAAAGGAATATAATGGTAATTCTATTTTTCTCGTTTATTATATCGCTCTTCTTTTAGATTTTATTTTGTGATCTATCTCATTCTACTCTTTTTTATATATCGTCCAATAAAAAGCTTTCGTGTAAAAATAAGTGTTACTTATTGGCCGAAAAAGTTCAGAAGTAAGATCTATTTTTATATTTAGTCATACTAAGTAGTATTTTTCTCTTTCTAATACCGATAATCTGCACATTGCAAAGCTACTTAATCGAAAATAAATATTACTATGATTTGTCTTGCCACTTGTATAATAATCCTTCGCTACGTGTTATGAAAGAACAGATTATAGCGTATTGCGAAGAAAATTTTGGATTTATTTTTTTGCGTCTTACCAACAATCTATACGATTTTTTTTTTTTTTTTTTTGTATTTAAATAAGTTGCCAACAAATAAGCGATTCTATTTAAATATTATACATTATTAAACTTGTTTGATTTAATTTAATTTTTATATTTTAATATGTTTTTACTTATTAATTACTTAAAATGTATAAATTATTTATACATTCACTATAACTATTTATTATAAAGGTAAAATTGATCAACAAATTCAGTAAACAAAGGTATGTAATTTCTTGCATGTTTATTTCAGTTTAATGATTTTTAGGGCGTATTTTTGCCTGGCAATGGTAGAAAGTGTGGAATATATGCATCCTAATGAATATATTGTGGAAATCTTACCCTTTATTATTTGGATCATGGAATTCTTCCGTAAGAATTTAATTCTTATTTTCTCCCGCATTTAATTTTATCGCGTAAAATTTGACATACACTTATATATATTTAGTAGACTGGAGAAAAAAAACAAAGCACCGGATAGCAAAGGAAGTACCTTCTAAATTTTATTGCTAACTATGAATTATTCTTATTTTCGTCTTTTAAATTTTAAATTTATTTTCGAAATACTTCTTTAACTTTCTAAATTATTTTGTACAGTTTATTGATATAATTAATTTATGCCCCTTTACATGACATCATATACATCGTATGAACAAAAGTATTTGGACACTTTCCAATGACGGATTCTCTTGAAACTTCCGGGGTGTAACAGGCATATCTCATATATTTCAGCAAAAACTTAATCCTGGAATAATAATAATAATAATAATAATGTTTGAGATCTATGTTTATTTGTATAAGAATAATACGTACATTCATGGACATATAGAGGTTTCTTTAACTACATAAAGAATTTTTTGCGCGTTTTTTTTTTTTTTTTTTTTTTTTTTTTTTTTTTTGTTTATATAACATTTTTAGAAAAATTAACATATTACAATAGAGACACCACACTGTTAAAAAATGGTCTCTTAAAAATGAGCAAAATTGTCTCAAAATAGCTCCGAAACAATATATACTTAAATTCGAAAAACCATGTACTCATTTTTGGGTATTTTAACATGTCAAACATGGAGATATTGGGATTCTTATTGGTCAACCCCATTTTTGAGCATGTCAGTATACTGAAAAATGAGTACATGGGTTTTCAAATTTAAGTATACATTGTTTCGGAGCTATTTTGAGACAATTTAGCTCATTTTTACGAAACCATTTTTAACAGTGCATATTGCAATTAGAATATAAAAATATTAAATATCTGATTATATATAAACGCTTTTACTAAATAATTTTCATCTATGCCCGCACAAGCGTTGATATTTGTTATGCGTAAGTTATTAGTTAAATAAATAGAATTACTCTTGTAAAAATATTAAGTAATTATTGTGAAAATTCAGAGATATCGTCGATAGAATGAGTTCAATTTCAAACACTCTAAAAAACAAGCAAATCAATTAAAAGTTTTACTCAAATTTATGTTTTTAATAATTAATGATAATAGATTGTATGTTCACTGAAAATAAAAAAAAATGAATAAGACGATAGACTGGATTAAATTTCAAGCATTATCAAAACATAAATAAATAAATAAATTAAATTAAATAAAAAATAATATTTAATATATTTTTTAATTAATTAATAATAACAGAGTTTACATTAAAAAAAAAAAAGATAAAACGTTTTATAGATTTGCTTATTTTTGAGAGGGCTTAAAACTCAACTCAGTTTACCAAAGATATCTTCCTGAATATTCACATTCACTTAAGGTGCTTTTATAGTGGCGGTTCCGTTCCGCTGTCCGCAAGCAATGAGCTAGAATATAAGGAGTGATAACTATCTACCGAATAAGAAATTGAATTGAATATGAAGTTATCACTCCTCACATATTCTAGCTCTGTTCTTGCGTACAGTGGAACGGAACGGCCACTATAAAGCCTGCTTTACAGTCGGTAACAAAAGTCTCCGAACACTAGAAAAACTTCCTATATAAAAAAAAGTACACTTAATACAGTTTTGTTAAATAAATCCTTGTCGAATCCTGTTTTTAGATTGACTAAGAACAGGATTCGACAAGGATTTATTCACAAAACTGTATTAAGTGTACTTTTTTTACATAGGAATTTTTGCTAGTGTTCGGAGACTTTTGTTACCGACTGTACGTGCATTACAGGAGTATATCCATACATTTGTCTAAGGAATTATGAAGAAGAACGTTTGTTAACACTTGACTTGCACAGTCGAACATTAATTAGGGAAAGTGCTCATATTACATCAGATATTTAATATTTCTATATTTAGATTACAATATGTAGATTGTATTGCAATATATAGGGTTTTCTAAAAGTGACATTGAATTAGTTTTAAAATCCTATAATTAAAAAAAGTACAAAAAATTTTCGATTTTGTTAAAGAAACTTATATATCTTAATAAATTTACTTTCTATGCTCATGAATAAATTAAGATAATTATAGGAAGCATCATTATCATGCGCTACAATTACGACGCATTTTAAGCATTATTTTTTACAGAATTATCTTAAACATTATTTTTTTTCCCTTCAATATTCTATTGTTTCCCTTTTTGTTTTGGGGGCAAAGCCTTCCCCGATACATACAAGATATAACACGTTCTTTACACCTTTGAAGTAATTTGAGTAAACTTTAGCATTTACTGATGCGACCCCTATCGGTTCTAAAATGAATGATGAACCAGCTTCTGAGCTGTAGCTGAAGTAGGGCGAATCGGACCATGTGTCTGAAAAGAACACCACCCCTCGAAAAAAGTAAATAAATAAATGAATAAGAGGGTACATACTAACGTTCATTAAATACAATACTTGTTAAATTGATACAAAAACTCATTCACAGAAATTCAGTTGAATGGAGTGGAAAGATACTGTGCATTAGGCTGTTTGTTTTGATTAAAGAGACTCGTATGGAATATTAAACGTATAATGGATATCTGTCTATCGACATCTATTTGAGTGAAACTTTTATTTAAAAACTTGTTAATTGAAGCTATATTTTCTGAATACATGTGATGTGTGAATGTAAAATATAGTTAAATGTTACGGTAGAAAATGTATACATTAAGATTTTTAAAATAACTACAGTCGGCAGCAAAATTATTTTGAAGCACCCATCCACATTTTTCATATAATTTTTTTTAGTTTAATTGCTAATTTTTATCATCAACTTATTATTTTATAAACAGCATAAGACTAAGATCCTGATTCGATAAATATTTACTTAACAAAACATTATTAGGTGCCCGAAACCAGGATATGAATTATTGCTAATGCTTCAATAATTTTGCTACCGACTGTATGTATTGAAGATAGATTAGGAAATACTTTTCAACATTGTAAAAAAATTGATGCGGAACCTTTTCTGAAATTTTAAGAGATTGCCAAGTTTACACATAAACTAGCCGATACAGCATACTTATTATTCAGAAATGAATGTATAATTAATTTTATAAGTACAGTATCCTTATGAAAGGAAATCACTTCTGATAAAAATATAAAGAAATTTCGTTCTATGATATGTATGTCATTGAAAAACTTTTCAGAGAGGCTCTGATTTAAACTTAAATAGGACCCATTCACGACATAACATTACACTTAGGCAATCTTCGATTACGACCTCGACGTTCTGTAACTAATTTATCTGAGAACACTGAGCAATTTATTCAGTTAGACTACCACTAATGCAATCCCATATAAGTCAACACCTCTTATAATAATGCCTCTGAAGTGAGCTTTACATCACGGAAGATGGACAGATTAAAGTCGGCAGCAAAATTATTGAAGCACACATCCACACTTTTCATATATTTTTTTAGTTAGATCGCTACTTTTTATCATCAACTTACTTTTTTATGAACAGTATAAGACTAAGATCATGACTCCACAAATATTCACATAACAAAACAGTATTAGGTGCTCATTTTCAAAATGCTTTTTTTTCACTCGGATTGTCTGTTATTCTGTCTTTCATCGAGACATTTTTCTGTTACATCTTGACTCAAGGATCATCCGTTTGAATATGTGTGACCATGGGTGACCATGAGTAACTCGTGAGTGTCCAGTGAGTGACCCATGAGTGACCAGTGAATGACCGATGAGTGACCAGTGAGTGACCCATGAGTGACCAGTGAGCGACCAATCGGTAACCCGTGAGTAACCAGTGAGTGACCCCTGGGTGATCAGTGAGTGATCCCTGGGTGATCAGTGAGTGACCCATAAGTAAATCAGAATATCAGAAAATTTTACAGTATTTGAAGGTTTTCAAAATCTTTGCGTCCTGCTTCATTTCGGTTTTAAATTTAAATTTCGTTTTTTTCAGTTTTAACTTAAAAAATAATATAAAAAAAAGTAAAAAAAAAAAAAATGCTTTTTTATCGGCGTCCTAAAAAGTAGTAAATAAGGCAAAATTTTCTGTACTGAAATCAATTAAAAGATCAAAAGCATTCATTGATGACAAAGATCAAAAGCATTCATTGATGACTATGTTATTATACAGTTGGATGTAGTCATCAATGGATGTTTTTGATCATTGTAATCAATGAATGCTTTTGAACTTTTAACTGGTATGTGTACAGAAAATTTTGCCTTATTTACTACTTTTTAGGACGCCGATAAAAAAGTATTCTTAAAAAAAAAAAAAAAAAAAAAAAAAAATATTATTATTATTATTTTTAAATTTAAGTAGGAATTAATACTAGTGCTTCAATAATTTTGCTGCCGACTGTACCTCCAATCCACACCATTCTATAGATACTATAGGAAGTGTTGCATAAGTATGGGACTTAAGTTAAAATAAGCTTTTCACAGAACAGTAACTCCTGCGCTAATCGAAGGAAGACAGAAACACAGAAATACTTGCTTGTAAAATAATTAACAGTTGTCAGCTTTTTCTTAGTTTTAAATTTAAGAATTGCTATTGGAATATTAAAATTTTTGCTTATTTTAATGTGTAGGCCGATTCTTTGGGAATCACTTCAAAGGGTAATCAGAGACATGTCTTCAAAGTTTTCATCATCTGCGGAGAGGATGGCTCCCCAGCTTCCCCATTCCTCCAGGGATATAAGTTTTACAGAGCATGGAAGGCACTCATTGACATGGAGGAATATAAGACATGCACTAATCACCATTAATGTGTACAACTGTTTTCAGCTAGTTCGAATATCGAACCCGCAATGTTTCAAGTACGAATTCCAAGCTTTGCCGACCAGGCTACTGGCAGAGAGCCTACAAGGAGAGAGGCGTCAGTAGCGAATCTGCCTGTAAATTTTTTGTTGTTAATATTCAACTGAGAAATGTTCGAGTTTTTTTTTTTTTTTTTTTACTAAAACCCAGTTTGGTAGAAAAAATGTCTGCTCTGAGCATGCACCGTAACGTAATTTCATCATTTGTCGTCTCTGTTCATGAAGGCTGTCTACTGTATGGCCACCAAATGTTCCCATTTTGTGGGGACAGTCCCCACTTTTGGTTGTTTAATTTTTCTCCTTCCGCAGGAACTAGCTTTCTAAGTAAAGCTATTGTTGCAATCTATAACTTAAAATTGATGATTACAGATGGCAGCAAAATTATTGAAGCACTAGCAATAATTCCTACTTAAAATTGGATTCCTAATATTGTTTTGTTAAGTAAATAATTGTCGAGTTATGATTTTAGTCTTATACTGTTTAAATAATCTGGTGTGTCACTCACACGACTTTCTCTTACCCTGAAATTTAATACTATAAATACAGGTTGCAGATTAAAAGGTAAGATAAGGAGTACTGTTATGTAAACCTGTGTTAAAAAATTCGTATTAGGCTTCTGAAGAGTTTTATATGATAATTAGTTCTGTGTGAGGGGGGCTACCGCCCCCCTCAACCCCCCGTTTCATTAATGCACCTACATTTATATAGAATTTAATTCTGTTATTAAAAAATAATTCTGTTTTTAAAAAATAATTTATTAAAATTATTATTTAAAAAAATTATCTTTTATGATAATGCAGACGATTTCCATATTAGAGAAGTACAGTCGGTAACAAAAGTGTCCGAACACTAGCAAAAATTCCTATATAGAAAAAGTACACTTCATACGGTTTTGTTAAATAAATCCTTATCGAATCATGTTCTTACACTGACTAAGACCAGGATTCGACAAGGATTTATTTAACAAAACCGTATGAAGTGTACTTTTTTTACCTAGGAATTTTTGCTAGTGTTCGGACACTTTTGTTACCGACTGTAGTATAACACCAAATATCCAAAAAAAGTCCATTTTATTCTCAATATTTAAAAAAAAAATACGATTTTTTTTCTTAGTTTTTTTTTCTTTAAAAGTAAAAAAAAATCGATAACTTTGTTTTAAATTATCGCAGATCGATGGTTCAACCATTCGTTTTAAAGGTATTGGCGAGCTGTTTTGAAAGATACCCATCATGAAAATTTACTCCCCTCGAGGGGGGACTTCCCCCCCAGGAGGAGGCGAGGCTCCTATATACACAAAAAAATTTTCCCAGTTAACTATCTCTATTACAAAAAATATATATTCGTTTCATTTGGTTTAGTGCAGTCTATAAACGTTAAACCCTACTTAACTGCAATTTCCCACATAGACGTAATGAATTAGAATTCTCTTAATTGTCCCTGTACACGAACCATTTGCTTGATCTTAACGAAAAGCTTACTGTAGCATTCCTATATGATACACATTTAGAATACCAAGTTTGAACTTTCTGCCATAATTTGTTTTTGAGATATGCTGATAACAGACAGACACACACACAGACACACACACAGACATACAGACACATAGACATACAGAAGGGGGCTACCGCCCCCTTCAACCCACCGTTTCATTAATGCACCTAGATTTATATAAAATTTAATTAGGTCATTAAAAAATAATTCTCTTTTTAAAAAATAATTTATTAAAATTATTATTTAAAAAAAATATCTTTTATGATAATGCAGACGATTTCCATATTAGAGAAGTAGTATAACACTAAATATCCAAAAAAAGTCCATTTTATTCTCAATATTTAAAAAAAAAAAAAAAAAAAAAAAAAAAATTTTTTTTTAAAGATTTTTTTTCGTTAAAAATAAAAAAAATCGATAACTTTGTTTTAAATTATCGCAGATCGATGGTTCAACCATTCGTTTTAAAGGTATTGGCGAGCTCTTTTGAAAGATACCCATCATGAAAATTTAAAAATTTACTCCCTTCGAGGGGGGACTTCCCCCCCAGGGGGGAGGCGAGGCTCCTACATACACAAAAAAGTTTTCCCAGTTAACTATCTCTATTACAAAAAATATATATTCGTTTCATTTGGTTTAGTGCAGTCTATAAACGTTAAACTCTACTTAACTGCAATTTTCCCCATAGACGTAATGCATTAGAATTCTCTTAATTGTCCCTGTACACGAACCATTTGCTTGATCTTAACGAAAAGCTTACTGTAGCATTCCTATATGATACACAATTAGAATACCAAGTTTGAACTTTCTGCCATAATTTGTTTTTGAGATATGCTGATAACAGACAGACACACACACAGACACACACACAGACATACAGACATATAGACATACAGAAGGGGGCTACCGCCGCCTTCAACCCACCGTTTCATTAATGCACCTAGATTTATATAAGTTTACTACTTACCTGCAATTTCCCCCATAGACGTAATGTATTAGAATTCTCTTGATTGTCCCTGTACACGAACCATTTGCTTGATCTTAATGAAAAGCTTACTGTAGCATCTATATATGATACACATTTAGAATACCAAGTTTGGAATGTCTGCTACTATTTGTTCTTGAGATATGCTGATAACAGACAGACACACACACAGACTCACAGACACACAGACACACAGACATACACACAGACCATTTGCTAAAAACATGATTTTCGTATTCAGGGTACCTCAAAACGTGTAAATATAACAAAATCTAGCGTTCGAACATTTGACCCAAAAACAATACTTTCTCTACCTTATGGATAAGAGAAAGTAAAAAAGTAAGTTGATGGTAAAAATTAGCGGTCAAACTAAAGAAAAATATATGAAAAGTGTGGATGTGTGCTCTAATAATTTTGCTGCCGACTGTATAAGGAAAGGGCATGTTTACAAACAAACGCTCCTTTAATCAATTTTTTCCACTCACGAGTGGCAAAAGGACAATCTTTATTGGTGGAAATATCTTTTTTAAGTATTGCTTTTGTCCCCATTTCTTATTTTGAAATTGGAGACACCGCGCTAATTTGTCTCCGCTTTTTCTTTAGAAAAATTTGGTCACCTTAGGCTAATGCGGCCCTTTCCAGGAAAAAATAATTTATGTCACAATTTTGACATTTTTTTTTTTTTTTTAATTTATTTATTAAAAGTTCACACGCGATAAAAGTGGTTATTTCCCAAATTTCAGGAAATATCTTCTGAAATTGAAATTATCGCTAAAGAAAAAAGTTAATTTAAAAATATGATATATGTATCTATATATTTATTTATTATTTTTTTTTGGTAAAATAATATATATATATATATATACAGTCGGTAACAAAAGTGTCCGAACACTAGCAAAAATTCCGATGTAAAAAAAGTACACTTCATGCGGTTCTGTTAAATAAATCCTTATCGAATCATGTTCTTACACTGACTAAAAAGAGGATTCGACAAGGATTTATTTAACAAAACCGTATGAAGTGTACTTTTTTTACATCGGAATTTTTGCCAGTGTTCGGACACTTTTGTTACCGACTGTATTTATAATTTTGCTGATTTTTTTATTTAATATTTTACATCATTAAACCCTTTTGAATCCCAGACTGCCGCCAATTGTTAACGCTGCTTAGCTAAAAGGAGACGTTAAACCCATTTACCCACCAACCAACCCACATAAATAAAATAATATAATATCAGATTGCCATAAACATGATACGCCTAATATTTGGTTCTGCTTTTGTCAATATTTTTCAGTTTTTGTCAATATTTTTTTGACTAGTATATTTTTAACGCGATTCAACGATCTTAAATTTCTGAACGTCAGCCAACTACTGAATGTTAAACATATACAGCCTCTATCTCTACATTTTAATATCTGCACCGCAGAAAAGCTATTCTTTTTTTTTATAATCTCAAAAATATTTAAAAACGTCGTATTTTATTTAATGCATTATAATTGAATTTTGAGTCATAATGTCTTGTTAATTAATCCGATTCAATGAAACTTTCACACACACATGTTTAATGATGTACAATAAAGTTTAAAAACGTATCGCAATGTATTTTCGACTCTAATTTTTATCACTTGAAGAAGGTCGAAGGTTTTAAGCGATAATAAAAATACATTTCTCAAAAATTGTTAAAGAACAAACAATCTGATACTCGACTAAAAAGTTTTCATAAACTTCAGTAATGTATTACTGTTTAATTAAATTATTTAAACCTGAAAAAAAAAATAATGTGGAGCGCCTTTTAAGAGTAAAAGTAGTTTACTCAGTGGTCACACGCCCGTTTATCCGATTATAAGGCTGGCTATTTGAACGGGGACATCTCCGGAGACAATTGGAAGTAGAACAAAGTGATAATTGCCGCCAAGGGCAAGGAAAAAAGTTCTTTCCGAAATCATCAAAGTATCGATCCTTTCCTGAGTGCCAGAGTCGAGCATGCCGGGCGTAGAAGGCAGCGCCACCCAGCGCCCCTTTGCGCCGCCCGATCGCACGGCCGAACGACGCCTGCGGAACTACTATGATGCATTTGACGCAACTAAAAGGTGGCTAATCGTGCTTATGACAATCTTTCCATGTTTTATGGGCTATAAAAATACCCCAGCTTTTCCAATATTGCGCTTAGGTAACAAACGCAACCGAACTTTTGCAACCCGCAACTCAAAGATTACGTCATTGCAAGTCTTCCTAAGGACCGGCTTGCTGAGAAACCGCGTGGATTGCACACTTCAATTTGAATGAACTCAAAGAGCTTAGCTAAAAGTCTTTGCTTAACTTTTTGGGGGTGGTGGTCAACAACACAACTTTTCGAAATAAACAGAAAGTAACATTTTCCGTTCACAATGCCGATACGAAGGAAAAAAGGAGCTTTTTTTTGCTAACTGAGCTCTTTTATATAGTTATTTCGTTATGTAGCTAATTGTGGCGAGTATGCATCGTAAGATACTATTAAAGAATAGGCTTCTGCCTGAATATAAATGGAAAGTGGAATGGCTTTGTAACCACTCTTACGACTTCGAGTCCCGGCACCCGGACTTAATACAACTTTCCTAAATGCAGCATGGCCATGGTTTTTCTCTTGTGTGGACTGATCACAGTGGAAATTTTGCTTTGCATAAATGGTGAGTTCTTCAAATTGTCTTCCCTATTTTAGCTCTTCAGTAATCTGATCCTTTTACTTTGCATTAGGAAAATATGATTGATACTATAGGCTACTTGCGCAAATTTAAAACAAGTTTTTAAATTTGAAATGTTAACCACGTTCCAATACAAGACATGAAACAGAAGATATTTTCCAGTAATAGATTTTTGCTCATAAATACATATGCATTTCTAAACTCTAAGTGGTGCGTTTCGTTTTGTGCAGACTGATTATTTAAAAATAAACCGTACTAATTTCATAATAAGCGATTAGTATACATTTATTTTTGCTTTATTTAGCTCTAAGTTAACTCTAAAGAAAGCTTTTAGTTACTTTAAAACTGTTTATAATCATTGTGGACTGTTCTTTTTTCATCGTTTCATTTCTATATTCTAATATATCGCTTTCAAGTATAAATATTTTGAATTTTTATAATTAATAATTTGAGTAATATTCAAAAATGTTTCTAAACTTTGTTTATTCGGAAGAGAGAAGCGTATTTTTTTTTTTTTTTTTTCCCAATTACCAAAGTCCATTTTACGCAGATTTTGTTGTAGATTTTCATGCAGATTTTAGATTATTCCGAGTCAGTTAAAAAAAAAAATATATATATATATATATATATATATATATATATATATATATATTTTGAAATCCTAAATTTTTGTAATGTTCCTTTATGAAATCGCTGAACGCATTTCATACTATTCTTATTTAATCGTCAGTGATTTAAGCTGAAAATAACTGCTTAATTTAATATTCATTATCCAAGAACCTTTAATAAACAGAAAGAAATATCTTTAATGTATTTTCAACTTGAACTACGTGAAGCAAATAAATAGTTTTAGGGAATGTAAGTTTCTTTAGAGAAAATAAGGCCTTTGGTTATTTAATCGATCGCGGTATGTTAAAATATTATAATGTAATACAGTGTATAAATGTAAGTTTTAAGGAGTTTAAAGAGAGAGAAAAGCCTTCATAAAAAAAAAAAAAAAAAAAAAAAAAAAAAAAAAAACTTTGTAAATTATACTATTTTAGTTTGGTTGGAAAAAAAAATGTATTTTTTGGGTGATTGAACGTATTTTTGACCCCCCCCCCCCAAAAAATAAAATAAAATAAAATAAAATAGAAAAATAATAAAAGTAAAAAAAGAGGGGGGGGGGGGTGTTATGAAGTTTTGCCCCAAGTATTGCCTATGTATTTTGAATCGTATTTTAACAAATATTTGTTCATCTAACGTAGGTGAATTTTATAAAAAATAAACATTCTTATTAAGTTTTATTTATTTATTTATTTTTATAATATTGCATTTGTAAATTTTAAAGCAGTTGATAATATTTTTAAAGAAATGAAATTTGTATTAGATATGATCTTAAACAAGAAAAACAATTGCTGATTCCTGTGGGAGATTTAAAATAGCAAAACTATTTATAATGTGGTCCGAAATTGAAATAACAAAATTTTTCTATTTAGAATTCAATATTTACACATTTGAACATTTTTGTTTTGTAAACAATTTCAGTATGCACGCACTATTCAGGAGCACGTTTTCGTACACCAAGGAATATATGTACTCCTGGAACTCCATATCTTTTCTTAAGGTAAAAAGAAAGAAAAACTGGAAAGATCGACTTAAGTGTTTCTCGTCAAAAACATGAAACTGGAAGAAGTAAATTTGATTGAAATAATAAGTTTAAGAAACATTTCAGAAAGTTTCTAAAAGTATTTAATCTGCAGAAAAATAATTTATATTTAAATAACCCTTTAAAAAAGTGTTAAAAATAAACTTTATAACTAATATATGCATATATTAAAAATGGTGGATAACTAGTACAAAAAAAAATTTTGTAATTTATACGCATTTTGATTATACTATTGAAGTTTTAGAGGCTATTGGAACTATTGGATATGAAAAATATTTAAAATGAATATTTAATAGTGATTTTTAATACTATAAACTTGCAGTAATGTAAAATTTTAGATAACGGCATATATATAAAAGTACCCGAAATAGTATTTTTAAAGGGAAAAAAAAAAAAAAAATCGTTCAATATTCGTAAAATGGAAGATGTAACCTAAGTGAGTTTTTAATTGTTCTGTTGCTATGTGATTTTAAGGAGGTATTAAAAATTTCTGAAATTTTTTTCCTCGTTGGAGTATTGAAAACTTATTTTTTTTAAAAAATAGAATACATGCTAAATACTGAACTACCTGCTACATTCAATAGACCGAATTGAGTAACTTAATTATTCTGTATAGAAACATTTTCTGTCAGTTTTGCGCAAACTTTAATGTAATAGTTTCTAAAATTTCAATTATTTTCTTTTTTGGTAGGGGAAAATCTTTTTACATGGAAATTAATAAAAAAAAAATTACTCTAGTATTTTAATTTTTCTTTGTTTTAAAACAATTTTTTTAGTGCTCATATAAAAATACTTGAACTGATCGAATCAAAATTACTAATTTGATACTGCCGGATCGTTTTTACACATTTTTAATGCAAAGTTAAAAATTCTCAGAAATAATTTATAGTAGTTCCTTTCGAAATATACCAGGTACTTTTTTATAATTAGATGACTGTGCTTCAAAATTATTCCTGTTTCTTCAGTGATAACCCATTTTTTACGCTCGAATTTGTTACAGGTTTAAAAAGTTGTACAAATGATTTTTAAAACTGAGGCTATAAGCTATTTTTAATGTGCACCATACAATTCTAGATAATTTGTACCATGCCCGTTGTACAAAATTATTTTGACTTTAAGAGCAAAAAATCTTAACAAATTTTCGAGTTCTTTTGAAATACAAAGAATTACTACCAGGAAATTTTCAACGAATTTCCTATATTCTTTTCAAGTTTGTAATATTTAGCTATATTTGTGGATTTGTGCTAAAAATCTTGTCATGATGAAGGCCTATAACTGTATCAAACATGTTTGCATCTTTCACCACACTCAGAATTATCCTGTCATAACACAACACATTTCATCTGGTGGATCAATGCACTCTTGTGGATTCTTCCCACAAATCAATCTTTTAAGATCGAGCGTAAAGTTAGAAAAAACGTTATTGCATACCGAATAGATCATTTTCAAAGAAACCCTATAAATATGGAACAGACACAAAGAGAAAAAAAAATAAGTGGCGTTAAATGAAATACAGTTTCCGAAGTAATAAGTTTCTAGATTCCATGTGCAACATAATCGATAAACCTAGATTTTCTCTCGCATATGAATATTTACATTTAAAGTAGTACAGAAACATCAAACTAAAATTTAAGGATTTCCGTGCGATTAGTTATTTTCTATAACGCACCGCAGCAAGAAAAGTGACACAAATCAAGGATGCAGTATTTGAGAAAAGTCAACGATAAATTGACTAACTTACTGACATAAATAACGATAAATTACTGACATAACTGCCTCTCATTTGGGTAAATTGATAGATGCGTCAAATTTCATGCCGTTGGTACACTTCATTATACATCTTTCAATGACATAAGCTTAAAATTATTTTTTTACCTTCATCACTTTTCCTGTCGGAGCACATATATGTTATATCGACGCTCTGATAATGCATTAATTCTTAATTTTCTTATTTTGATTATTCATACAGCGAATTCTTTGTTTAAATAAAGGGTTTTTTAATGCATCCCTTGCGTTTAATTATGTGTATCTTTTATATGGTTTCGACTAAAGGTTTCTATGTTTGGCACCTTTTGTGGGCAGATTTAAATTTAATTTGTTGAATTACGATTTTTATTTTAATCGTATCCAATATCGAATATAAATGACATAAAAAGGGTGTTAAAGCCGATTCACTGCGCGATGGTCCCTAGCGCAGACAGTTGACCTAATCCCGACACCACCACCTAAGCCTGGATGAAGTACCCTCATAAGGTCTTTCTAAAGATACTAAACAGCAATCATGCGAATTTCGGAGAAAACTTCAAACGGCAAGCCTAACAAGCAAGATCTGGATTCAAACTCTGAACCTGCTGTCTGACAATTTTGAAAACAGAATTTCTCGGCCACTGCTCGGGATGCATAGAAAGGAATGAATTGCATCAAAATACATGCACAATAAAGTTATAGGGCAAAATGCCGAAATACCTGTGGGAAAACAAACTGCACAGCATTTCGAAATTTAACTACTAAATGCAACATTTTCCATGATAAATGCAGACAATTTTCTGTCTCGAAAGAATAATTTATAAAGAAAGCAATTTTTATGCTCCTATAGAACTATCTCTCGGAAAATGGATTAAATTTCTAAGATTTTTTGTTTTGTTACAAAATGGGGGGAGGGACTTTATTTTAAATTATCACAGATCTGTTTCAATCTTTTTTTTTTTTTTGCAAAAATATCTATGTAGAAAATTTAACTCCTCAGGGAAACAATACATCTACATATAATATATACACTGTATATATACATTTTTCCTAGTTGACTTACTATTATTATTATAAATCCTTATTTTTAATTTCGTAATTCCTTAAGATTAATTCTCATTGTGCAGATTTCTAGGAAATTTCGTCTAAATTATCGAAAATTCTAGGGGGGAAAAATTGGGATGGTAACGGCAACTGTTTTTCACCGAAAGTTGATACACTAGTTTACAATGGTAATCAAATTATGAGTTTTTTTTTTTTTCCAAAGAATATATATATATATATATATATATACTGCACTCAATGGCTTTAAACTTTAGACATGGAATATATATACTGCACTCAATGGCTTTAAACTTTAGACATGGAAAATATATATATATATATATACTCAAACTTTCCAGTATCAATGTAGTCACGAGTGCAATTAGGAGACCAACGACAGATTAAAAAAAAAAAAAAAAAAAACCTGAAATATTTAGGATTACCCTGCATCATAAAAAGCTACAAATATCTCATTACTTACATATTTCACTTGTGTGTTTATGTATATGTGTGTATATATATATATATATATATATATATTAATCGCACGATTTCTCTGGTATTTTTGTTTCCTTTCGAAAATTGATTTTTTTAGCAAGTTTTTTGCTTATGACAAGAATGGATTTCAATTTTACGAAATTTTGCAGAAAAATTTGAAAGTATTGGAGAAACTTTACTCTAAAAAATAAAAGGCACACGTGTAATTTTTGCTGAGATATGAGTACTTGTAGAAAATATTTTTACTGCATATGCGCGAAACTTAATTTTATTAATCTAGCATAATTTTATTTTATTATCTTTTAAAAGTAAGATTTGTGATTTTTCCGAAAGAATTTTCGCTATGTGACTGAAATAATTGGATGTTTAAATGAAATATGGAACAAATGAAAATTATCCTTACGAAATTTCATCTCTGGAAGATAGATAAAATCTTGCTTTGTCGATAATTTGCTTTATTTTTACTCTATTCGAATGAAATATTGGCATAAGTTGCCTAATATTGCTCTAGCTTTCAACCTATGTAATAAAAGTTTTACCATCTTTCACGCATGCGCAGTAAAAAAAAAGTATTTGCTACAAGATACTCGTATCTCGGTGAGAAATAAGCGTGTGTAGTTTGTGTTAGTAGTGCCATAATGATTGCCTAATGCTTCGTCAATTTTTCTGCAAGATTTGAAAAAAATTGAAATCACTTTCGTCATAAGAAAAAACTTGACAAAAACTTAATTAAAAACAAAATTAAATATATTTTTTCTAAATCATGTGGATCTCCCCCCCCCCCCCAAAAAAAAAAATAAATAAATAAATAAATAAATAAATAGTGAAGTCATGTGTAAAAAAAAAAAAAAAAAAAAAAACCTATTCATTTTGTAACTTTTCTAATTCAGGGTAATCCAAAATTTTAGTTCTTTTCTTACATTTGTGTTTGTTCCCCTGGGTGCGAGCTCATGGAATGTTCTTTGTAAGTTTGAAGTTTAAGTTCATTTAGTCCAGTATTTTTTTAGAAAATAGAAAAAATGTCAAAAAAAAAAAAAAAAAAAAAATCTAATTTGATCACTCACTGAATGACAAGTTGCACCTGCATATAAATGTATATGAAATTCTGTGCATTATTCCTTGAACTAGTTTCCGCAAATTTTTTGCTACAGACATTTTCTAAAAATGATCAAATCTTGTTCAGTACCTCTCAAAACGTTTAAATCAATTGAAAACAGAGAGTTAAAAATTTTTATGAAACCAATACTTTCTTTTATTGAATTTAGAAAAAAAAAGTAAGTGTAAAAATGAAAGAACTTTTTCTTTTAGACGCGTGGTTGCTGTACAATATAGCCTCTTTTAAACTCGTTACATTTTTCTTCTCTAATTAATATCTTCTGCGGTTCAATCTGAAAACAATGCAGTAAATTCAACCCATAGTAGTACCACAAGTTCAAAGTTAGATTGTATATCTAATTCTGAATTCAAATAAAACTCCCATTCCTTTAATCAAATTTACATATTTGGACGTTTAAAATGTCAGGTATTTCAAGTTAAAGAATTGCATAACATACACAAAAATCATTAGTGATATTAAATTTTTAAACTTGGGATTACAAATAATTTTTAAAAATTTAGACCATCACATAAGTATTTTAATATTAAGAGGCAAATTATTACAAACTCAACACTCAGAATCTATATATTTTATTAATTATTTCATGCAAATACCTCGTGCAAAAATTTAAAATTTATTCCGAAGAAATTTTCGTCAAACAAAATGCACACGCAACATAAAATTGTTAATTTCTTTCCTTTCAATTTTGTAGCATATACGTATATGATTTGACATTTACGTAATTACTTTCGGCTTTTGCACATGCACATTTTTTGAAAAATTTTGTTCACTCAAATATTCATTCATATCTATGTGCATGATGTTTCATTGTTTGCTCAATGAATTTCATGCTGTTTTCTGCATTTCACGATTAAAACGGCATAAACAAATGTGAAGCGTGCTATGTGCGTGAAGCGTACATACGTGCGGTATAGTGATTGCTGCTATAACGACTTACGTGCGTTCTTTGATTCGACCATTCATCGAGTAGTGACTTTTACTGCACGAGTAACAGCTTCAACTGTTTCCAGACTATTCGAAGAATTAAGTGTTTGACTGTTTTCGAGGATATTCGTTTTAATAATGGTTTTGTAGCACAGATTCGAGAAGTTCAAAAAATGTTTGATGTTGTCAAGGAGATCCCATACTAAAACTGTAAAGAAAGTAGTTTCCAATCAAAATATATTTATTTAAACGTTTCGATTATTCATTTAAAAAGAAATCCTTTAAATATAGTGCCCAGTGAAGCGGGTGAAGCCTGCTAGTAAATAATAAATTAAGCTAATTTAAATGCCTTAAGGACCACTGAAGTGAGTGAGATTACGTTTATATTTTCGAAAACATTTAGCATGTGTAATATAATCCTGGAGTGGCAAATACCATCACCCAGTAGCGACACTTATACTTTCGCAATGTTAATCTTAAAATAAGTGTTTGTAGATGTGATATTGCCTAAAAATATCTTCAGATAAAGCATTATATAAAATGACTTAGTACAGCTACCTTATTCCTTATGATGCATTCTAATATCCAGTTCATTTTATCGTTTTTATTTATTTTGTAAATAAGATCAAATATTATAATACAAAAAAGTTATTTTATTTCATCGTGTGTTATTTGATTTTTTTCCTCTTCGGATGTCCTGACTTTCCCTGATGTAAAGTTTTATCGTTTACTGCGTAAATTTAATACAAACAAAGCTAGTGAAATTTATGCTGCCATGTTTGTTAATCTCATCAAACATTTTAAGAGAATGGAATTTATCCTTCTATAATAAAGTTAAAACTGTAAAATATACGGAATTATTTTTTGAGCAAGATACTGATTAATGATAATTTGACAGTTCTTGAATTTTGACGTTTTGATTTCAACTGTCAATAAGAAAAATTCATTTTTATGATCTTATAAATTCGTGAAAAGCGCCTCTATCGTACGTGCTATTTATTTTTCCTCACTTATTCTTGGATATACTTTTTCTTTCTGTACAATACTCCTTACTTAGTACAACGTATTTGATGATGATTTAAAAAAAAAAAAAAAAATCCATATTGGCCGCAAAATATATAAAAGTAATTTGTTCAGCATGAAAAAGTTTTTGTTTAAAGTTAAGATAATCAAGCATAGTAAATATAATTAGACTGCAAATAAATTAGTCAAACGCAATGCTAATGCTGAGTCACAATGCATTACACAAAATGTATTTTCGTAAATTAAATTAGTCATACTTAGGTTTATATAAAATTTTTAATATTTCAAATTATTTGTGAATATAGGAAGATGCTATATTTTTCTGAAAAATGTTCAAAAATTCCTCTTCAATAGCTCTGCATAAATATTGTACTTTTCTTCTATATTTATTAAAACTACGTAAGAGAAGCATTTAGATAGCCAGGTAATAATAAATAAATAAATATATTTAAATTGAAAACTTCTGAAGCATTTTTCTACATACACGTTTTTATATGTATGTAAACGCATCCAGCCTAATTTAAAAACAACCTTAAAACTTTTTTTTCTATCAATGTGCAATTTAGGGGCGTTTGGGGAAGCCCTTGTGGCCCCAAGGACGAAATCATTTAGGGTCGCCGGGGATTCCCGTCTATGATCACGAGCCGGTGCCCTGATTCCCGATCGATGCTTATAACCCCCCATCCACCTTACCCCCTTCCAGTTTCATTTCAGTCTCGCGAAACGGAATCTGAAAGAAAAATAAATTATGCTCTTATCATTCGATTCCAATTTGGAATAAAACGTCAAGAAAATGAAATTTTTTATGCGATAACCAAGTTAGTACTTTTATGCATGTTATGTGTCTTCAGTGCATTTTATACCATTTTATTTTCATAACATTAAACTAATGTTGTTTATCATGCTGCCCCTATACAGGCTATTAAAAACGAACATTTATAGTTAAGGATATTTTTTCCTTCAATTTTTTTTTTTTTTTTTTTTTTTTTTTTTTTTTTTCAAGGCAGAATACTGTATCTAAGTTTCCAAAATCGTTCAAAATAAGAGTACTCTTTTTTACCCATTCTTACCTAATAGAAATTTTAAAAAAAAGTTTGCAGAGAAATTTAACTGGATACTTCTGTATTATATGCATGTTCTGTATCTTATGTATAACTTTTTTTTTTCCTAATGTATTCATGTTTAATTTTTAAAACCTAAATTTCGTGTTGAGTTCAAATATTCATTGAATCGCTTTATTCAAAATTTTAATGATTTTTGAAGTCAAAATAGTACCATTTCTTGGAAAAGTTACTTCATTAAAAGAATTTTTAATCATTCGAATTTAAAATTAAGATATTCTTAATTTTGTAAACAGCGTAACAGCCAAGTGAATTTCTTTTTACTTTCTTCGATATTGCATAGAAGAAAGTATTGGTTTTGTAAAAAATTAAGGTTTCTGGTTTTTGATGGATTTTACGCGTTTTGAGTGTTCCAGAACACGACTGGACCAGTTTTAGAAAATGTGTGTCAAATTTTCAGGGAACTCTAGCTCAAGAACTAATGCTCAAAATTTCGAATTTACATGTAGTTGCACCTTGACATAAACTAACGCCCATCAGCTTTTGTTAAAAACCGCTTAACAGGTGGCGTTCTCATCCCGCTTTTTCAAAATTTTCAATGTGGTGGTAAAAGACATATTTTCGTATAAATATGCACGATAAGAATTACTTTTAAACAATCCATATGAAATTAAAAAATAATTACTTTTAATTCTAATGGTCAACTAATAAAATTTGTTGTATATGTAGGAGCATTGCTTACCTCCTCCTCTTGGAGTTGTTAATATTAGATAACAGTATTTTCCAAAAGAAAAGGTCAATACCTTTTTAAAACGAATGGGTTGAATGATAGGTCAGTGATAATTTAAAACAGATATCGATTTTTTCATTTTTAACAAAAAAAAAAAAAAAAAAAAAAAAAAAAAAAACTTGTCATCTACAGAACATAAATTTGACTTTTTTGGACATTTAATTATACCTCTCTGGGGTGATAATCGTTCGCATTGATCATGAAAAACAAATTTAATAAATTGTAGTGCATGAATTTGTATATATAAAAATCTGATGTGGGCACCACATGACTTCCTTATACACTTTTAGAAATATACATAATGTTAAAAAACATTGTAATTGGACCCGAAACAGTTGGCTAAAAATATTTAAAAAAATGAATTATCACCGTGTTCTGAGCTTTTCTGAAAGTTAATTAAAAAGCGATGCAAGATTTGTACTGGTAACGCTGACGAAGGCAGCAGGGACCCGAAAAAATTGGCAAAAAGAAATAAAAAAAAATGCATTTTCAGTGTTCGGAACTATTCTGAAAATTTCAAATGTCTAGCTAGTCGGGAAGTTAGTTAAATAAATTTTCTGTTGAACCATATAAACGCTGTTGAAGGCAGCAGTCACCTGAAACAATTGGCTAAAAATATTTTAAAAATGCATTGTCACCATGTTCTGAGTTTTTCCAGAAGTTTTAAATGTCTAGCTAGTCGGGAGGTTAGTTAAAATTCGATTGTGAGATTTGTACTTTTAACGCTGCCGAAGACAGCAGGGACCCAAAACAGTTGGCTAAAAGTATTTAAAAAATGCATTTTCACAGTGTTCTGATCTAGTCTGAAAGTTTCAAATGTCTAGCTAGTCGAGAAGTTAGTTAATTAAATTTTCTGTTGAATCACATAAACTCTGCTGAAGGCAGCAGGTATTAGAAACAGTTGGCTAAAAATATTTTAAAAAATGCATTGTCAAATGCCTAGCTAGTCGGGAAGTCAGTTAAATTGCAAGATTTGTCCAAACCGTTTTTGAGTTATTACCGTTTTTTGATACATTTTGGCCATTATGAACCTAATTTTCCTAAATATCTCCAAAACGGAAAATCATACCAAGTCCAAAAAGGGAGGTGCACAACTAGATGTTATAACAGACATATGTACCAATTCGCAACTTTCTACGTCCAACCGTTTTTGAGTTATGCGACATACTCACACACACACAGACACACATACATACAGACGTCACGAAAAATCGTGTAAAGTCCCTTATATCTCTAAAACGAGAGCTCGTGTTAAGACGACACTTGCAGGTGTACAACTAGACATCATGACAGTCACACGTATAAATTTGCAACATTCAGCGATCATTCGTTTTCGAGCAATGTGAAATAAAAAATCCATTTCGCAAATCGGGATTACTATACTTCCTTATACTTTTGTATAAGGAAGTAAAAATAGATTTGTAATGACCACAACATACCAGTTTCTTTTTCTCATGAAAAACATTTTTTTCTATTGGTAAATATTACATCAGCGAAATACAATTGATAATATTATGGAACTACCTATTGGGTATGGGTTGAAATTTTTAGTAGATAGGATCGGATTGTGTGAAGCGTCTGTGGTGGTAATCGAATTCCACAGCGTAACAGCAGCAACTAATCTTGAAGTGAGTATATTTGCGAAGATATTTGATCATTCATAACTTAAAAATAAAATTCGAAATAATTCGAATTAAGGAAAAACAAATTTTATTGCTTAATGTTTAGAATGTTACGGAATATTAATCAAATATTATGAATCTAATTTTTATTGGATTCCTTAGCCTGTTCAAAATTCCTGTTCAAAATTTAGAAAGATTTTTACAAGGAAGTATTTTTAAATTTATAAAATGCCCAATTGAATCAAAAATTTTCATATATAAAGAATTGATCTCCTATTTTCCAGCAAAGATTTAGTTACAATAATTAGAGGGCTGAACGACAAATTGCATTAAAAAATATATATATATATATATATTTGCTATCACACTGTATCATTAAAAAAATGAAATGATTCGTAACTAAAGTAAATATATAGGCCCTGTAAAACTTTCTGGTGAATTTTTGTGAGAATAACACGTCAAATTAAAAATCAGCAAAATTATGATCAGCTAAGTGTCTAATACCCATTTTTCAAAATAGCTTAGCAATTTTTTAAGAAAAATAAATAGTTAACGTATTAAAAGGTTAATGTAACTCCATATTAAACATTACCTCACAATCATTTTAATATGCGTAAGATCTTATGAGAGGGTCATATGAACATTAGCCTAACACAAAATAAGCGAGTAATGTACCAGTAGGGTGGTTCTTTCGTAAGTGGTCTACCCGAAAGTTAATGTTTATAGTCCAACACTTCCTAACCTAATAACCATCCAACGAAAAGGATTTTCCTTTACACAGACAGAGGCTTTGCCTTTATGACATTTTTTACGGAAGTCGAAAACTACACTCGGCCCTCTAACTGCATACATCAACCAAACAATTAAAAATTTAACTTAGTTTTTATTAAAGCAATTTTTTTCACAGGAATGTAAACCTGTTTAACATTCAACTGTAAAGAATTATTTTAAATAGTTTATAAATCATATTTATAAACTATCTTAAAGAACAAAAACACACTCAGAGACATTAAAGGAAAATAAAATTCCTTCAAATGGTCTAATACAACCGGAATCATAACTAGGCCCATATGCATTTCTGAGAACTTTTTTATTATGACTAAATTTTACGCGAACTTGCATCATCCGCTAATGTCAGAGCAAAGTCTATCAGTACCTCAACATCGTTCATTGTTTTATCTTCGAGGTAAACACTTTTCGTGATTTGCGAATTAAGGTGAGTACACCTGTTTCAAATAAAAACTGGTACACTTATGTTCAAAAAAAAAAAAAAAAAAAAAAAAACTTTAAGGATTTAGAATGAAATTGTAAGAACTATATCATTTAAAATATTTTTCTTATAAGTAGTACTGCCTACGAAATTAGTCTTAGTATTTAAAATGACCTCCCCATGGTAAAATATATGTATTTGATGTTTTAAATTTTTATCAAATTTTGTAAAATTTACAACTTTAAACTTTTAAAAACTAAGAAGTACAACTTTTTTTTAAAAAACATAACCCCTATTTTCTAAAATATTGTATGTACGTATTAGGCGTTTTTATGTGCTTTAAAAATATATAAGCGTGTTGATAAGTTCACGAAAGCAATTTTCTCATTAAAAGAAGAAAAATTTCACTTAAGGCATTTATTGCTTATATATGAGCTATAAACCTTATTGGGAATCTAACGGTATCAATTTGATAGATTAATTACTAATATATTAGAAACAAATTTATTTTCGTTTTATTCTGTGTCAAATTTAGGCTATAACAGAGTATTGTCTACTGGTGTACTATTACAAAATCTGAATTCAGTCTTAAGTTTCCTTAATTCGTAATGCTTAAACATTTAAACATGTGGTAATCCCTATCCAATCCTTATCTAAGGAATGAGAAAAAAATGTAAAAAAATTTAAACAATAAAATAAAACGACATATAAACCAGTGTATTCATGTTCATAAAGTGGGAGCACCTAAAAAATGAAAATGGGGGGGGGGGAGGAAAAAAATGATCAAAATTTGCATTTCGGAAAGAAAAGTAACACAAGTAAATAATAGCAATTTTGAATTTAAGTAATTGAAAACTGAAGTGCTATGTACACAGAGTGTAACACCTGTATCTCGAAAATATCCTCCCCGGAAGCAGTTACCAGTTTTATTGTAATGCTGATTATTTTTTTATTTTTATTTTTTTATTTTAAGTTCTCAAATGCTGAATTTTTGTTTAGTCACTTTTCTTATCGGGGTTTTTGTTAATGCTCTAGACTAACAATTTTGAACTCTAGCCACTGACTACCACAGTAAAAAAAAAAAAAAAAAAAAAAAAAATTGCAACCACTTTAACATTTTTGGTAGCCGCTTTTAGATATAGGTACACTGAAAAAGTTTACGTTTAGTCGCAATTAATTTTTAAAATAAGATATTACTAGCTGGAACCCGTCGAATGCGACGGTCACTTTATTGACCGTAATGTTTCAAAATCCGTCACATCATTATTTAAATGTATTTCAAGGTAAAACATCTAATATAATTTACGACATTTCACTTAAAAAAAACAAATTCGGAAAAATGCTTATAAATAGAAATACTATATACGACACCACTTTCTACAAAGTATTGTCATTGGTGACGTCAAACTGACTCCAAATAAATAGTTGCTATCTTTTATTTTCTATTTCGTTTAATACTATGACTACATGTTAGCTGACACGCCCGGCGTTGTCCGGGCCTTTGATAATAACTTTAAATAAACCTTAAATTTGCATGATTTTAAATCCTAAACTCGATTTTGTTTGAATTTCTATTTTTAAATAAAGCATCGCGAAAAAATAATCAGATGTAACAAAAAAATTACCTTGAACCAAACGAAACTCTGCCTTGTGACCACGGTGCCTGCGGCAGCGCATACGCTGGCCGCTAATAACATAAAAAAATTCCCAAAAATTAATCTGGAACCAAACGAACCCGACCGGCGTTGCCCGGCCCATGATAATAACCTTAAATGAACCTTAAATTTGTATGATTTTATATCTTTAACTCGATTATGTTTGAATTTCTATTTTTTAATAAAAGCATAGCATCGAAAAAATAAAAAAATCAGCTGTAACAAAAAAATTACCTCGAACCGAATGAAACTCTGCCTTGTGACCCCGGTGCCTGCGGCAACGCATACACGGATCGCGAGCAACATGAAAAAATTCCCAAAAATTAACCTGGAACCAAACGAACCCGACCGGAGTTGCCCGGGCCCATGATAATAACCTTAAATGAACTTTAAATTTGTATGATTTAATATCTTTAACTCTATTTTGTTTGAATTTCTATTTTTAAATGAAAGCATCGCGAAACAAATAATAATCATATATAACAAAAAAATTGCCTCAAACAGAACGGAACTCGTGCTCGTGACCCCGGTGCCTGTGGTAGCGTATATGCGGGTCGCTAATACCATGAAAAAATTCTTAAAAATTAATCTTGAACCGCACGAACCTCTGAATCGTGTTTCCGCCGCCTGTGGCTGCGGCACCGTATAGCAGGCATGCTACGCACGCACTGCAAAATTCACTTTCCTCCACCAGAGAGCGCAGTATGTTGCATACGAACATCACCAATCATCTTGAATTTCCAAGACCTTTCAAATAAGGTGTCACATGGTGGTGTCAACTGCAAAATCCTTTAGTTGCACTTTCTCCCGCCAGGGGGCACAGTGTGTTCTGTACGAACATCACCAACGGTCAAGAAATACCAAGACCTTTAAAATAAGATATAACATGATAGGGTCTACTACAAAATCACCTAGTTCCATTTTTCACCACCAGGGGGCGCACTATATTGTATACAAACATCCATAATCAACATGAAATTTCAAGACCCCTATCACTGATCGCCTTGGATTTCCAAGACCTTTTAAATAAGGTGTCACATGGTGGTGCCAACTGTAAAATCCTTTAGTTGCACTTTCCACCACCAGGGGGCGCAGTGTGTTCTGTACGAACATCACCAACGATCAGGAAATACCAAGACCTTTAAAATAAGATGTAACATGATAGGGTCTATAGCAAAATCACCTAGTTCCATTTTTCACCACCAGGGGTCGCACTATATTGTATACGAACATCCCCAATCGACATGAAATTTCAAGACCTTTGAAATGAGGTGCTACATGTGTGGGTCTAGAACGGATTTACCTCACAAACTAATTTCCCCCCTTCCCCCCCCTCCAAATCTACTTTCCCCCTTTCCCCCCCCCTTTAAAATCGAAAATTCCAAATTCGCAGAAAGTGATTTTTTAGTATTCGACTCTAGTCCCCATATGTACACTTTCCACACCGTGAAGTAATTTGGAGCTTTAACCCGTTCCCCCCCGGGGGGGGAAACTGTTCAACATTTTTTTAATTTTCTCTTTTCATTGCACAACTACAGACCAAGACCTTTTTTTAGACACCTCAACCAAATTATTACACCAAGTAGTTCTCTCAATATAGTGGAGACAGACAAAAACATGTTTCAAATTAATATATAGATTTTTTTTTTTTTTTTCAAATAATTGATTTACACCAAACGCAAGAAAATCTTGAAAAATTCTTGAAAAAATTGAATGTAAAGTTGTTTGTGCACGCGTAACTTTCCTCAAACTCAACGAATTTAAGCAGTTAATAGCTCAAAAGAAAGAGCTTGATCCACAGTGTTCTTAGACTTGTGTCAACAGCCTACGTTAATTAGAACTCTAGTTATAGAGGTTTGAGTGAAGGAAAATCTTGAAAAAATTGAATGTAAAGTTGATTCTGCACGCATAACTTTCCTCAAACTCAACGAATTTAAGCAGTTAATAGCTCAAAAGAAAGAGCTTGATCCACTGAGTGTTCTTAGACTTGTGTCAACAGCCTACATTAATTAGAACTCTAGTTATGAAGGTTTGAGTGAAGGAAAATCTTGAAAAAATTGAATGTAAAGTTGATTGTGCACGCATAACTTTTTTCAGACTCAACGAATTTAAGCAGTTAATAGCTCAAAAGAAAGAACTTGATCCACTGAGTGTTCTGAGAGTGAAACGATCAAGATCCATTCATTAGAAGAGGAGCTATGAGAATTCGAATTGTTTGAGTGAATGTGTCCCATAAGAAATGTACAGGGAAGAATCGCGTTTGAGTATAACTTGAGTAAGGTGGAAGTTGAGTAAATTTCAATGACTGATGACATATCTGTGCCTAAATACCTTTCATTTAAAAAAAAAATGAAGGAAATCGGCCGGATAGAACGGCCAGACGGACTGACTTTAGTTTTCATAAATTTTTTTAATATATAAGATTCCGCCGTTAATCAATAAATATCGAACTTTATTTCAACTTTCTCGATACTACTGTGCGTGCTGTTTATGGGAATTTTTTCCACTTTAGATAGCAAATGCGTTGCTCTACTGAAATATTTTTAAATTGTGATTATTTTCAAAGTTAAAACTATCAGTGAGAGAGCGGCGATATATATGTCAGAAAATGACATTTGTTCTTAAAAATTTAAATTCGTCCGAATAGCTGTTAAAAATATTTGTAATTTAGATTTCTTTTTTTTATTCTGAAAACTTGAAATTTGGGGTTGCGGCATTCTTTGAAAACATTACAAAAATTGCTCAAATCAGCAATTGAAATTAATGCTGAAGGAGACTTTGACTTTCACTTATGCGTTTATTGGTATCTAACATCTCTTTTGAGCTTTAGTGAGATGAATTGACAGCAGTAATAATTCAAACAAACTTAAATATTAACTGAAATACAGTTTATGAACGTTTTATCATTGTAGCCCAAATATGTTTTTAAAGCATCAATTTAGATCATTATTATTAATAATTTATGTAACACTTCTTACATCAATAAGTGTTAAAAACTGTTTGTCTCCTAGAATTCAAGTTACTATATGTGTAATTTTTAACAAAAAAAAAAAAAAAACCTTAAAGAACGTGTTATTATTATTTTTTTTTTTTAAGCAGTTTAGGCAACAAACTTAAAATACATTATTTGAAACCTGAAATAGGTTTATTTTGATTATAATAGTAACTTGAATTTTAAGTATCTTCAGCTTTAGCCATTATTTGTTTTTTTTGTTATAACTTTGAAGCTTTGTTATTTAATTGATTTTCTTAGAAAATATCATATCGAATATGAAGCCACTATTATACTTAAGAAAAATTGTAGCTGCATTTTATAGTAGCAGAATATTCTGAAAATGTTCTGCTTGTTCATTATGTACGAAATAAATAGAAAACATTTCTGTATTTAAACGTTAAAATTTCTTAACTCTACATTAAAAAAATGATCTACTTTTTAAAAATATTTATTTTATTATTTGAGAGTGAAAAAGCTTTGAAATTACTTTTTATATTTTAAAATTTTAAAATTTTTATTTTTGTCATTTGATTCTTCTTAAAATCACATCGAGTATAAAGGCACCTCTATACTTAAATAAAAATATAGCTGCATTTTATATTAACAGTATATTCTGTTCTGCTTTTGCATTATGTATGAAATAAATTTGAATCATCTCTGTTACTCGTTAAAATTTCTTATCGCCACATTTAAAAACAGGATGTTCTACTTTTAGAAAATATTGTTAGTTTTTGTTGGAAGAAAAAGCTTTGAAATATTATTCGATTATTTTCCTTCTCTTTGAAGAACCTCGGAAAGAAGATGGTAACTATTGATGCAAAAAGTTTTTCTCCGGAAGGAATCTCAGATAAAAGTATGTTCGGTACTTTTCTACAAGGCCAATTTACTTTGTGGTATATTACGAAAAGGCATTTCGTTTTGCTACAAAAAAGAAAATTGGATTTTTTTTAAACAAAAAGTATCTTAAGTGGGGTTGGGTATTTTTTCGATTGCTGCTTTAATAAAAACAAGTACTGAGTGTTTTTAGATTTTTTCTTTATATAAGGATACGTTCCTCAAAGTTTTTTTTTCTTTTTAATAAAAAGTAAAGGTAGAAATACTTTAACGATTTACTGAGATAGAACAAATAGACAAAGAAGTTTAAGTGTTAGACTTTTTCCTAAATATAAAAAAAAGGTTAATTTTAAAAAAAAGGAAAAAAAAAAACTCCTCGGTTAAAGGATTCTGAAGTCTTATGGATTTTTTTTTAAGTTATAATTTAGAATACAAGTGTAAAAGGGTTACTTTCTTTTATCCTTATACGAACACACATAGGTTCCACCCAAACGTTTTCTATATCACGTACCACTCATATTCTTTTTTTTTCTTTTAATCCCGACAGTAGGGGAACCATTATCAAAGACTGAATTTTGCTACTTTTTTAATTGCATACATACCGCCATTCAGAATGCTGTCTCATAGCTCGTTAGGATTGATTATAACAAATGAATAACTTATTAACCTTTCAGTAAGTTTTAGGATTTTCTTCTAAAGGGGAAACAAGCTTGTTTTGAGGTGCCATGAAATGGTACTTTCCATAGTACTTTTAAAAGTCTGAAAGTAGAATCTTTTAGGAGTAATCGTGAGGGTTTTTTTTTTTTTTTTAAATAATTCTTAAGTGCATTTTTATTATTTACTTAATACATTCTCTTTTCCATAGAAGTAGAAGACAAATCATTTACTTACAATCATGCTTTAAAAACCTCATTTAAAGACATCGCAAATGAAACGTTAATATACTATACTTTGTTTTGATAGGTGTTATTAAGTGGTAGGCATATTAAAATTACTTGTATAAAAATTAGTAATACTTACAATATGGGCTTATTAAGTAGAAAAATGCCTGCGTGCATTTCGAAACTTACAAACAACTAATTAACGGACGTGACTTCCGTTGTTCACGTGTTTCCTCTTATGTCAAAGAAGCAGGTGAACAAATAATTTAAGTGGTTTCATGTCATCCTAGTGCCTTGATTTCATTCTTCTACATGGATTTTTAAATGAAGATGTTTTAGAAAAAAATGTCACTTTTTTAATTTGCATGTATGATTTATGTCAAAGTTTTATTTAGAAGGGAGGGAAATGCGTAAAAGTTAATGCTATACAAAATTATTTTTATGTTTACTTTTGCCATGTTCCATATTACACTGTCATGATGCATGAAATTGGAAATCGGATACATTACTACATTCATCAAGAAAAATATTTCGAACGTCTAGAAATTATTTTAAAGCGTGTTGCCAGAGTCTGATCGAACTCTGCTCGATAAGTCGGAATTTATTTTAATGTTTGGAGGACACAGGACATAATCAGAACAGATAAAATGTATTGCAGCACCTGTGATGCAAAGCAAAATTTCCATCGAAATAAATTTGAATTTAAAATTGCGATATAATACTGGTTAAATTCACCATGCGTTTAACTTTCGTAAATATGAAAAGATTTTCATTATCAAAAATCAGTGAAATCACACTGGATTTCATGAAATAACTAAATTTGGTATATTGCATTATATTTAATAAGGATCACACTGTTTTAAAAAGTGTAGTTTTAAATGTTTCAATGAAAAACATTAGATAATAGAATTCCTATGGAATAAATCAAAAATCCTTAATGCTCTGTGAACAATTAAAAATTTCTTAAAAGGGTACATAAGTTTTTGAAGGTTAAAAAAAACTTTTTTAATTTTGAGCATATAAAAAAAGCAACCCTTTAAAAAATATTTTATAAAATTTTCATAAAAAAAAATTTCCAAAAATCCTCCGGTAGGGGTCTCTTTCCAGACACCTTTCAGAAAAAATTCCCCGCAGTGGTCAAGATAATTCATGATAGCTTTATCTGAAATATATATATATATATATTAATAGTTCGTGTTTGAATGAAGGATAAAAGAAATTTGCAGTTGTACGCAAAAAAGTATAGTTTCGGTGCATTTTAACCCATGTATAAGCCTTGTAAATTAAACTGTGTTCAAGGAAAAGGAAAAACCTTCGTTCAAGCACTAGTCAGTTCTACTTTTAATATATGGGGGAAATTTCAATAAGATTGGTGAATTAGTTTTTTGCAAAATCATGTCCATCGCATTCAAAAATCGTGTTTTCATTAAAAGGAGAAAAAAAAAAAAAAAGGTAACTTTTTAAGTATGAATAAAAAGAACCTAGTGTGGAAAATTTCTAAAGTTTCTTACTTCTGGACTTTTTACTCCGATTAGCTTGAAACTTTAGAAAAAAATATTGTAGACATATTAAAATAATAATAAATAAAAACATGTAACCCTTTAATAGTAATGCGCCTATATTCTTCCTTTTTAAAAATAATTAAATTTTGTAACATTTTTCTAAGGGGAGAGAGATGATAGTTGGCGTAAGGGCTAGTTGACACTCAGTTTCTATTTCTTGCCTCAATAAAGGTAGAGCGTTGTCATCTTAATAGTGTGGAGTGTAAGTATAGGTACTACCACCATAAATTCAGTCTGCTTGGATATTGGAAGCTTCGTGAAAGAAACATCTATTTCATTTATGGTAAATAATTTTTTTTTATCGTACAGTTTTTTGGTCTGGTGAATCTGTAGACCTGCTGCTTATGGTGGTTTACGAAAGAGTGGTTAATTGTGGCTCCATGCAAGTATCATCTTTTGTTTCTCATATTTGGGATTCTGTAGTATCAATCTTTTATTAGGTATCCTTGTAGGGCAAGTTGTTATAGGTAGGTATGTGATCAGTTGGCATAGCTCGACTTTCTTTAATGAGAGTTTAAAGGTTGAAAAAACTCTCCAAGATGAAGAGCTTGCTCTGTCAGCCTCCTATCAAGACGATGGTGAGTTTTAATTCAGCAGTTCCTACTAACATCGAAAAAACCTCCAAAAGTCACATAAAATAGGACCAACAACGAATCCTCCATAAAATCAAGGGCCTTACGATCACCCTAATCATGAAATAAATTAATTTTTTTTGGCGAAATACCAATCCTACAAAAGTACCTTGAGAAAATTGATGAAACCGATGGCAATGAGAATCTTGTATCCACCATGGTGAAAAAGGAGGAAAAATGGAGATGTCCAGACGAGAATGATTCAACTTCGTACGACAAAATGAAATTGTACAAAAATCAACCTACATTCGTAGTTGATTTCAAGCATTGAGTTAATTCTATTTGAATAAGTATAGACAGCTATAATACTTCAGATTTTACTTGAGGAATTCGGTATTTGTTCATACATTTAAACAAATATTTGGCCAAATATTATTAGCACAATGATTTGGTAAAGTGTTTTTCTTTTGAAATATATTCAGTGTTCTGCCTAACTATCTCTAATACCATGTTATGGCACCTCACCCCGCGTGCGCAGTTAGTTGTTATAGTTACAAGCTCATAAAAAAAAAAAAAAAAAAAAAAAAAAACTTTTGGGGGGGAGGGGTTACTTAAACAAGTGTTTAACCAGTGGATCTCGCGTGATTTTGTAGACAGAGTTAAACTTTCCAATACATTCATCAAAATTTCCCTAAGTATTGCACAGAAGAGAACAAAAAATTAAAAACCAAAATCTATTCAAACTAGCCCCGGTCTTCCCTAGGAAATAATATTAATGTATACGAATAGTTATTTAATTTGCATCTTAGTTTTATCAATTATATTTTTTGACAATCTGACCTAGATTTCATGAAATAACCAAAGCTGATATTACATTGTTTTTAATAAATATCACTTTAATCGAATGCCATCATTTTGTACCATTGTTCATAATGATTCACCTATCATATACATATATGAAGAATGATAAACATGCGTTTAATAAATGTTTTCCAAATATACAGACCAGTTCTGACTTCATAACTTAATATGGCTTCAAACAATTATTTTAAAATTATTTAGTAACTAGCTGGCTACGCCCGCTTCGCTGTTCACTGTTTTTAAACGAATCACTATAGTTAATGAATTCTCAAAATTGCATTAATTTTTATCATGGAGAAAAAAAATTCTGATTTCAAAAAAATGTTACACCTGGTCCACACTGCCTTCGGCAGCGCAGGCCATTGGTCGCTGCTCGCGTGCATTTATTTTTGCCCCTTCATCTTCCCCCTTCCTGTCTATCCTAATAATTTTACAAATTCGAAAATATTCGCAATCTATTTGCAGGTATCAAAAATCTCCATGTACCAGTTTTGAGCGACCTAACTCTTTATATTTTTGCCCCTCCGCCTCCACACCTTTCCCACCCTCCTAATAACTTTACAAATTCGAAAATATCCGCAATCGTTTTGTAAGTATTAAAAACCTCTATGTACCAATTTTGAACGACTTAACTGAATTTTTATTTTTTGCCCCTCGGCCCCCTTGAGGGCTGAATTTCTAAAATTCCAGAAATCGGTTTTTAGGTAATTGTATTAGCTATATATTAGAGCAAAAGTTTCACGTATGTGTTTCTTTGTTTGAGATATATATGAATATGTGAAACCACGTTTCGCGCATGCGAAATCACGTTTTGCCCCCTTTCCTCCCTTAGGGACAGAATTTCTAAAATTCCAGAAATTGGTTTTTAGATATTTGTGTTAGCTATATTCTAAAACAAAAATTTTACGGATGTCTGTTTCTATCTTTGAGATAGAAGGTTTTTGTAAAATCATATTTTGCCCCCTACTCCCTCTTGGGGAGCGAATTTCGCAAAATCGCTTCTTGGGGGGTGCTTACACTATATATTTTATAATCTGACCCAGTTTCAAGTCAGTGGCTCCAGTAGATTTTTCTGTGCGTTGATGAGTCAGTGAGTGAGTGGAAGTACTCTTTTATATGTATAGATAAGAGATTTGTCAAATAGAGATACTAAAATTATAACTTATCGAAATATCCTAATTTCATTTTTAGAGATTTCCAATAAAAACTCCTTATAAAATTAATTTATATAATTACGTTTTGTTACAAAAGTTCAGGAAAGTATAAAAATATTTTAGTTTTGATAAATGTGAATATTAAAAAAACCAGACTCGCCAAACTTCCGGATTTTTTTTTTTTTTTTTTTTTTTTTTTTTTTAACAAATAATTTTTTATAGAAATATCTGCTTTAAATTTTAATGAAAAATCTATGATTAAATAATCCGAATATATTTTTAAAAGTATAGTAGTATGAATTAATTTGGAGTTTTGGCAGTTCTGCAAAATGATTTAATTTAAGGAGTGCATATATGTTGATTTCGAATGTTCCGTTTTCATTATGACACATTCTTTAAAACAGTTTGTGTCAAATGTTTACAGGTGGAAAAAGCTAACAGCTGTGCTGTTACTGAATTGTCAGAAGTAGTTCTTTCTCTTATATTATAAACAGTGCTGTGTATCTTATTCAATGTCATTCAACGGAGAAACTCTAGTTTAAAATCTAAACTCTCGAGTCGAAGTACCGAAAATATAATTTAAAAGTTTTGTAACTTAAATCAGAGTGAATACAGACCCGTCTTTTTTCCCTTATTCTTCCACCAGTATATTTATATAACTTTTTATTTTATTAATAGTGCGAACTTACTATGAAAGATTTAGAATAAAATAAAAAAATACTGGTGGAAGAATTAGGGGGAAAATGTGGCCTGTCTCCACCCTGTAATTTTCAAAATGAAAATTTAAAATTGGGTAATGCTAAAATAACGGTTATATATGCACACACACATATATATTATAAACATACTTGCCAACATCCTAATTAATATTCCGTAGTGTTGTTAGCCCCGCCCTTTTTTTCACACCAGTAAAATTTTAGAGTAGTATTCTCCAAATGTAATTACGATTAAATAAGAAGAAAAATACTCTAAAAGATGCTGGTACTGGTGTAAAAAAGGCGAGGCTAACAATACTACGGAATATTAATTAGTATGTTGGCAAGTACGTATAAAGAAAACATCTTAATTATTAAAATCTAATAAAATAACTTTCATCAAGCAATAACTTAGATAAACATTAAGTAGTGGATTTTTATCAATGCAAAAAATATTTTTTTTCCTTCCTAAAATTAAATGTTTCTATCAAAGTTTAATTAAGATAAGTTAAGAGAGCAATCAAGAATACATGAAACAATATTCGTACAATACATACATGAAAATATACATCTTGCGTGTATATTTTTGCCTTACGTTTTGATCGCCAATTCCAAAAGCTACCAAGGATGATAGTTATCCAAGTTATACCAAATTTGCAAAGGAAACTCTAACTTTGTAGAAACATAAATACCGCATTGTGAAGAATGTTCACTGTTCTATGTAGATGCTACTAATGGACCAATTGTATACAGTGATAAAATAATAAAGGAAACATGAAAATGGATTATTCGAGACAACAGCATTTGTTGCTACCGATCTAAAGACAAACCTTTAAAAACTAATTAAATTTTATTTAATTTTGCGCCGACTTCAAAAGTTATGATTAATTGTAGTGTTATAGGTTGTTTGGCGAAGGAAATTATTTTATACTTATAGGCGCAATTTACAGTTCCATTTCCTCCCAATTTTCTTTCATTTTTAGTTTTTTGAATAGTAGTTCCTTTTTGGAGTCGGTTCTATTTTTTTACAAAAAGATTTTATTTATTTCTCATTCTTTCATTATGTTATTTTTAACATGCTTTTATTAACTTGATATGGTGTAACTATTAATGTATGTAACAGAATCTTGGAATTCAGTTTTCAACCACTTCTGTTCGTTCGATTATCCTGCAATTTTGCACACGACTTCATAGTCGATGACAATGCTTACATACAAGTGTTTCCAGGCTCCTATCCTATCAGGGGCAAACAAAAAAATCTATCTATATATATTAAACTCTATTGTATGTGGCACAGGAATTTGGCCGTATTTGTATAACGTTGAGTGGCAACAATTAATTTTTTTTTATTAAAGATGTAAATATTATGGTGTCGCTCACACGATTTTTCTTACCCTGCATTTCCATACTATATAGATATTTTGTGCTTTTTAAGTCACATTTCAATAAAAGCGTGTTCTTTAATTTTTTAAAAATGTATTATTACCATGTTTTTATTAACTTCGATTCTTGTTTGTTTGTGTGTTTGTCAGGGACAAATCTTGCAATCGATTTTTAACTAACTTTCCGACTAGCTAGATATTTGAAACTTTCAGGACAGCTCAGAACACGGTGACAATACCATTTTTTTAATACTTTTAGTCAACTGCTTCAGTTTCCGCTGCCTTCGGCAGCGTTTATATGATTCGACAGAAAATTTATTTAACTAACTTCCCGACTAGCTAGACATTTGAAACTTTGAGAACAGTTCAGAATAAGGTTAAAATGCATTTTTTTAATACCTTTAGCCAACTGTTTCAGGTTTCTGCTGCCTTCGGCAGCGTTATCAGTACAAAGGTTGCAATCGATTTTTCCCTAACTTTCCGACTAGCTAGACATTTCAAACTTTCAGGATAGCACAAAACACGGTGACAATACATTTTTTAAATACTTTTAGTCAACTGTTTCAAGTCGCCACTGCATTCGGCAGCGTTTATATGATTCAACAGAAAATTTATTTAACTAATATCCCGACTAGCTAGACATTTGAAACTTTCAGAATAGTTCAGAACACGGTGAAAATGCATTTTTTAAATATTTTTAACCAACTGCTTCGGAATCCTGCTGCCTTCGGCAGCGTTACCAGTACAAAGCTTGCAATCAATTTTAACTAACTTCCCGGCTAGATAGCCATTTGAAACTTTTATAATAGCTCAAAACACGAGAGCAATGAATTTTTTTAACACTTTTATCCAATTGCTCCGGGTTCCCGCTGCCTTCGGTAGCGTTTATGATTCAACAGAAAATTTAAAAACATGGTATATATGATTAATAATTACAAGATAAAAAGATCTTTTGATCTTTTTATCTTGTAATTATTTATACATTTGCTTTATGAATTTATTTCTGGTGAAATACTCTTTATACTAATTGCAAGTTAGATTTTTTCTTATTTCTTTTCTTTTCTCTTTTTTTTTTTCTTTCAGTAAAAGTATTTTTTTTCCGTAATTTTCCTAAATTTTTCAGTAAAAGTATTTTTTTTCCCTCCAAGGTTGAGTCACTTTTGTGTATTTTGTATGTAATACCGCTTGCCAAAATATTAAACCTTGCATTTTTTAGCTCAACGTTGGGATGGTAATTCCTGATGAATTACCTCTACGTTCTGAGCAATTTATTTATTATTCAATTATGAGTACTGTTCCATAAATTTATTTTTTTTTTTTTTTTTTTTTTTTTTTTTTTTTTTTTTTTTTGTTCATTTTGTTATGGTCAGTTCAAATAGAAAAATTTTAATTAAAAAAAAAAAAACTCTTTTGTATATTTCCATATGTTTTGTGTTTTTATTGGTATTAATTTAAAATGAGTATTCTATTTTTCAAATTTAATTAAATACTGGTTTATATATATATATATATATAATAAAAAAAAATGGAATGATTGGTTGTCTGTTAAAATTTAATATACTAAATTTCTCGGGGCAGGTCGCGGAAAATCTCATCAGTGTTATTGGTGGGAATTCACAATGATTGGGGTCTGTAGAATCTCATTCAGAACGACATTAGGTAATATATTAACACGTTGACTGCCAAACTACAAGGTAACTGGTAGTTAATTTTTAAATATCTCGTAGAAAAATCATTTAGAAATATTATATTACAAATAAGTTAGTTTAATAAATTTTAAGTAAGAAAAATCATTTACATATAAAAAAAATATGAACTTAAGGTCTGTTAACATAAACAAGTTTAAAATGTTTATTGACAATAGCAATCAAAATATTGCAATTTGTTAAGCTATATAATTGATATAAATTTAAACAGAAATACAAATTTATATTTTAATTTTCTTAGATTAAAATTCAGCAGAGAAATTCTCAAGTTGAATGAATTAACAATAAAAATATATTGTCGCAATTCTTACATGGATCTACATTTTCATCATCTTTAAATTGTTATACTTTTTTTCAGTATATAATCTTGAGTTGCTTGGGTTGTATTTTAATTTCTTAGTGGTTCCCCCCCCCCCCCCTCAAGATTTGTTTCCTGACATTTTTGTGATATATATTAATTTTCTTCATTGATTTTAGAATGCTGTACAAGGTTTAAGGATAACATCAGAGGAGACTTAAGTTACAAAACCTTGGCGCCAAATCTTTTCATTTTGTTTAAAATATGAGTCGTTCATCTAACATGAGGACGTTTACAGAGTCACATTATTGATTTGCAAGCTAAATAAAAGCGTAATCACCAATATGTCACTAGTTACTAAAATTTTATCTGCTAGTAAAGGAGTAAAAGAAAAGAAAAAAAGAGCAGTATTTAAACGACAAATGTTTGAAAATAAATGTTTTGAATAATGGGTGCAATATCTTCCGAGAGATGGCAAGCAAGAAAGCTAAAGAAATACCGTTAAAAACAACTCTTGTGAAAATGATTTCCCATGGAAAATGGAAGAGAAATGAATAGAATTCAGTGTTAAAACGAAATAAGACATTTCAATAACTATGGCTTTTATTCTCGTGTCTAAAGGTAAAGCTTTTCAGATTATAAAACAAATAAAGTAAAATAAATAGAAATGAAACTGGCGTGCTTACGTTTGCAGAAATCTTGTAAATGTCACGACATACGCATCTTACCGTTATTAAAAATGGCAACAGACTAGTATTTAGATGTTTTTCGAGTAAACGGAGTGACAATACACGCGAGATTAATATTACTGAGTAAAAAAAAAAAAAAAAAATAAATAAAAAAAAAAAATCTAATTATTTACCGAAATTTAAACCAAATGGGGAAATTTGTATGGAGGCATGTGTAATATGAAATCTTCGGCTATTTTCTATATTGAAATATGTTTGGTTACATCCAGTCACAAGTAGTTATAGATAAAATCTTCGTAAACGCATACGATATTAAAACGCCACAATTGCTTAGGGTTAAAATAGTTATGCACCACCCTTCAAAAGGCGATTGAAAAAATAAATTAGACACGAGAGATGTATGGAAGAAATGATACAATGTTTTATATAGCGATTGTTTACAAATATCTTGGACTTCATCATTCGATTCCTGTTGTTTGGTGCTTTTTAATGCACCTGCAGCTATAGATAGCCTAATAAAGTTCATATTGGTGTCAAATGTAAAGATATTATTATAAAATATTATTTTTTTCTTTTCCAATATATCCTGGTAAATGTTTTTAGCACCCCGTTACTCTACAAAGTATAAATAGGTTAATTTTTTGTATTTTTGATATTTTGTACGCAAACATTTTTTTTTTTTTAATTATGTAAATTTCATCAATATGAAGTTATATTCTGAATAACATTTTGTTATGTAACAACGAACAAACTTTTTTCAAATATTTGAAAATTATTTTTTAACTACGAATAATTTACATTTTTCTGAAAATTAAATTTGGTGTAATATATAACATAAAGGGAGCGCAAGTATAAATTAATATAAACAAAAGATTTAATTACGTCAAAATAAACAAATCTCTAGCTGTTTGTAAAAGTTCGGCTATCTGCCAGAAATTAAGTCAACTATTCTGACTGAAGAATTTATCAATTTTCAAACTTATATATCTTAGAACTAGATAAATTCGGTGTTCTACATAAAAATGAACATTTAACCAAGAAATGTATCCTTGGCTCCAATCTTCTACAAGCCCGGAAATTTGACTGGATTCCAAAACGCTCACTTTTATATTTGGAATTCTTGTGAAGAAAAAAAAAAAAAAAAAAACTGTGTTGGAAAAATTGTTTATATCGGAAAAGTCTGCACGTATCGGCTTCTCTTTCCTCAGTTAAAATTTTTATGTTTAATTTGCTTCTGTTTAACTTTACTTTTCATTGTCGAATCTAAGGTTAATATTTTTATGAAATAAATTCTCTTACTTTTCCTTAAAGAAAGAAAAAAAAAAATCTACACGGGACAGATTGTAAATTTTATGATTCGGAAAAGACAATAAAATGAAAACATAAAAAGAAAAGTGTCAAAACAATTTTTTAGTTATTAATGGATAAAAAGAGGGGGAAAAAAAGTTTGAAGCATGAATTACTGTAAAAATTCTAATAGTATCATATCCTCGGTAGATTTTCAAAAGCAATTTTTGAGTTTTTTTTTTTTCACCGCTATGCGATATTTATGAATTTAATTTTTATGCAGTGAATGACTTTTTACTTTAGTTTTCAATATTTAATCAACTTATTAACTCTAGTTTATTGAGTTACATACAAATGTTTATAAATATTTCTTTCGATCTCGTACTTGCACTAGATTATTTTATGCAAGATAAATTTATTTCGTCCAAAGTGTCAGGGTTTTTTTTAGGAAATTAAGAAAATAATGTCACTCACACGACTTTTTCTTACCGTGAAATTTAATACTATAAATACAGTAAAAACAAACTTTTTTATTTACGAGACAAAATATTTAGTTAAAATATTTAAAACAATTAAAATATACATTTAAAAACAATCTAGACGTTCCTGTCCGAGTTTCCCCATCAGTATCAATACAACATAATTTGCAAGCATTACACAAATACCCAAGGAATTTACAGAAGAACAGAATATTGAGGAGCCAGTGTTCATAATTCAAATATTCTGTACTTCGGTAAATTCCATGGGTATTTATGTAATGCTTGCAAATTATGTTGTATTGATACTGATGAGAAAACTCGGACGGGTTTCGAAACGTCTAGATGTTAAATGTTTTTAAATGTATATTTTAACTAAAGATTTTGTCTCGTAAATAAAAAAAAAGTTTTTGTTTTTAATATATATAATTGAGACGGTTTGATGTTTGTGTACATTAACTATAAATAGAGATTAAGGGGTAAGATAATTAGTACTGTTATGTAAACCTATGTTAAAACAATTCAAATTATGCTTCGGAACAGCTTTATTTGAAAATAATTCTATGTATGTATGTGTGTGGGTGGGGGGGTCTACCACCCCACTCAACACCCCATTTCATTATTATACTTATATCGAATTCAAATCTGTTATCAAATTCAAAAGTTCATTTAAAATTATTCAGACAACTTTCACACGCAACATTCCTCAAAACTTATCATTCTGGAACAAACATTTCTAGTAACAAACGTATTAACCCATTAACGGCTAAAACTAGAAATAATGATTTTTTTCTAAATACAAACAGTAATACTCATTATTTTGATCATATGTAACAATAATTTAAAATTATTAAAATTAGTCTTATCTTACTAAATATGTGTTGTATTTGTTCAACTTCAGTGGAATAAGAGTATATAATGAAGACAAATAAATGTTTACGGAAATTTTCTTGCGGTACTATAAAACAGCGAACACTACAGATGACTTCAAAAGTAATTATTTTATTGTGAAACTTTTTTTTTTTTTTTTTTTACAAGTTATGTAAACTTATTCAAATATAATTTTCAAAAGTTTTGGATTGATTAGTGCTTCAAATTATTTGAAGCATTATTGCAATTGATTCTATTTAAAATGTATTTTTAAATATAAAATTATTTTTCAGATAAAATTTTTTGTAATAAAATAAACATCTATCCTTTCCTTATTTAAAAACAATGCTTAATATAAAATATCTTTTTTAGTTTATTGTTAAACGCAATTATTTCTGGTGTTGTGTGAACGCAAAACAAGCGGGTAATAGGTTAACTTCAAAATACTACATTTGGATCGCCTGAAATTATTTGTTTTTAATTTATTTTAATAGACACAAAGATCAAATGTCTAAAAGAAAACCTTGACTTCTGTATTCAGGAAACCTCAAAACGCGTAAATATATAAAAGCTATGAATATCTAGCTTTAAAAAAAATACACCATTTACCATATGGCTATGAGGAATTAATTTCAATTCCTGAGCGGCTTTCCTGGACATGGTAAAATATTATAGTAAAGCACTTCCATTAACAATAAAAAAGAATGTTATGGGTTAAATATTTGAAGCCCTGTATATCTTCTGAAGGTTATGTACACACCACATGGGGCACATAAATATAATCCTATATTAATAAAAAACGGGCACAACCAGAAATACTTTCATCAATTTTCAAGCATTGTTCACTATAATCTAGTTTTTTTGTATAGCCCTGTAAACGAACAGTGATAGATTTCCATACCATATTCTACATGAAACATGTTTTTATGCATATAATATATATATATTCGTTTCATTTGGTTTAGTGCAGTCTATAGATATTAAACTCTACTTACATGCACTTTTCCCCATACACTTAATGTATTTGAATTCTCTTGGGTGTTCCTGCACATGAACCGTTTCCTTCATATCAACGAAAAGTTTAGTGTAGCATCTCTGTGATACACGTTGAGAATACCAAGTTTGAACTTTCTGCTATTAGTTGTTCTTGAGATATGCTGATGACACACACATACACACAGAGACCAACCGCTAAAAACGTGATTTTTGGATTCAGGGGACCTCGAAACGTGTAAATGTAACAAACTAAATTTCGAAAATTTGACCCAAAAACACTTTCTCTTCCATATATATGGGTAAGAGAAAGTAAAAGTTGAATAATTTATTAATTTCTTTGCTTTTAATTTATTTAAAAGCTATTCGGTTAGGTTAGGATATTCTGTTCTTTTCCTTTCAGTCCATTTCCATTATATTACCTAATATTGTTTTATTCCATGCGATGCAAGTTTAATGAGTGTGCAAATTGTTTCTCGCAGCTTTCGTAAAATTTAAGTAAGTTATACCTAAAATACATTTATATTCTTACGTATACTTTTGCTGGAGTTTTTAGTACACTACTTCTTTATAAATTACTAGACAGTTTCAATTTCTGACGTTTTGTCAAATATCTAGAAAAAATTTTGAATTGAACTTCAAAGCTGTAAAGAACATGTTTATACCTCTTATTTACCACAAGTTCTGGCCCGAAAGAAAGAAAAAACTAGTATGTTGTGGCCACCACAAGACTTTCTTCTATATTTTCCTATACATATTCAATCAGTAACAATATTTAAAAAAAAAAAATTTTTTTTTCCTTTTTTTTTTGTGAAAATTAATACATATTCAATCACTAACAATATTAAAAAAAAAAAAAAAAAATAGAATTTTTTTCTAATTTTTTTTTTTTTTTTTTTTTTTGGTTAAAAGTAAAAAAAATCGATAACTTTGTTTTAAATTATCACAGATTTATAGTTCAACCATTCGTTTTAAAGGTATTGACGAGGCCTTTCGAATGATACCCATCTTCCAAATTTACCCCCCCCCGGGGGGGTACTTCCCCCCAGGGGGGGAAGCGATGCCCCCCCATGCACAAAATTTTTTTCCTAGTTACGTACTACTATTATCAATAATTCATATTAATTTTACAAACACAAGTGTAAAATAACTCTTATTATGCACATTTATACGAATTTTTGTCCTATGCTGCCATGTTAAAAATTTAGATAAAATGCTATCACAGCGCCACCTGTTGAGCTATTGATCCCCAAATATAATCAGCAACAGTTTATGTCGGGGACCAACTAAATACCAAGTTTGGTAAAATTTCGTTAAAAAAAAAAAAAAAAAAAAAAATACGATTACTTTTGTAAGTTTTTTTTTTGTTAAAAGTAAAAAAAATCGATAACTTTGTTTTAAATTATCACAGATTTATGGTTCAACCATTCGTTTTAAAGGTATTGACGAGATCTTTCCAATGATACCCATCTTCAAAATTTAACCCCCCCGGGGGGGTACTTCCCCCCCCAGGGGGGGGGGAACCGATGCCCCCCCATGCACAATTTTTTTTTCCTAGTTAACTACTACTATCATCAATAATTCAAATTCATTTTACAATCACAAGTTTAAAATAACTCTCATTATGCCCATTTATACGGAATTTTGTCCTATGCTGCCATGTTAAAAATTTGCATAAAATGCGATTACAGCGCCACCTGTTGAGCTATTGATCCCCAAATCTAATGGGCACCAGTTCATGTCAGGGTGCAACTAAATACCAAGTTTGGTTAAATTTCATTCATATGTTCGTGAGATACAGCGCCCACAAAAAAATGATACAGACAGACAGACACAGACAGACAGACAGACACACAGACAGACATTTTCTAAAAACTATCAATTCGTGTTCAGGACATCCCAAAGCGTGTAGATCCGTCAAAAAACGGAGGTCGAAAATTTTCGCGAATCCAATACTTTCTCTATATTACATATAGAAGAAAGTAAAAAAGTCTGGGATTACCTTAGGTAAAATGTAAGGCTTGAAATGCATTCTTGCTGTGACATGAGATTCTGAAGCTTCCTCTATTTATCTGTATTTACATATATTCTTGGAAATGTGAAGATTTCTTCAGAAAATGCAAATAAAAAAAGCCTTTGTTTTGATTATAACGTGCAGGACAAAGACAATTTTTGGAAACCTGACGCAGTATATTGTAATATAAAAATATTAAATATCTAGTGAAATATGAGCATTTTTATAAATAGTATTTTACCGCGCATGCGCAAGTGTTAACAAGATTCATTTACATAGTTTATTAGCAAATGAGAAATTCGAAGCAAATATCGTGAAAATTCCAAAAGTTATCGTCGATAGAATGAACTGAATTTTTGTTCCCCCCCCCTTCCCTAAAAAAAAAGTGACTTATCTAATACGATTTGAAAGTTCACAAATTTTTAAAATATCAATGCAAGCAGCCGGAAATAATACATTTTAATTAACTTTGAAAAATCTGATATTTATTCAACATAGCTAAGAATTATCCCAATTAAATAGACATTCTATTAACACAAAGTATATTTAAATCTGTATTCGTTTGGAAACGCCAGTGCCACCATCCCTCTTTTTTGGTCGGATGTTAAAAACACTGTCAATCTGAGGTAGCTTCAATATAAATTTTTGAGATATGGATACTGGATAAAGGGAATATGGTAAAAGGGAGATTGGGGTGGGGGGGGGGGGAGAGGGAAATATTCATATGTTTTAGCTTTGTTTATCCTTCATACGAATCTATGAAACTTCTTCCCAATAGCGCATTTTAATATATAAGTAATAAAGATCCAAAACATCTAATGTCTTAACGGAATCTAAAATAATTAACCTCTTCACCTTGCTCTCTTACGCACAAACCAAGTAAGAAAAAACAATTCAATTTAAATTAGATTTAAGATTTTTTTTTTTTTTAGTTCAACTAAAAAGAGGGAAAATCTAATGGAACGGATTGGGAGGGAGGAGGGGGAGAGAAAGACTTGCATAAATGGCGTTGAATATTCATTAAATTGAAAATTCATTTATGCATTACTTTCAACATAAATGCTTATGCAGCTGTTCGTCAAAAGCGAGGTAAATTAAAAATTTCTGAAGGCCCAAAATTGTTTGCAAAAACAATCGATATATGCTATGTATTAAAAACACTATTATGAAAACAAAACGAAATTAAAAGATCATTATGAATATCATAGCAGATGTATGAAATATTAGAATAATGTAATGAAAGATTGGAAAATAAATTTATTTCATAAATAACAAGACATTACTGTAAGTAATGCATACTAAAATGAAAAGAATGAAAACACAATAAAAATTCTTTTATATGAAATAATATTTGCAGTTGATTAAGATAACGTCATTTTGTCTGCCATAAAGTGAAGAGATATATAAATAGAATGAAATACTTTGGTACCAAAATAAATATTATGTAAATATTTGCATCAATGAACATTTAATATATACGTTAAATTGGGGATTGATATTTAATTCATAAATTTCATTTCTGCCGTTAGAACTGTAATATGTTCATTTTGATGAAGTAAAATAAAATTATTTTTGTAAACATATATATCTAAAATATTTTTTTCTTACACTTTTACGATCTTTAAAAATTTTTATTAGTCAGAAGCCATAAAGTCTAAAATGATGATTATTATTATTTTCTAATGAAGGAAATGTGCTCTGAAAGAATACGACTTATTTTATTTATTTATTTATTTATTTTTAAGAAATTGTTTTAGATAACTTTTAAAGTGTAAAAGAATTTACATTTTTCAAAATTTTTTTAAAGATCTCTGGAGAATCAGGTTACTGTAGATAAAGTACTAATGAAATCTGGGAAGTAAATAAACTTATTAATAAAAAAAAAAGGTCGTATTCGATCATTTCCTGTACAAAAACGTTTCTAGCAGATTTCAGAAACAAATATTTAACAAATTATTTCTTGGAAATAAAAGGAATTAAGCACGGTGAAATATTCTCATGAACGGAGTGCTTTATTTTGCAAAAATTGTTGCGTGCATCATGAGAATCTAGAGAGAAGCCCTATTGCTTCATGTAAATATGACTAGAGCGGAACTAAAAATTCCGAATACTTTAATGATATTTAGATGATCCAGATTACATTTTTTTTGTGTAAAATTTGAGTCTTAAATGATTCCCGGAAGAGAAATGTTATGTAGTCATTGCAATATATTTCACATAATACATTCTGAATCTAATAAAATTTACTTTAATGTACCTCATATGCCCATTCTAGATAGCTATGAATTGAATTATTTTGTGACAAGCGATTATATTTCATTAAATAAGTTGTCCAAATGTCGAATATAATAGGTCAAACTACATTAATGCTGTAGGAATAAAAAAAAAATTATTAATGCAAGACTTTCTGAAATGAATTAACTGTAAATCCTAGCAGTATCTTCCATAGAAGATTACGGATAAGTCTATGAAAAATTCATTCATGCTTAATCTTTTCTTTCCACAGAGGTTTTAAGCATAACATAGGGTTCGTGACACGCCTCAACTAAAGCTACTATCATTCTATGGGGCCAACACTGAAAATTTATAAATGATTCATAATTTTTGTCATGATTCATTGTAGAGTTCGGGAGTTGAAAGGCATCGTCGGAAGAATTATATTCGGGGAGTATCTTTTATGAATAACTCATAAACTCTTTTTGAATAATTAACATAAGAGGGGTGTATACAAGGGAAAAGTATTTGAGTAGAAATGATTAAAACTGATTCTTAGAAATTAAAATTTTATTTCTAGTTTGAAAATATTCCGAATATATTCTTCGAGAAAATCCATAATGACTTCAACAGTGCTATAATTTATATGCATGATTTTTTATTCTAAATCAGGGATATTTATAACGAATTTTTAACAATTTAAATAATGTATGCATTAAATAGTTGTAAATTATACACTTATTATTCGTATTCATGCCGCGATTATGCATGACATCTTTTGCCGTAAATTCAGTTTTTGCAGAAAATTGCTGCACACTTGACTTATCCGAAAAAAAGACCCTACTCCACTGCTGTACTGTCGAAGTCTGATATTGTCTGGCAAAAGTCAGTCTTTTTTTTTTTTCATACTTGGAGTAATTCGAGGTTTCCTTGCAGAATCTTTGGCTAAACGTCTTGAAATAGTACTCAAACTGACGTTAGTGCCTTTTGTAGCCAGAGAATGTTTAATAGTATTGCAGGAGGTTCTTGCACCGCGTACGACCATCCTTCTTATCACATGATCATCACATGCACTCGTTTTTCTAGGACGACCGCTTCTCTTAAGGTCCGCAAATTTTCTCGAAATTTTAAATTTATTTATAACTTGATGCACAGCTGTCTTGCTCACATTTACCTTCGAACTTATTTGACGTTCAAAAAATCCAATTTTACGCAGGGTCAAAATTTCTGACCTTTTTGTAACAGTAAGTGAAGGTTTTTTACGCATTACAATAATTACATAAAAGCCAACTAACAACTGGCAATAAACGTGCCGGCCTCATTTATTTATGGCAGTAGAATGCGTCTGATGCAATCAGTACACGAGATGACGCAACAATCTGCGCAAATGATGCAGTATGTTAAAATACTGAAAATCGGCTACTGGTCTTTAACTTTTGCAAATGACTCTTCGTCTTCCGTTAGAGCACAAAAACAGAATTTTCACGAGCGAAAGTTTCCCGCAAGACTTTTTTTCAGTTAATCAGCCGCAAAAAGATCGCAATTTTTAGCAATAAAGTACACATACACATAGAAAGGAAGATTTATTTCTAAATAAATACAAATTTCAGGAATTTGCTTTGCGGGAAGAGGGGTGTGTGTGAATTAGCGGCAAAATAATTGCCCATTTCAGATTTTATCGGTGAAAAAAAATCACATTTAAGCAATCAGCCGCGATTAGTTTTACCACCCCAATTAATGGCGTTAACAAATCAGTAATTCGGTAATCGGTCGCAAGAATATCGCGCATTTCGGTAATCAGCATTTGAGAAAGAAAGAAAAAAAGTCGATTAGAGACAAAACTCCCTGCTTCAGAAATCGTCGGAGAAAAGATAATCATGTATTTGAGCAGTTGATTGCGATTTAAACTTAAATCTTGTCGAACAACGGTGAAATAGCTCTACGTTTTGTATACAAAAAAAAAAAAAAAAAAAAAAAAAATTGTAGTGAAATTATTCGTATTTCGTTAATCAGCTTAAAAAAGAGCGCAAATTTTGTCGATTACATGAATGTAAAAAATTTAGAATTGAGTTTACAAAGTTTTAGGTAGGTTTTAATAGAAGCAGATTGAATAGCAAACATAAAATTAGCTATAAGTATTCGATATTTCAAAACTAAGGGTGCTAAACATGTGAATGGCCATAAAGTTAATAAATGTTCAAAATAATGTACATGTATTTTATTTTTTAAATCTATTTCATCCCGCCAAGAAAAGTGACTCAAACCAAAAACATAGTGTTTGAGAGGAAAAAAAAAAATATATATATGTATGTGTGTGTGTGTGTGTGTATGTATGTGTGTGTATGTGTGTGTATGTATGTGTGTGTATGTATATGTGTATGTATGTATGTATGTATGTGTATATATATATATATAATATGATATGATATGTGTGTGTGTATATATATATATATATGTGTGTGTGTGTGTATATATGTGTGTATATGTATGTATGTATTCAACTTACAGATAACGATAAATAATTTACTGGCATTATAATGAAACTGACACAACAACCTCTCGGGTGGATATTTTAAGAGATGAGATTGTGACGCTTTTCGTGCCCGTTGAGGAAATTCCTACGTATTTTTTGATGACATAGCTGCCAACTTGTACTTTTTTTGCTACCGGAAACGTTTTATAGAAATTTTTAATAACCTTTATAGCAGTTTTCTTTTGTTAATCATAATGATTTTTTTTTCAAAAAAATACTGGTATTAGAAAACCGAACATGTTGGCACGTATGCAATGATATGATAAACTCAATCTTCAATTTTTGACTTCCGTCACTTTTCTTGCTGTGGTGCAATTTGCTGTTTATTTTGTCCTACGTTTTCCAGTTTAGCGCCTAATATTTAAAGAGATTTTTCAACTCATGGTTTATTCATATTTATATAACAATCTCATATTTGTTCAGTTAAAAATAAATAAATAAATAGCACTTGTTATATTTGAGAAATATTCAATAAACAAATGTAACATCTAATTAATAGGCGAGATCTAATAAAGAGGGGATTTGGTTCTCAATACACTCTATGTGGCATTCAACGATTTTTTACTTTCTCTTATCCATATATATGGTAGAGAAAGTATTGTTTTTTGTGTCAAATTTTCGGAATTGAGTTTTTGTTACATTTATACATTTTGAGATTCCGTGGATCCGAAAATAAATATTTCCAGTGGTTGGACTGTGTGTGGCTGTTACCAGCTTATCTCGAGAACAAATAGGAGGAAATTCAAACTCTGTATTCTAAATCTGTAACATGTAGTGATGCTACACTAATCTTTTGAGATCAAGCTAATATTTCATGTACAGGGCCATCGAAAAGAATTCAAATGCATTACGTTCATGGGTGAAATTTCTGGAAAGTACAGTGTTACATCTATTGATTGTTCTAAACAAAATGGAAAGAACGTATTTTTTTTTTTTATATGCACAAAAAAAAGTTTGTGTAGATTGTGGTATGGAAATCATTCGTCATTTACAGGGCTACTCAAAGTATTTGGATGTAATGGGAGTATATTTGGAAATTACTGGAAGTGAATTTCAGGTTATGATTTTCATAGATGACTATATTGAAGTACACAGTATGATGTGCATATAATTTATAGACAATATATAGGGCTACCCAAAATTAAGCTAAACATTCTTTCATTTTGAATGTAATTGATATAAGTGTTACGACTACATTTTACTACATCGACGAACACAACTGTGGAAGGAAAATTTCTCATACCCATACTGTAAGCAAAGTAGGGTCAGGTGGAGTAAAATAAGTCAGGGGTTAAAATAGGTCAGTTTCAAAAAAACTCTTTAAGAAAACATCCAAACATTTTTTAAATTCCAATTTTGCTGGTTTTATATATTATTTATATTAGTTTTCATTTTGTATGCAAAATTAACTGTAACTGATACTTTTTAGTTACAGCCAGTAATTATTTGTGTGTTTCGTATTAGTAACTCGAATGTGTTGCTAAGAAAAACTTTGGTTTATAACTAATTCAAAATCAAATTTTACAGTATTTTCTTATCATATTCCAAAAAGCACATTCCTAAGATGAATTTCCTAAACTTTTTTGAAAAACAATATATATTAATATTTTAGAGTAAAAAAAACACATGTGGACTAAAATAGGTGAGGTGTTGAATCATGTTAGGCTTAGCAAGCATTAAGTAACTAATTGCATTTTTGTGTTTTTAAATAATTCCATATGTACTCTTTTAATATATTAGTTTAAAATTAAGCTATATATTGTTCTGGAGCTATTTCATACACATAGATATTACATAATTTAAGTTTAAGAGAGAGAAAAAAAAAGACAACACATATCAAAGCTGGATCAAAACGTTTAGTTTGTAGGTGAAATTCAAAAAGTTGTTTAATTCGAGCTTATTTAAGAAGGGTGCCAATTTTTCACGCAAAGGGCAGGCAGGACACAACATTCTCCTGAAACTGTCTAAGCGAAACTCTGCAGTTTAGCATCAACTTCAAATGCAAGAGTGGATGAATCTAGATCATCAATCACCAATTTGACAAATTATAGTGCGACTTCAACAGTCATGGAACAGGATAATATTTATATATATTCTCCTTTTAAGTACATAAAATCTGCTATTAATAAACACTTTATCACCCAATCAAACATTGTCTTCTAAAGAAGCTTTGAAAAATGCACACAGAAAAAGAACCCATACGCAACAGAAAACAGGAGTAATTTTAACAACCATTTTATTTTTCAGTTTGATTGTATGACAAAAAAATCAACAAAGATGCTAAAATCGCAGAAACGTACACTGTAAAAGAAAGAAAGAAAAAAAAAAAAAAAGTCTTTAGAAAATTTGGACAGCATTAATACTAATCAATTCGTAAAAGTTGGAAAATGCGTTAAAGTAGAATTTCCTGGGAAAAGATCGAAGAAAATATTTCATGGCATCATTATTTCACACAATCATGAATATTCTGAAAATTTTGAAGGGATAAAAAAAAAAAAAAAGTTTAAATGGAAGCTCCTATTGGATTTTCCAGAGAAAGATATTTCTGATGTAGATACATCGTACATTCCAAATGTTCTTACCGAACTAATGATGGACCATAGACATTTTTTTTTTTCTCGAGAGAACACAAAATCAAGTTATCAAAAAAAGGAATGCGTATTTGTAATTTTATTTGCATGAAGTAAATTGTATTAATATTTAAAACAGTTTTAAAGGATGACTTATTTTACCCCAACCCATGGGGTAAAATAAGTCAAACAGCATATTTTAAAATTTATTTTTCAGTACAATTTTTTTTTTCCAGAGATATTTTTCTTAAAATGTCATAAGGAATAATCATTTGCATATTTTGTGCAATTTTTTAACAAATGGAACCAATACATTTTCTGCTGTTTAAGTGCAAACGTAAAATATGCTGTTTTTGACCTATTTTACCCTACCTGACCCTATTGTTTGAAGTTTCATTTTCAGCTCTCGTTTTTTGTATAACATCACGTTTTGAGGTAACCTGAATATGAAAGTGGATTTTTTAGGGGTTTATCAATATGTATGTCTGTTATAGTCATAAATGAATGACTGCAGGAAATTCAAATTTGGTATTTTGAAGTTCGTATAATGTTGTCACTGGAAGTTTTATAAAGTTTGGTAAGTTTCAAGGCATGTTGCTGGTAAAATTTGTGAATAATTTGGAAAACAATTTTAAATTTAATAAAAGCTTTGAACCTTTTTTTTTTTTTTTTTTTATACAAATGTAGATATAATTGAACGAGGAGTTGAGGGGAGGGGGCGGCAGCCCTCCTTACACGGAATTATGTCAGATGAAGTTGTTCCTTAAACTTATTTTAGATTTTTTAAAGGAGATTGAATTGTATTATCTTACCTGCAATATGTGTTTATAGTATTGAAATGTACAAGAATGTCGTGTGGTGCACACCTGATTATTCCTATTGTTAACGGGCGCGGAATACTTAACACGTTGAGCGCCACGCAAATTCTTAAAATTCATTAAAATTCCATAATGATTCCTCCTGTAATAAATAAAAATTAAGCAAATTTTTAATAAATTTTCGATCGGTAAATATAATATTTTTAGTTTTATATCCTATTTTATATCCGCCACCGATGGTTGACGCGGCTATATATCATATTTGACACTGTCAGCCACCGATGGCTGACAAAGCGCTCAACGTTTTAATTTTTTATTGGTACTGGTTTTACTTTCGGAGTAAAACTTTCACTGAAGTGATTAAAGTATAACATGTTCTGCATACGCCTAAAGTTTCAAGATGACAAAATGTCTAGAATCTAGAATGGCTGACATGGCGCTCAACGTGTTAATTATCTAATGTAACAAAAATGAAGAAAAATATCCAACTGCATATTTCAAGAAATATGTCCTAATAAAAATATTTTTGGATACAGGTTTACATATCAAGCCACACACTTAATCGATTCATACTTATTCGTTATCCATATTTTTTAATCATGACTTACATAGCAATTAACCTGCCAGTACACTGGTTGTGTCTGTGAGACCCATTTTATTTACTAGAATGCAATGTAAGAGAAACATTTTATATATTCTGTGAAAAAAAAATTATAATAAACGTAAAATTTTATACTTCGTATTTTTATTGTGACTTTATTTCGTGGGTGTTATATTGTAACCATTCAAATATTGAAAGAAAATTGTCTTTTTCCTACCCGTGTACTAGCGGGTTAGCATTTTTCTATGCACAAACTACAAGAAATTGTATAAAAATTCTAACAAAAAGTTGTTTCTTTTAAATTCTTTTTGGAAGGTAAATATCGACAAATTTAAATTTTTGGAAACATTGTGATGTTCTTTATAAAAAGTTTTTTTTTTTTTTTTTCTAAATTTGCTAAGTTAGGGTTACTAAATTAAATTTTAAGTATAAATTTAATCAGATTAATAATAAGGGGAATTTTAATTATATGGATTTTTAAATCTTAACATCCTTCAACTGGCTAAGACTTTGCAAGGATCAATTTAGAGAAAGATTTTTATTGGTGAAAAAAAGTTTCCTTAGTTTAGGTGTGTAGAAAGGAAATGGATATTTTTAAAAACTCCTCATATGCAAAATGTGTTAAGGAAATAAAATCTTAATCCCTTTCCATCAGCTCAAAAATAATTAAAAGTTGTTGGAACTACGACAGAATATAGGTATAAAGATAAATACACACATATATTAAAAGAAATCTGTCGATGAACTTCAAACGGAAATCGCATTTTTTTTTTTTTTTTTTTTTTTTTTTTCTTTTTTTAAAATACCCGTAAAAACGACATTTTTCTTATCACAGGCATTTTTTTTTTCTTTCCAAACATCGTTTTCTTGAACTCTCGTCGCGCAATATATAAATCCCGTCAAACTTCCGGACCGATGTTTCACAAAACGGGAGGGGAAAGGAGGAGGATTGGGCGACGGAAGTTGAAAAGCGCGCGATTTTTATTTATAGGAAATTTTGAAAATTCACTCCATCAAAACTTCGATACACCGCAGCCTAAATATGAAATGGAAAGAAAAAGCGATGGGAGGGTGACAGGAGGATAGTGTAATTTATCGGAATGTTCATCAGAAAAATGTACTCCCATTTAATTTATATTTCTTCAGTAAGAATAAATTCTTACCTTTCAATGTCAATGTTTTATTTGTGTAAAGAAAAAATGCGACACTGCAAAGGATTTATAATTAAACTATTCAGATTTTTCTTTGAAAAAATTACTTTGTTAAGTTTTTTTAAATCTTCCTCTTACTTTTGCCATATGGTAGAGAAAGTGTTGAAAAATTTTAGAGATTGAAAATTTTCTATATTTAAATGTTTTGAGGTCTCCTGAATTGAAAAATGTTTTTAGCGTTTGATTTATCTGCAAGTCTGTTACCAGCTTAACTCGAAAACAAATATTAGCAGGATCTCCAACTAGGTATTATAAATCTCTATCACACAAGAATGTTACATAAATCTTTCCATAAAGATAAGGAAAAATAATTATTATAATACGGACATACAAAAGTATTTAAATATATTACGTTTATTAGGGAGATTCCTCGTCGGTATAGCGTAACATATTTAAACTGCCCTAAACAAAATGAAATTGACATATTCATAAAAGCATGTTTTGCAAGGAACATAGTCTAAAAAGTTTTTTTTTTTTTTTTTTTTCCCGTTTACAAGGCCAAGCAAAAGAATTGATAGAGTAGTTAAAGTTGCCATTGAATTTGTTTTGTTGCAGTAAATTTATGTATAGGGTTTCCAATTTATTGACAATATACAGGACTTCACAAAATAAGTGGAATAACTTTCAAAGTGGTATAAACGACAATTTTCTGAATAATTTGAAATATAAAATTTAATGTCTTAAATGTTTTATGAATGTAGCAACAAATGTCTGTGAGGGGGTACTCCAGCTTCAGACATTTATTTTAAATAACTGTTTCTGCAACTATTTTTGATTGTTTAATGTAGTTTAGAAATGTTTAAATAATGTACCCAATATCTTACACCTTAAACTGTAATAATGTCTATATAGTAATGTTGAATAGAAATAGTATGAGTGCCATACCAGATTATTACAAGCTTTTAATTTAACTTGATATGTTTGTGTTAGTCAGATCTAAGAATTGTATTTTGACCCATTTTCTCTTATCGAAATGGGCTGAAATTTTGTGTATGTATAGATATAATCTCCGATGACAATATATGCTCAAAAAGTTGACTTGGAAGAACGTCTTGTATTCCCTGGCCACCAACTCTTGTTAAAGGTTTCGTTGAGGATTTTAAACAACTTCTTATCGTCCGATTGAGTTAAAATTTTCCATACATGTATTTATTCAAAAAGCAGTACATACTCGAGAAGTAAAATGTATTTAGATGGGCTAACTCGAGTTCAAAATTTGATTTCCGAATTCTAACCCACTCTCGCCAGATTGAACTGAAGCTTTGCATACATGTATATTAATCACATTCTCTGAATTGAGGTTTTTATTACATTTTGAAACAAAAGCGCGTTTCTGAAATTTTTGTAAACAACTAGGCCCCACCAGTCGTCGAGCGGTTCTATTCACAAAATTTGTCGGGAGTGCCGGGTTCGATCACAGGTCGCGCTCGCCGACCTAGCCATTGGGAGTTTTCTGTGGTTTTCTCTGATACTTGCGAGTATACGGGCTAGGACCCCTTAGAAAGACAGCCCTAGGACTCTCGTGTAGTATATCGACCTTACTCCCAAAACACAAACACTTAATTTTTTATATATTTTCCTTATTTAGTGTAAAGCTCACTATTTTTTAATCATTTATAAAAATTTTTTAGAACTTCATGAAACACATAACTAAAAATAAGGGCACAAGACAATTGCAATTTAATTGATATTCCGCTGAAATTATGCAAAGCTGAAGAAAAATGCAAAAAATATTCAGTATTAAAAATATTATATTAATACTTCAAAAGTCTATTTTTGTAATTAGAAATTTCCTGATAAAATTTTTATTTGGCAGCTTTCTTTAGCACTAAGGATAAGCTTTAAATGTAAATACCCTATGAGGAAAGGTGTGACATATCCAACTTAATTAAAAAAAATGAATAAAGTAAATGAATAATTAGTAAGTTTTATTTTAATAAGTAAATCGGAGATTTCTTTTATAATTGAAATAGCAATTCAATAGTTCCAAGACTATAAGTAAAAAATATTCACTAAACGTTTTTATCTATCTTCAAATCCTTATTTTAGAACAATTGAAGCCTTATAATCTATTGGTATCGGATTAAGTGTTAATACAATTTATATCAGCCCCGATAGAAAAATAGAGCTTAATTAGTTAGGTATTAGAAGGCCAAAAAGGAAAATATATTGTCCATTGAATGTGATTTTGAAAGATAAAAATTAACCCGATAAGGTTATTGCTTTTTTCGGCATCTTGTCAAATTAAAATGGGTCGCTAAAGACCCGAGGCATATTAGAAAATGTAATTTCTAATGAAAAAATCTAACAAAATTCTTGAAAACTCTTGAATACAAATGTAAATTTTTGGTGATATTAAGCACAATTTTATATAACAGTCTAGGATAGAATATGTTAAGTCGATCATTTAGAATAAACATTGATTGTCTAATGTCTGCACACATTTTTCAGGAAGAAATGTTAAAAATTCAAAGCAGTGTCTGAATAGCTTCCTTTGATAAATATTTAAATAAATTCTGAAGTGATAGTAAATCATCCCTAAGTGTACTATTTACCCAGGTACTATTTAATGATATAATCTATTCTCTTGAACCTCAAGAAATGTGGGTTAAAAGTAGAGCGAAAAAGTACAATGAAAAAGTTTTTATTTTAAAAGAATGTTTTCCCCTCATATTTTAAAGATATGAATGAAATGTTTGTGCATTAAGCAAAACAGTGTGTAAAAGTCACGCACGTTAATGTAAAATTTTATGAACTTTAATTTTTCTTAGTCAAGATTGTTCGTTTAAACTAAAGCCATTTTCGAATGTAAAGACTAGGCATATAGCTTTTATGAGTAAAGCGGTTTTGCTCTTTTTTTTTTTTTTTTTTTTTAAAGCAGAATATTCACAAACAACAAAATTCACAACTAACAGCAGTTGTATCAAAATTAGCATAGTCACGACTATGTAGTCACGCGACCATCAATAAGCTTTTAGAGGTATTCGTAAGGGCGTTACCGAAATCACTCATGTATTAGAATTGAAAACTGCTTTTGCTGTATCCACAAAAACTGGTAATTACTATTAAATTACAAAAAAAATATTTGAACATTTACGACTCAAAAACTGATTAAATTTGTTATAATTGTTTGCAGCAACTGTATTGCATTATAATACTTTTTATTATTTTCTTTTAAACTTTTTAAGTTTTACGTATTTTAAAGTAGGTTTTGTTTTTTCCGGCATATCTTTTTGACTCAATTAATTAATAAATTAAAAATAATAATGATAAAATCTGAAAACATAAGATTTTTAAATAAGTATTTAAAATTGAGTTTTAAAAGTATTTAAAAAAAAAAAAAAAAAACTGACAAATCCTTTAATTTTTAATGAAATAAGCTGTTAAATACCCCCCCCCCCCCCTGATTTGTCCTTTTTTTTTTAAACAGATTAAAAAAAAAAAAAAAGTCAGTCTTTCTAGTGAAATCATGCAGCGAAAAAGCAATGTGTACAGAATTGCATGCTTTTAAAATTATGAAAGTAATCAGTCAGTTAGTTACATGTATTTTTCTTCCTCTGTAACATTTTAAAGTAACATTAAGTTGATAAACTAAATATTTTTCAAAAATTATTCAATTAAGGCTACAGCCTTGGGGTGCTTATAAAACGTCGGCAGGAATATTATGAAAAATTCTTGTTTCCTAAATTCCGTGATATGAATCCATTTGAATCTTAAATATTGATTACAGATTGAACCCCGGAATTCAGACATTAGTAATTAGTCTCGAGATTGGTAAACTGTATGAAAATTTCGGTAGCATTTTATCACTTTTGTACTATCGATGTGTATTTGCAATACATCGAGCACGAACTGGAACAGACGAATCGAAATCTCAAGTCTTTTTTTTTCTTTTTGCCATGTATTTATTCCCCAGTCATGTCTTATCTGATTTGTCTTTTTTTTTTTTTTTTTCCCTTAAACATACGATAAAAAAAAATAAAAAAATGTATTTTTAAGTAAGATCGCACTTTTTTTTAATTCTTTTTTATAAGTGGTAAATGAAAATACTCAACCAATTTACGCTTAGCATACTATGGACTTAATAAAATAGCATGATAGAATCTTTATGGTATCTTATGATTTTTTATTTTTTGTGACGGAAGACAGTATTATATAAGCAATCCCACAAACTTTCATGTGTCTGTTAACAATCACAATTTTGTTTTTTGGATTGCCTTTTTATCCTTGTATTTGCTTTTTGCGATGATGCACTAACTATAGACGAGTCGAATAATAAATATTATAGTACTTTAAAGGTATAAATTATGGTATTATCTCGAAGTTATAGTTCCCAATTTATAGGTATAGAAAACTTAAATATTCGGAAATTTTTTCGTTTTTTTTTCTTTTTTTTTTCTTCCCACGTATTGAAATGTGAGGAATCTGAATATGGTGTCCGTTCGTAGGTTAGTCAGTCATCAACTAGTCTGTGTACGCAATATCTCTAAAACAAAAAACATAAAGATCGGTCAAGTTTTAAAATCACTTATGATACTAGCAAGAACTCTACTGAGAGATTTGCAACGTTTCTAGTTTAAAAAGTTCGTAAATTATTGGAAATTCATGATTTTCTTAACATGGAAGAATAGAGCAAAACTTCGAGAAGAGTTTCAAAATATCAGTTATGATGCTGGAATAAGCATCATTAATTACAAAATTCAACTTTAAAAATTTCGTAAGTTATTGAAAATTTACCAATTTCTTAACATGGTAGAATAGGGCGAAATTTCGTACAAACTTCCTTTATGAAAAATATTTTCATCGAAATGTCAAACTAATTTTAAAACAACATTTATGAGATTGGCTTGAACATCATTGAAAATGAATACTCTAATTTGAAAGCTTCGTAAGTTATTTCGAAATTTAGAATTTCTTAAAATGACAGCAAAAAGCAATATTTCACATAAACTTGTATTAGGGAGATTGTTACACTAGAAATAGTGGAGAATTGCATGAAAAATAAAATACGAAACTGACCCTGATAAAATTAATCATCAACTTACAAGGAAGGTCTCCATAGGCACATACGCAAAATATTTTGAAAAAAAATACAGAATACTCTCCTCATGAGGTTATGTATGTTTATACAAAAAATTCCACCGGAATCACTATATATCGCCCGTAAAAAAAATATTGAAAAAGTCCGATTCTTGTTTATTTATCGCTCGTTGCCAACACAAAGAAAGCTGATGCAAAACTGTTTTTTTGATAAATACTCATTACAAAAGTACATTTTCCAAACTCTTCGTACTAAACTAGTTTAATAAAGTTTACTTTAAATAAATACTCTTATAACTACAGTTTTGTCAAAATATTTATATGTAAACTTAACAATAAAATTATATCACTTTTAGTTTAACGTGAAATACTTAAACTAAGCTTAAGTTCTACTTGAGCTTTAAATATTATGACTTAAAGTAAAACAGTACGCACATTTAGTATTTATATTGCATAATAAATTAAAAATAACGTGCAAAAATGTTTGGAAATGAGGCAATGGTAAACGGCAATTACTTATCAGTACGCTACTTTGTGTTTTCGAAGAATGCCGATTTCACAACCGGCAATTTAGATAAAATTTAAATTGATAAAAATTATTTCAACCTTAAATTTAACTCAAATTTCATTATAGCTTAAACATTAATATTGGAAATTTACAACTTTTTTTACAATTTTCTCTTTGTTACACTGGTTACATAAATTATACCAAATAACTTTAACTCTACGTACCAATTTTAAACAAGTAGTTTGACTTAAAAAAAAAAAAAAAAAAAAAAAAAAGTATAACTGCAATTTTTGAACCGTGTATCTTTTGTTAAATTATTCAAACTTTAAAAAAAGTTTTAATTGAAAATTATAAAGGATTAAAATTTTTAAGCTCTTTATGAGTTTAAATAATATTCATAGATTAGGAGGGGGAGTCAAACACGTCTTTGGATTAGCAAATATGCACAAAAACAATTTATTTGTATGAGCATACGCTTTGTTTATTGAAAGGTGCTTCATTATAAGATGCAATTCTACCCCCCCCCCCCTTTTCCAAGAAAATTTTATTTATGTTTCTCTAAGATTTGTTACATTTTCTTTGTTTTTTTCCAATGATACAATTCATGTAATTTTTTTTTTTTTTTTTTACATATTTAAACTTCGTTTGGACACTTTTTAAACTGCGACATGAATTTCCGGTTTCACAGTATGCCAGCAATTTAGTCTTCTTATAGTCCCATATAAAATATGTATGTTATGTATCAATCAATCAATTATCTTTTTAGAGGCAATTAAGTTGTATACTCAATTTAATTGGAATTTTGCGGTGTTTCATTAGACGAAGGATATGCATTACACTGTTAAAAAAATGCAGAAAAAATACAGAAATTCTCTGTAATTTCAGAAAAAAAGGCGTAAATTACGGAAAAATTACGTAGACAAAACGTATTTTACGACTTTTTTTCTGAAATTACAGAGAATTTCTGTATATTTTCTGCATTTTTTTAACAGTGTATCAGAAATGCTTTGTAAGTTTTTAATATTTCAGCTATGTGGTTTTTTAATTTAATTTCTTTTTCTGTAACATTTATGAGTGACCTATTTTTTCCCGTGTATTGTTTAAACAGCATCCAAACAACATTGTACAAGTTAATTTCCAAAAACATGGTCTTCAATAAAAAAATTTATTTTGCAAATTGTAAATCTTTTTTTCAACATTAAATAAAAAGTAAAAATAAATATTTACAATTCGCAAAATACAGAAGTTTTTTGCAGTTACCAATTCAAAAAACTAAAGATATGTATAACTTAAATGTTTAACATGCAATTTAAATACTTGGAACTCGCAAGATAATTTATTTATTTATTAATTTTTTTTTTTTTCAAAGCTAAAATGAAATACTTTTTAAAAAAGTTCACATGCATGTACTATACAAGCTTGTACGAGAAATAGGCAACTCTCATCGATTATTTTCAAACTGTATTTACTATAACGCTATTCAGAAACATTTGTTTTGCAAGGTATTCTTAAACGTATTAAAACAATTCGTATTTGGAGAGAAAGGAAGTTGCTCGCCAAATTGCGAGCACTTTTGTCTTTTTGCGCCAAATATCCGAGGGTATTTTATTTATTTATTTTTTTGTAGACTTTTTAGTGTGAATACGTCGATAAATTTGACTGGTCTTGTATTACCTATGTAAGTAGTATCTCTGCATTTTTTTTTCCACAATATTCCGAGTATGCGCTTTAAGGATACCTTTCTTGTTAGGATAAAGTTGTATCGAATTAAATGGTAGGTAGCCTATTAGGTGGGCCAATTCAGTTTGCGACTATGTCGAGCAATCGACCATATTTCTCTTATAATGACTATAGTTTGCCTTGTAGTAGAAATTTATTAGAACAAATATATGATGGAGCTGAATAAAGACCACCACCCATGCCAACTAGTTTTCACTGGAATGCCCAATATTTGTATTTCATAACTTTTTTTTTTTTTTTTTTTTTTTACCCATTTGTCCAAATTAACTTGAATTTAAATTATTTATAGAAATGTATTTTGAAGAAGTAATTCGGTTGTTAACGGGTTAATGTTACAGCAAAAAAAAAAGTACGTAAATTCAATAAAGAAAAACTCATCTATCTTTTCGACTTCGCATTTTCTGCTACTGTGATAAGTTTTATTTAAGATCATATCTCTATCAGTCATCTCTCTTATCAAAAATTCTGACAATTTTAATGATGTGTGCGCTCATGCATCAAATAAATTTTAAAACATATGTTTTTAATGATTTTTTTTTATCGGCGAGATCAATTTGTCAATAAGACTGATTTCGTCAAGTGTTAGGAAAGTCTGACTTTTTTTACTTTCTCTTACCCATAAGGTAGAGAAAGTATTGTTTTTGGGTCAAATTTTCGAACGCGAGATTTTGTTATATTTACACGTTTTGAGGTCCCCTGAATACGAAAATCATGTTTTTAGCAAATGGTCTGTGTGTGTGTCTGTGTGTGTGTCTGTCTGTTATCAGCATATCTCAAAAACAAATTATGGCAGAAAGTTCAAACTTGGTATTCTAAATGTGTATCATATAGGGATGCTACAGTAAGCTTTTCGTTAAGATCAAGCAAATGGTTCGTGTACAGGGACAATCAAGAGAATTCTAATACATTACGTCTATGGGGGAAATTGCAGCTAAGTAGAGTTTAACGTCTATAGACTGCACTAAACCAAATGAAACGAACATATATTTTTTGTAATAGAGATAGTTAACTGGGAAAATTTTTTTGTGTATGTAGGAGCCTCGCCTCCCCCCCTGGGGGGGGAGTCCCCCCTCGAGGGTAGTAAATTTTCATGATGGGTATCATTTAAAAGAGCTTGCGAATACCTTTAAAACGAATGGTTGAACTATAAATCTGTGATAATTTAAAACAAAGTTATAGATTTTTTTTAATTTTAACGAAAAAAAAAACTTAGAAAAAAAAATCGTTTTTTTTTTTTTTTTTTTTTTTTTTTTTTAAATATTGAGAGTAAAATGGACTTTTTTTTGGATATTTAGTGTTACACTACCTCTCTAATATGGAAATCGTCTGCATTATCATAAAAAAAATTTTAAAATAATAATTTTAATAAATTATTTTTTAAAAACAGAATTATTTTTTAATAACCGAATTAAATTCTATATAAATATAGGTGCATTAATGAAACGGGGGGTTGAGGGGGGCGGTAGCCCCCCTCACACAGAACTAATTATCGTATAAAACTCTTCAGAAGCCTAATTTGAATTGTTTAGCATAGGTTTACATGACAGTTCTCGTTATCTTACCTCTTAATCTGCAAACTGTATTTATAGTATTAAATTTCAGGGTAAGAGAAAGTCGTGTGAGTGACACACCAGATTATTTTAATAATATTCAAAAACGAAACTTCGGCGTAGAAATATAAACAAAATTAAAGCAGGTGATTCATTCGAATCACCTGCAATTGTGAAATTTCAACGGATACACATCGTACAGGTTGATTCAAAATTAGTGTGAACAATTTCAGAGCATCAGAAATTTTTATTAAGTTATTAACATGAAATTTTCAATGTAGTTTCCTTTAGCATAGTACATTTTACGTAAATCTTTAGGCCAAGCCAAAAGACCTTTTTCAAACACTTTTAGGGGTATTTTCCCAACTTCCTCTTTGATTGCTTTTTGAAGCCCTTGAAATTTTCTTCCTTTACGTCTACTTAATTGTTTTTTTAAGTATCCCCATAAAAAAAATAATTGCAAGGAGCACAGTCAGGGGATGATGGTAGCCATTTTTCCGGAGGAAGAATTTTTTTTTTTTTTTTTTTTTTTATTTTTTTTTTTTATTTTAGCCATTTTATAGTTGATTTTGCAGTACGACTTGGTGAAGAATCTTGGTGAAAAACAAAGTTTCCTTGCTGGTATAGACGTTTACTTTCTTCGATCATGTGCTTCAAAACTTTATTCTGATAGTATTTAGCACAAATTTTAGCCTTTGGTTCTACAACAAATGGTTTTGTTAAGACTTGGGAGGACATTCCCATCCATACCATAACACCTGACGGCCAGCTTGTCTTTTGCAAAACAGTTGCTTCTTTGCGACGCTTTTCGGGGGAAATATATTGTATCTTCGTTTTGTCAGTTGTGGATGACAGATAAAACAGTGCTTCATCCGGTGCTATCCATGTTTTGTATCTACCTTTGCGTAACATTAAATACAGAGGCCAAGAACGTCTTCTTAGTTTTTCTATGGTCTTTGCAGACATTTGATGACAGACTGGTTTATTCACTTTTATTTATAGCCAATTTCCTTTATTTGACGACAAATTGTCGATTGCGATACCTGTAGTTTCTTTCCTAAAGTTCTTTGAGGTAGAGGATTTTCTACAGCGGTAAGTCTTTTCAGCTTCTTTTATTTTCACCAAGGACTTCCTTTCGTCCCCGTTTTTTCCCTGGAGCTTTTGATTTCCAGCCAAATTTTATTTCTTTTCGAAGTTTAGATATCCATTAGGAAAATGTATTTTCTGATTTTTAAATGCTTTATTTATAACACAATTTGAGCAACCATCCTTCAAAAGCTTTAAAATTTCGTTTCGGATTTGAGGATCTAATTTCAGAACCATAATTTACTCCCACTAATTAAAACAACTAGATTGGTAATTTAAAGGTCTCACATTTAAAATAAAACTGGTGGTAAAGCGATTAAAATTTACTATAAATAGTTACATGCTTTTAAAATTGAAATTTATTTTTCCGACTGAGTGAAAATAATGCCTGGACCGGGAATCGAACCCCAGATCTTTGACTTACAAGGTCAAGGCTCTACCAATTGAGCGTTCCAGGCCGACAACCGGTGGACATTACTCACTAAAATAACCTTTAGGCAGAAACATATGGTCTATCATGTAGATAGCTCGACAGAAATAAGCCGGAGGTAAAGGAAAGCACCATTAAACAATGGGAGAAACAGTCGGAAAAATAAATTTCAATAAATGATTTTCTTCCCAATCAGTTGATTGTGGGATTTTAATATATTGTATTTCTTTTAAAATTGGTCACACTAATTTTGAATCAACCTGTATTGTAATTTCAGAAGTTCAGATTTTTAAAACAACAAATTATTTCTTTTCTGAATTCTAGAATATTTTCTATTTTCAAATTGCTTTTTTTTTTTTTTTTTTTTTTTTTTTAAAGCTGGAGGAATGCAGTTAAAAAAATTTTTCATTTTAAATTCCGAAAGCAATAATTCATTAAATTACTTACTGTCAGTATTTGTTGGGAATTTATACAGAAACATTTTGCAAAGTGATTTAAAAAAAAAAAAAAAAAAAAAAAAAAAAAAAAAGATTTTAGACTAATTTTATAGTAAACATTCCTTTTACAGAGATTAATTTTGCTTAGAGGCAGTGGCGGAATATAGATAGCCTTAAGCGTTTTTGACCTTTTTATTATCACGATATACTACTGTTACTAACACTACATACTATTTGTTAAAATTATTTTTCTATACTCTGTGGAAAGTACATTGTTACACATGCCTAAAAGAACTTTTTAATGTTAAAAAAAGAAAGAAAAAAGCGTTTCGATGTAAATTACCAAAAAATGTATATTTAAAAATGTATGTTATAAAATGTCATGCATCCTAAACTTTTTTTTTTGATTAGCCTATGTTGCAATATGATCTTAATAAATAAATCTGGTTTATAACAAACACCTCTTCCATTGCTGGCTAAACAATTACTCTATAAGCTCTCATTTGAGATAGTGTGGTAAGAAATCATAAAATTGACCTAAATAATAAAAACACTCGCCAGTTTTCCCAACAGTAACTATTTTATACATAGTAAAGACATCTAAAAGAAATTTTTTATGTAACTAGTTTAAATAAAATCAGTAGAACCATTTTTGATACTTCAGATATCTAAAAATTGATAAAATAAAAAACGTTATCTTAGATATTTTCAATGAAAAAATGAATTTAGGAATGTAATTAATCGTCTGCAGATACCTTTTTTCTACTATTAATAAACTAAATTTCTTGCTGATAATGTCTTGTTACTTTCTTTTTTCTTTCTTTCTTTTTTTTAATGAAATAAAAGTTTAAAGATGATCTTACCGAAGACCAGAATTTTCCCATTATAGTTAAGCGCTTAATTTGGTAATATATATATAATTTTAATTTACATGTGTATTATATCAAGTTTTTAAAAAAAGTAACTGAATTTAGGCTTGGAAATTTGGTACCTAAAATAGCATTGCTTATGATTCGGATTATTCTTTTTCAAAATTATTATCCTTGTGAGTGCTCAAGCACTATTTTGCAGAAATGTCGAACAATGCAAAGTTTTGAGAATGGTTTACATCATGGTTTACTCGGGGGAATTTATCTGAAAATTTCATGTTAAACTTTTTCTTGAGGAAAAAATTTTTAATGCTTAAATATTTTGAAAAAGAAAAAATAAACTAAATATCTGCATAGATTGACTTGCATATCTTGTCTTTAAAGTGTATTCATATTTTTTATTTATAAATATATTTTGTAAAATACTTTGGATATATTTTGGCATAAAAAATGTTTTAGCGTCAAATTAAAACTCATTTATAAATGACATTTCTAATTTCGCATTGATGTATTTTTTAACATTACAGAATTAAACATTTCTATGATACATTTTAATATTTCTAATTATGGCAGGAAAAAAAATTCTCCCAAAACTCTCATAGAGAATAAGAGTTCATTTATCATTCGTCATTGAGTTCATTTTCGTCGCAGTTCATTTTTAGAGTTAATTTCATAGAGTTCATTTTATCATTCGTCATTTTAAGCTGTAGGCACAAAAGAATTTAAAATTGAAGCGGTAGATTTTTTGAAATTAAAATAATAAAGCTTTTTTTTTTTTTTTTTTTCCAAGATATTTTTGATTGTGTAAAATTGCCTAGCTGTACATTAGAAATATAGAGTATTATATATTGCCCTAAATTAACTAGAAAATTCAATAGTAAAAAGTATAGACATTAGAAAAAATAGGTACTAGATTTAAAAAACAAAACAAATTATACCAAAAAATTCTTTGCTGAAGAGTGACAAAAATTTAAAAGTCGTAGAGAGGGTCATATACTAAAGCTGTAACGCAAAATGGTCGCGATATTATGAATTTCTTTCTAATTAAAAAATAAATAAATAAAATAAAAATAAACATCTTTTTTTAATGTATTTCAATTTGACATTGAATATGATAATGTCTATAATATCGTGCTGCTTTTGTCTTGTGCTATGCACTATTAATATTCCTATTTAGTGAAAGGCAAAGCAGAGAAAAAGTGGGTAGAGCCCCGTAGGGCTTAATAAGCGAAGCGAACAGGAGGCACAGCCCCCTTGTTCATTAAAAAAAAAAATATATATATATGAAGGTACCTGTTCAAATTATTTAACTTGTTCAACTTGTTATTTAACTGCTATTATTTGCATTTCTGTGTTTCATTAAAGCAAGTGTATTTTTTTAAATCTACAATCCTATTGCTGCAAAAAGTTAGTTTCATTTAGTTTTATTTGTAGAGGAGAAATGCCATATTAAAATTAACATTCGAACTATTAAAGTATTGAAAATAATTAATCATTAAACTTCAAAAGGCTTCTAGCTAATTTTTGGCTTCAAATTTTTTCCGGTTTTACAGGTAGCTTTATATGATTTTAACAGAAGTTGACTTTTATTTATTTTTAACTGTCATAATTATGCGAAAAATTGTAAAATGTCATACTTATGCGAAAAAAAAATTCATTTAACTTTTATTTCAAAATTTTAAAGTTAAAAAAAAACAAAGAAAAATCATGCAGTACGCATTGATTAGTAACACTTTCCAACTGTGCACAATTGTTGTATCGAATAACTATTAATATTCTTTGCCTACGTTACCGCACAACAGACAGAAGGACTGAAAAACATACATATAGACTAATTGATATTATAATTACTCTTAGGCATTTTGGAAAGTGTTAAAAAGGCTTAACGCAAAAGAAAATGCAGCCGTTAGATTATAATTACAGCTTATAAACTCTCTGAATATTTTACTGTAGCCCTGTAAATCTGAAAGTTAATCATATCATATTCTATACAAAACAATAGTTTAGAATATTAATAATACATGTCAATGTTCTTAAGATTTTTGTATTAGAAAGTTTTTTAAATATAACTTTTAAAAAATTCTGTCCTAAAACGTAATACATTGGCTTTCTTTTTATTGTTCTTGTTGTCCCTGTAAACAATCTAGTTGTACAGGACCTATTAATGACATTTTAAATAGGGAACATTCCATAGGGAACATGAGTGTATCATTTTTAAAAAATTCTCAAAATATTTACGGGTGATAGGAGCCGGAGACAGATAGAACGGTAGACAATCGGACAGACAGATACACAAACTGAAATCATATTCCCACTAAAATTATAAGAAAGTGTTAATGCGCTCATGGAAACAAAAGTGCAGTTCCAGCAAATTTTTATTAATACCTCTTAATGTAACTGATTATTTTTGCGTGGTCCTGTAAATCTAATGCTAACCATACTATATTACATAGAGGGCACACTCTTTTGTGCATAATAATAATATATATTTCAATTGCATTAAGCTTTGTGGAAGATACAATAATTAAAATTTGGTTTATACAAATAACTCTTATACAACACAATGCTTTGGAGTACTTTCAAGTGCCCCTGTACACAAACGAGTTAGAAATGTAATCTACTTTACATAGGAAACATCCGATAGGGAATTAAATAACATATTTAAAATTTCATTAAAGTTCCTATACATTAAAGGTATTAAAATATGATTTATAGAAACTCCTTTCATAGAACACAATGCTTTCGAATACTTTTGGGTGTCCCTGTACATAAACAAGAAGCGGTATTCATTCCATTTTCAATAGGGCACATCCGATAGTGAACTTCAATAAAATATATCGGTTTAAAGAAATTCCATAAATATTTACGGGAATTAGAGCTTAGAAAAACAGAGACAGACAGACGGACAGAAGAAGAGTCAGACACATACACAAATTGAAATTATATTCACACTAAAAAAAGATAGAAAGTGTCAAAAACGCTTAATGTAAACGAAAGTACATTTCTAGCAATTTTTTATTAATAGCTCTTAATATAACTGAATATTTTTGTGTCACCCTGTAAATCTAACGGTAACCATGCTATATTCTATGCAAAGCATTCTTTTGTGCATATAAATAACATATTTCAATTTCCTAAAACTTCGTGGAAAGTAAAGTTATTAAAATTTGATTTAAAGAAATATCTCACAAAGAACGCAATGCTTTGGAGTATTTTTGAGTGTCCCTCTCCATAAACTAGTGGTGGTATGTAATCTATTTTATATAGGAAACATCCAATAGTGAACTTGAATAACATATTTCAATTTCATGAAGATATTGTACAGTTGGTATGAAAATATGGTTTATAGAAATATCTCATAGAACACAATTCTTTGAAATACTTTTGGGTATCCCTGTACACAAACCAGTAGAGGTATAAACTCCATTTTCAATAGAAAACATCCGATAGTGAACTTGAATAACATATATCAGAATTCCATAAATATTTACGGGAGTTAGAGCGCGGGCGGACAGATGGACAGATACACAAATTGGTATCATATTCACACTTTAAAAAATGTTAGGAAGTGTTAAAAACGCTTAGTGTAAACGACAGTAGAATTCTAGCAAATTTTTAATAATAATTCTTAATATAACAGAATATTTTTGTGTCACCCTGTAAATCTAATGCTAATCATGCTATATTCTGTGCAAAGCATTCTTTTGTGCATGTAAATAACATATTTAAATTTCCAAAAACTTCGTGGAAAGTAAAGTGTTAAAAACGCTTAATGTAAACGAAAGTACACATTTAGAAAATATTTATTAATGGCTCTTTATATAACTGAATATTTTTGTGTCACCCTGTAAATCTAATGCGAATCATGCTATATTCTATGTACATCATTCTTTTGTGCATATAAAAAATATATATCAATTTCCTTAAACTTCGTGGAAAGTAAAGTTATTAAAATTTGATTAATAGAAATATCTCTCATAGAACGCAATGCTTTAGAATAATTTTAAGTGTCCTTGTATATAAAACAGAGTTGGTACTTAATCCATTTTATACAGGAAAATGCCAATAGTGAACTTGAATAACATACTTAAATTTCATTATGATATGTGTACAGTAAAGGTATGGAAATAGGATTTATAGAAATACCTCTTATAGAACACAATGCTTTGAACTACTTTCGGGTGTCCCTGTATACAAACCAGTAAAGGTATAAAATCCATTTTGAAAAGGAAACATCCGATAGTGAACTTGTGTAACATATATCAGTTTCAAGAAATTCCACAAATATTTACGGGAATTAGATCGCGGAGAGGCAGACCGACGGACAGACACAGACAAACCGAAGTCATTAACACTTTTCAACCTTGTTGGGAAGTGTTAAAAACGCGTAATGTAAACGAAAGTACACTTTTAGCAAATATTTATTAAAAGCTCTTTATATAACTGAATATTTTTGTGTCACCCTGTAAATCTAATGCTAATTATGCTATATTCTATGCAAGGCATTTTCTTTTGTGCCTATAAATGACACATTTCAATTTCATAAATCTTCGTGCAAAGTACAGTTATTAAAATTTAGTTTATAGAAATATCTCTCATAAAACGCAATGCTTTGGAATACTTTTGTGTGTCCCTGTACACAAATCAGTGGTAGTATTTGCTCCATTTTATACAGGAAACATAAGATAGTGAACGTGAATAACATATTTCAATTTCATTAAGATTTGTGTACAGTAAGGGTATGGAAATATGGTTTATAGAAATGCCTCTCATAGAACACAATGCTTTAAAATATTTTAGGGGGTCCCTGTAAATCTAATGCTAATTATGCTATATTCTATGCAAGGCATTTTCTTTTGTGCCTATAAATGACACATTTCAATTTCATAAATCTTCGTGCAAAGTACAGTTATTAAAATTTAGTTTATAGAAATATCTCTCGTAAAACGCAATGCTTTGAATTACTTTTGTGTGTCCCTGTACACAAATCAGTGGTAGTATTTGCTCCATTTTATACAGGAAACATCAGATAGTGAACGTGAATAACATATTTCAATTTCATTAAGATTTGTGTACAGTAAGGGTATGGAAATATGGTTTATAGAAATGCCTCTCATAGAACAGAATGATTTGAAATATTTTCGGGGGTCCCTGTACACAAACCAGTTGAGGTATAAACTCCATTTTCAATAGGGAACATCCGATAGTGAACTTGAATAACATATGAGTTTCAAGAAATTCCATAAATATTTACGGGAGTTAGAGCGCGGACAGACAGCCAACCCAAGTCATAAACACTTTTCAACCTTGTTGGAAAGTGTTAAAAAGAGGGGGGGGGGGGATTAAGTTTTCTGTTATAACTATTAAACGTAGTTTCATGAAGATTTAACAAAAAATAAAAAGCTTAGAGCATTATAAACTCGACTTCGTAAAATTTAGTTTCGAGTAAATGTTTGAAGTTTTCATTTTACCACAGTGTGAATATTTGTTTACAAGTAAAAACGTTTATAGAACTGCGAATAGAATGAGAGCAATTTGAAAATTCTTTTTGCCATACATTACTACTGTTATGTATTTTTATATTTTAGTAAAATTAAAAAATTGAATTTAGTTCAATTTTGACATTTTTTGAAAGTCTACTAACGCCAAGAATCTCCCACTTTTGACAAATAATAATCGTAAACAAGAACAACTGTTGAAATTTCCTGTATTAGTGATCTCAGTTTTTTTACTTTCTCTTACCCATAAGGTAGAGAAAGTATTGTTTTTGGGTCAAATTTCCGAATGCGAGATTTTGTTATATTTACACGTTTTGAGGTCCCCTGAATACGAAAATCATGTTTTTAGCAAATGGTCTCTGTGTGTGTGTGTGTCTGTCTGTTATCAGCATATTTCAAAAACAAATTATGGCAGAAATGTCAAACTTGGTATTGTAAATGTGTATCATATAGGGATGCTACAGTAAGCTTTTCGTTAAAATCAAACAAATGGTTCGTGTACAGGGACAATCAAGAGAATTCTAATACATTACGTCTATGGGGGAAATTGCGGGTAAATAGAGTTTAACGTCTATAGACTGCACTAAACCAAATGAAACTATATTTTTTACTTTCTCTTACCCATAAGGTAGAGAAAGTATTGTTTTTGGCTCAAATTTTCGAACGCGAGATTTTGTTATATTTACACGTTTTGAGGTCCCCTGAATACGAAAATCATGTTTTTAGCAAATGGTGTGTGTGTGTGTCTGTCTGTTATCAGCATATCTCAAAAACAAATTATGGCAGAAAGTTCAAACTTGGTATTCTAAATGTGTATCATATAGGGATGCTACAGTAAGCTTTTCGTTAAGATCAAGCAAATGGTTCGTGTACAGGGACAATCAAGAGAATTCTAATACATTAAGTCTATGGGGGGAATTGCAGGAAAATAGAGTTTAACGTCTATAGATTGCACTAAACCAAATGAAACAAATATATATTTTTTGTAATAGAGACAGTTAACTGGGAATTTTTTTTTTGTGTGTGTGTAGGAGCCTCGCCTCCCCCCCTGGGGGGGGAAGTCCCCCCTCGAGGGGAGTAAATTTTCATGATGGGTATCTTTCAAAAGAGCTCGAAAATACCTTTAAAACGAATGGTTGAACCATCGATCTGCGATAATTTAAAACTAAGTTATCGATTTTTTTTACTTTTAACGAAAAAAAAACTTTGAAAAAAAATCGTACTTTTTTTTTTTTTTTTTTAATGATAATAAAATGGACTTTTTTTGGATATTTGGTGGAAAACTACTTCTCTAATATAGAAATCGTCTGCCTTATCATAAAAGATAATTTTTTTAAATAATAATTTTAATAAATTATTTTTTAAAAAGAGAAATATTTTTTAATAACCGAATTAAATTCTATATAAATGTAGGTGCATTAATGAAACGGGGGGTTGAGGGGGGCGGTAGCCCCCCTCACACAGAACTAATTATCATATAAAACTCTTCAGAAGCCTAATATGAATTGTTTAACATAGGTTTACATAACAGTACTCGTTATCTTACCTATTAATCTGCAACCTGTATTTATAGTATTAAATTTCAGGGTAAGAGAAAGTCGTGTGAGTGACACACCAGATTATTATTATTATTTTTTTTTTTTTTTTTTTTGCAAGTGTAAGAAATCTGACATTTCAATAAAGGTTAGTTTGAATACACAAAGACTAAGAATCTGAGTTTTGAAAGTTAATTTCGTGAAGCATTTTTCAGTTTGCTTTCTTTTTTCCCTCTTCCCTCCTGTAGAATGAATGCAAAATAAGAAAGTTTCTTCTTTTCAGAATTATTTAACCCTTAAATGCATAATTTTTTATTTTTAATAAATGACATTTGAAATCAACCGGGAAATGGGTGTAGTTAATGAGAAAAATACCCCCCCCCCCTCCAAAAAAAATAATAAAAAAATAATAATAAAAAAAAAAATGTAGAACCGATTTTGCACATTGATATATTTTTACATTACAAAAAAGCTACATTTTTATTAACTCGCTTTCTTGTTTGTTCAGTGCAAATATTGCAATCGATTTTTAACTAACTTCCCGACTAGCTAGACGTTTGAAAATTTTAGAATAGCTCAGAACACGATGACAATGCATTCTTTTAATACTTATGTCAATTAATAAATGTTTTAAAATTTCTTCTAATTACTCTGTTTATTACGCATTTGATAATTTTCCTTCTATTTGATGGGATAATTCATTTAAAAAAAAAAATTGAAGTATTTATTAATATATAATTGTCAAGTTTATATTATTCAACAGAAAATTTAAAAACGTGGTATATAAAAAGTTCTTTTTATCTTGTAATTATTCTTACATAAATTTATCAGTATATGCAAAAATATAAATATTATTCGTTACAAACAATTTTTCCTGTATGTTTTTATTACTTTTTATGTAAATAATTGTAATTCGTAAAACTCGCCGAAATGAAATTGTACTCAGATAGCTCGTCAATAACGAAAATTGTCACAGATAAAGCAGTAAACTGTCAAAGATTTTAATCGCCTTCGGAAACGATAAAATAGTTTTAGTAAAATTAAATAAAAAAAAAAAAAAAACTTTGCAAAGGTTGCTACATAAAAAGATATGAGGTTTACATACAATGCAAATCTATATCGTTATACATTAAGGGGTAAGCAATTACGCCTTATACAAACTATTTTGAATTACTCAAGGGAGGGGTTGGGGGGGGGGGTTACGAGAATTGTGGACCATTTGGAAGAGGACCGAAAATCATTCGTGTTGCGGTAATTTAACTGAACTTAATGAAGAGTAATTATGCAATCGTATTTTAGAATCGTAGAAATTTTACAATTTTTGCACTTGATAAACCAAAATACTAAATTAAGTGAAATAAAATAGTTTATCAAAATATCAGTTGAAATTTGACAATTAAAAATTTCATCTATTTATTCAAAACGGTGTCTTTCCATATACGCGATTCCCATATGCGCGAAGTGGTGAAAAATTCCCATTTGCGCTTTGTAAATCAATAGAAATAATTTCATAAAATTTATATAAATGTGTACTTTTGAAGAAAAATTAATTTCATAATTGAATGTGAATGTTTTAAAAGTACTAAATTTAAATTAATCCTTTCTCTAAAATTAAAGTTACTGGAATTCACATACAGTATGTATTAATTCAATGCTGAAATTTAAATTACTAGCTTTTATCATAATTTACTTTGATATTGCCTGCGATAATGAGTTTAATTGGTTTAGTCCTCATGAGTTTGTCTCATTGCTTGTTTACTACTTTTGTTTTGTTTCAATTTCGATTTATCGTAAAGTATCATAAATTGTATTGACGATAATTATCGAGGAATAAAGTTACGGTAAGTCTGTAAATTTAAATTAATTAAAAAATTAAATTTATTAGAGCTAGTAGAATTGTTTTCATAACTGAACTAAAGTCATCGCAGGATAATTTAATTTGGTAAAAATTCTTATTTGTCTATGTGCTATTCGGTGGCATAAAATCTTCTGTTACTCTGGTTATTGCTGCGTTTTCAATATTTGTATGTGCGTGCATGCTGTACCAGGATAAAGTCCAAGAAAAAGCCAAATATCATTTATTATTATTATTTTTTAAATTCATCGCAGTTAGGTTGAATGATAGGTCATGCACACCCGAACTCCAACAAATTCGACTTCTTTGTATTAGTAAATTTTTTAATTGATAAATTGAATAAAATAAAAATAAAAAAAAAACTTTAGCAGAATGTTATCAGGTCTTTTGAAAATCAGCACTTGAAGGGGAGGGGGGGGGGGGGTAAATTGTAGCGGCCAATAGCATTCGTGCAATTCAAACTGTAGAAAAATAACAAAGTGTATAAGAATAATAAACATTACGTTACAGATATTTTTTATAATTCACCCTGACGGCATATTTTATTATAAGAAGCAAAACTAATGTGAAAATGATTATTTGATTATAGAAATCGGGTAACACTTTTTGCGCAACACATGCCATATGTATCTGGATTTGAAGATTTTGATTTCCAGTGTAATTGTTTTCTAATAAATTTGTTAGAGAAATCTTATGAGGTTATTTGTTAGACAAATTGGGGAAAAAACATTTTATCATGGATTTTTATGTACATTGGGATTGTTTTTTAAAAGTAGTTAAACTAAGATATTATAAGGACAAGTGAAGGTTATCACCAGTATTTAATAATAGCAAGCAGATCAGTTAGAAACCTTATATAAACTAATCACTGTCAATAGATATATAAATAACATTGTTATGAGCAGATATCAGAAATAATTTCTAAAAATGGAACTACTTTGCATCAAAGATTTTTTTCTAGAGCCAATAAGTTGCAGAATTGATGTTGAAATATTTCACGTTTTAATTCCATGCAGTTATATACTACAGATGCATTATGTATGGAAAGTAATTTGTAAATACTCATTTAATAAATATATATATATATATATATATATATATATATATGAGAGAGGGGGGCGAGAGGTGGAGGTTTAATATGGACCATCGTATAGTGAAACCATCTCATTGCCTTTAGTGAATACTATTGTTATCCAAAGCAAGAAGTAACTTGCACATACGTACTTGTATTTGGACGATTATGAAATTGTTTTCAGTTTATATGATCATTGATGTAACAAGTATGTTAAAATGAAAGTATTACTTTCTACTGTTAGGTAATTGTAATATAATTTTCGCGTTACTAGTAGCAAATGTACTTAATTTCTGAACAATCTAGACATGTGTTTCATGGGAGCCAATTTGCATAGCGATATATGATTGAAAACAACGTTGCTCTGTTTATGCGTCTAATATGAGCCATGCTTTGTTGTGTAATATGGATCAGTGGTCCATGATAAAAACAAAGAGGTTTTGTTAATGTTCGGCGCACATATGTCGCACCCTGAAAATCTTCTGGCTATAGAATAGGCCAAAGAAACAGGGATAATCAAGCTATCACTTCCTTCGCATACTACTCATTGAATATAACCTTTGGACCTCCATTTTTTTTTTTCGTCCATTTCTACTACTTCCAAGAGATGGACAAGTGCATGAGGGAACATGATGGACAGTTCGTTTCAATATTCCAAGTGTGTCAACTGTTCGGGGGACCACCGATGCATAAATAAAATGATTTCCTGAAATTATTAATATTTTCCAGAGTGCTTTACTAAGTTTGAACCATACAACTATAAAATAGTAATGAGCAGCCAAAAAATTAAGTCTCTTTATTTTAATAACTTTAGTTTTATGAGCATTCTTGCTTAGAGGGTCCATATTACACGGATCTCCACTATATATATATATATGGAAATGTCAAAACTTGAAACGTTACATTTTAAGATGTAATTCTTAATAAAAAAAATTACAATACAAATGTTTTCGTCATTACCGAATGGCATCTTGAAGTGACGGTATATGGTCAGTCTTTATATAGTGAAACTTGCGTTGTTTATCCGTATAAAACCCTACGGAATTTAAAAGCTACGTCAGAAATTCACTATCGACAAATTTTGTAGCAGAGACTGCATTCACTTAGAAAAAAAAACTTGCTATTTGGTCAAACCAGAATATACTTCAATTGAACAGAAGCTAAGCTTGAAAACTCTGGGGGAAACACTCAAGTAATAATTAGAGCCCTAAAAAATATGAGAAAATCTTGTGTGGTATGGGAAAGGCAACTTTTGAAACAAAATTGACTTTATGGAGTGAGTAAAATGTGCCAAATTTTAGGTAACGCACTTGTGGATTCTTTATTACTAACTGAAGTTTTATATTTTATTATATTGATGGCTTCAGAATAGATTAATTTGGTGGGAGGGATCAGAATTAACTTTAATTCTGGACCAAATCCAGATTGAAGCTTAGCTTCTGTTCAATTGAGGTATATTCCGGCTTTAACCAAGTTTTTCTTTTCCACGTGAATCCAGTAGGTCGATAATGAATTCCTGAACTATTGAATTCTGAAGGATTCTTTACTGATATGCAGCGCAAGTTTCACCGAAAAAGATTCAGCATACATATGTTGACTGTTTGACTCTATTTCGTCACCTTAAAATGTCATTATGTAATAGCGAAAACCTTTTGTGTTTAATTTTTACAAAAAATCTTTTATCGTAACTTTTTAGTTTTGACATTTATATGAAGACAGTGTTTTTAAACTCTACGTGTTTTAATGTCGTCCTTTTTTTTTTTTTTTTTTCAAAATTCATATTTAATAATGTTTGCTTAATTTCATTAATGAAATCTACGTTTATTCTGATGTATAATAATTTTTGCACTAATTAATCTATTAATATAAAATACAGTTATTAACTTTCCCTATAAACATCACGTAGCCCCCTCTGATAAACAGCATAAAGTGGTTTGCCACGGAATTTGGTATGTGACGTTTCATGAGATGCGCTCAAGGATTTAACAAAATGTTCACTAGGTGGCTGTTTGCATAGGAAAAACAGAAAATATAACTGACCAAATGAATAATGGAGTGTATAAATTTTTTTAAACATATATGGACTAATTCTTAATGTCATGTGGGTCAATGCACTTGTTAAAATTCCTTTTCTTCCATAAAAACGCACTTTGCGGGCATTTTTAAAACTTTCCTTTAAAATCCTTGAGCGCATCTCGTAAATCATCCACGCACAAATTATGTGGTAATCCGCTCGCTCGTTTTATGTGCAGAATATTGCTGTAGCGGAAGTTTATTTACAGCCTTGCACATTAATTATACTGAATAAATATGAAAATATAGGTAAATTGTATGTAAAATTATCTTTAAAGAACTGTACTTTTCTTTGTCATAGAAAATTATCGGAGAAACATTGCTAGAGTTTTATCGAAATTGCGACTGTCTTTAAAAACTCTCCTGTTTATCCAACTTTAAACACCATACAATCTTACATAAGTTTTGAATTAACTGGTATTTTTCCACGGTACATTTTAAACCCCTACCTGCTCAGGAAAATTTACGAGATTCGCTTCAAAGTAGCACTGCTCTCTTTCAACTCTGAAATGAGTAAATCTTTCAAAAACTTTGTCAAGATCACTTTTAAGTATATTTTATTGCACTGTCGAACCGCGTCAGTAGTTCCCTGGTAGCGGTACATTACAAAGAATCGTACTTCAGAAGAACGTATATATACACCCGAGGCTGTTAAGGGGTTAAAAATCAAAGAATTACTTTGGAGTTCGTGCATATTCTGAACATTTTTTAACTGTAAGTTTTACTTAATATAGTCTAAAAATATTGTATGTGTATAGTCTAAAGATATACTTTGATTTTTAACTATCAAGGAAGGAATTTCACAAAAGCATCTTAATGATTGTATTTCCAGAAAGGAAAAGTTAAGCAGATTGCTTTGTGTAGTCCTGTATATCATGTAATATTTTTATGCGTACATTTATAGTGTTAAAATATTCTTCAAAACACTTAAAATTTACCTTGAACAGTTCGCATTTTTATTCATAATGTAACTAAGCAACTTGGTTGGTGTCCTGTATATCAATCATTTACACTAATCGTACCTTATTCCACGGGTTTCCATTTTATTTTGTCTCAATGTATATGAATAATATATATGAATAATCTCAAAATAATGTGTATGAATTTCGTCATGTCGTGCGCATTGTAAATATATTAAATTATGTTTAAAATAAATACTCTTAGACCGTTTAATGCATCGGAAATCTTTGGCGAGTCTTTGAACACAAATCAGTTTTGCTGTTTATACCATTTTCAATAAAGAATATGCCCTAGACACTTGAATAGCACATCACTTTCACTGCATTCTAAAACTACTTACGAAAATTGAACTACATACGAGCACGAAAACGAATCGAAGTCAATAAAATCTTTAAACTTTATTAAATAGCATTAAAACACGAGCATAATTGAAAATGCACTTCCAGAAATATCCAATTATATCGTCCAATGTACCTGAATATTTGTGCGGTCCTGTAAAAATCATTAATGCTAATCATACTATATTCTATAGAAAACACGTTATAATTTCGTACACACACACAATAAATAAATAAATAAATAAATAAATAAATAAAATAAATAATCATACTATTTATACTCTTTTAAATATGAAACATGTAATAGTGAACTTTGAACAACGTATATCGGTTTCTCAATACATTCTAATAGGTTCGAACCCAGGTCGCTTTCGTCAGCGGAGCCATTCGGAGTCTTCCGTGCTTCTCACCGAATCTCGCGTGAATACGGGCTAAGACCTCTTAGAAAGCGCACCCCCCCCTCCTGTCCCAAAAGTAGATAAATGACTTTGAATCTCACAACACTCCAACGCATTCAAAAATATTAACGTAAATCTGAGCGTGGACAGATAGCAAAGCTGCCAACCTTCCAGATTAACTTATAGCATTATTCCCCTAAAAGTTACCTTCGGTTATTTTAAATCACAGAATTTTATCTAAAATATAAAACATTTATTTAAAAAAATTACTGGTATTCAAAAATCCGGTGAGTTGGCAAGATAGACAAACCAAGTCGTAAACACTTTTCAACATTGCCCGTGATTTTTAACACTTTCTAGCAATCTTATTTACTTTTAGATTCCTAATAACAGTACGATTCCCAAATATGTATCTTTATAAATACATGAGTTACTATGTAAGTCGACCCTACGAAATCGTATGAAATAACTATTTCAAAGTCGATTGCGATGGGAAGTCAGTCTGCTCCAAAGACGGCCTTAGGGTCATTCCATGTCAATTCAACCACACCATGACACCCATAGTCTCAGATTTTGATAAAACTTGGTGTATTTGTTCCTTTTATGGGTTTAAATAAGGAATATTTTTTTTGCTTTATCTTAAATGGTTTAGGTTTTATAGCTTGTTAAAGATTTGGGAATTTCATGTTATTTTTCGATCAGGCGGAAGAATTGGAATTTGTTCTTTTATAAAGAACAATTTTTTTCTCCCTTATTTACCAACCAATGTTGATGAAAATTTTTATGAGTATGCTTTAATATGTAAGGAATACAGAAAAAAATAAATTAAACCAGCAAGTATTTGCACATGGCCAGGAAAAAGTCCTGAAATATTATTTTGAAATTTTTTTTAACGAAATACAGAGTTCCACTCCAAATGGAATATCATCATGAGGTAAAAGAATAATCAAAAATTTTTTTTTTAATTCTTGCTCTAAAGAATGTATTCTACAACATGAAAAAATAAAATAAATGGCTTTTTGCGTCCTTCATTATTTTTTCTGACTTCAAATTTAAAATTTCCAATTCCCGCATTTTCTTGAAATTGCTAAATTAGAAGTTCCAATTTTAGTAAAATTATACAAAAGTTTGAACCAAAATGTCATTTAATAAGCACAAATTTTGAATAAACATCATGAAATACAAGAATTTTCAGCAACTGTTTTGAGTTTAAAAAAAAAACACGATCCTTCGTCAGGAAAACAAAGTACGCATGAGTACTGCAACGAAAGCAGCAATGCAGAAAATGTCATTTGTCAACTAATTTCAGTTTAAAAGATCTTAATTATATATATACACATAATTTGTTGGTTTTGCAATGACTTGTACTTTTTCAAAAACACACTTTGGTGATGAAGACAAATAGTTTTTAATTCACAACTTAATTCTGTCCTCAATTTTAAGAGAGTTAAATCAGTTTCAAATAGTTTATCAAGAGTTTGCAAGTTTTTATTCCTAACATGGTATAACAAATGACAATCACTTTGAGTAATTTCCCCCGCACTGCACTACTCCATTTTTCTAAAATACTATAACATTAAAAAGTAATTAACAATAATTCTTTTCAAAATAGTATAGCCTCAATAATGCATGTTACACATGCAATAGCTTGTGACTGACTAATTACAAGATGCCGAGTTTTGTCTCTGCTACTGAGCAAGCTCACTTGTTTAAACATGTCAAACAAGATTTGACTTACTCAGACATATAAACATGTACCTACACAGTAGATAGAACATCACTTAATTGTCTTGTTGCAACTTGAATGGTTTGATTGTTTACATTAAGATTAAAATTTGAAAGTTAGTAGTAAAAGATCTTGTTTTTAAAACAAAATTTAAATTTTAATGCAAATTTCTATTAATTAGAACATTTAATGTTAATTTAGAAACTTTTTTGTTTGTTTTGAAATTTCTATTTAGATATAATTTTGTTGATTCAATTAATAGCATTTGTGTATGTATCTTTCTGTACATGTTGAATTAACATTCTTAAAAACTACGCTGTTGTTTTAATCGTACATCACCTAATTACGTAATTCAATTTTTCATTTTATTTCAAAAACCTTTAAACTGAAATTAGTTGATAAATAGCATTTTAATTCAAATTTTTCTATAATTTTATTAAAATTGGAACTTCTAATTTGGCGATTTCAAGAAAATGAGGGAATTGGAAATTTTAAATTTGAAGTCAGAAAAAATAATGAAGGATGCAAAAAGCCACTTATTTTATTTTTTCATGTTGTAGAATACATCATTTAGAACAAGAATTAAAAAAAAATTGTTTGATTATCCTTTTCCCTTATGGTGATAATCCATTTGGAGTGGAACTCTGTATTTCATTAAAAAAAATTTCAAAATAATATTTCAGGATTTTTTCCTGGCCATGTGCAAATACTTGCTAGTTTAATTTATTTTTTCCTGTATTTCTTATATATTAAAGCATACTCATAAAAAATTTCATCAACATTAGTTGGTAAATAAGGGAGATAAAAATTATTCTTCATGAAAGAACAAATTGCATTTCCTCTGCCTGATCGAAGAAAAACATGAAATTCACAAATCTTTAACTAGCTGTAAAACCTAAACTATTTAAGATAAAGCAAAAATACTTTTTTTCCTCATTTAAATCCCTGAAAGGAATAAATACACAAAGTTTCGTCAAAATCTGAGACTATGGGTGTCAAATTCTTTTTTTTTTTTTTTTTTTTTTGGTTGATTTGACATGGAATGACCCCTTAATAAAATCTGTCATTTCGATATATTTTTTTCTGAATCATGTGGATACGTTTAAGGCTTTTTATGTACATTAAAATAAGTCTTATATAAATTAAAGGACTTAACTTACTATTCCTTCGTTTAAGTATGTTATTAAATGTGTTCTCCATTTAAAAAATAAACAATAAAATTCCTTTGTAAAGACTGGGAAATTTCAACTATTTCCACATATAGACTTAAAAATAATTTGTTTTATTTTTCTTGAAATGTGATGCCTTTTTTTTATTATTGGGCCATTTGGTAGACGAGATGTTAAGATGCCGGATTAGAGTCTCGGTTCAGGCAAGGATGTTCGTAGTTGTTCGGAATCCACTTCAGACCATTTGTCCCGATCTAATGAGCATTAATGTGTGAAATAAATGACAGCAGAACGACGACTTCAACCCAAACAGCTTTTCAATTATTACTGCGTATGAACAAATAAGTATTACATGAGTTAAACTACCAGCATATCGGCATTAAACTACCAACTGTGGCATTTATTAACGTATTTTATAATTGAAATATGAGTCAAGATTCAGAAACATAAATTCGAATGCCTAAAATTTAATGTACTGTTGAAAATGATTTGGTAAATTGCAGAAAATAGAAATTTTCTTAAAGCTTTTTCTTAACTATTAAGTGACTAGCTTGGAAGCACTACCCTTAGATGATAAATTTTGAGCCACTTTTAATTAACCCTGTAACGTTCATTGGCTTCACAGCGAAACCAAACATTTGACATCATTTAACAATTTTTATGTAGCAGTTTTTTTTAACATTTCCCCCTTGTTTTAATCAGGTTTTAAACTTTTGTTTATTTTCTGTTTTGTATATAGCAGCATTATTCCAAAATTTAATAAATAATGCTTCAAAGGAAGCTAAATGCATAAGTCACTTGAAGTTTCTTAGTGTGCGCGAGTGCGAGTTGCTGGTTTTTGATGATGCACTCATGTCTCGTTTAATGAAGATTTGGACTATTATTTTCACCTCAAACAACTTTTACGAGTTTTTGTAGTTGATAATGTTTACTTACAAAGTGTTTTCTTTATTAAATTAAATATTATTTGAGTTTAATAAGGTTAACTTATAGATGTTTGAAACCAAAAATTTCTCGAAAAGGAACAAAGCGAATTTTTATTTTTTAAATATTTATGATCAGCTATGCGTCTAAAAGCCATTTTAAAAATTAGTTTAATAATTTTTAAAATAAATTAAGTAGTGAACGTTAAAGGGTTTAAGGTAATTTTTTAATAATTTGGAACTCTAGTGATTTTTGAGTTACATTAAAGGTTAATCTTAAAATCAACTTAGAAAACAGTATTTAATAAAATGGTGAATGGATAAGGACAGCGTGTTTTTAACCCTTTATCTATTGACGGTACTTTAAAGGTACTATTAGTTTAAAAAGCGTATAAAATAAAATTTATGGAAGAAATATGAAATACGTTAAAACGAATAGAACATTTGTACCTCACTTTAATCTCACTATAAGGCACTAGACGTTACATGGAGACATTTTTGTTATAGAAAGGATTTTATAGTGTGCTCTCGCAGTTTTTGCTTGGCTTTTTTCAAGATCTTCACGTGTTATAATTAATTTCTACATTACTTCAAATATCTCCCATCAATCTCAGAAAAAATATAATGAACATAAAAAGGAAATCCTTTTTTTCCACTTTAAGATCAAAATATTTTTTTTTACCTCTATATACCACTGGCACACTAAAGTACCACCGCGAAAAATCTTCATATATTACTATGGTGAGGTGATATGCATAATTTTTATTGCATATATCTTTAAAAACCATTCTTAACTAAAAGAATGTTTGAAATATTTTTTTTTTTTTGACTGTTTCATAATGCGGTAGATAAAGTGTTAAGAAAAGTATTTTAAATATAACTTTCTATTCATCACTCTTTATTTATTGTAATCTTAAATATTACAATGTGATTTTCCATTTTTTTTTATTTGCAAACTTTTGAAGATATCTAAATAAGTCTGTTTGTATAGATTCAAATTAGCATACATTCTGGCAGTATTCCAACAAAATCCTTCAAAGGCAAGAAACTTCTTTGCGCAGAATTTTAGGGAATACAGATTTTATGAATTCAGAATATACTAATTATATACAACTTTTATCGGAAGTTTTTCAATACTGAGAGATTTAATGTTACAAGAATGTAAATTTTGCATCAAATACGATCGAACCTCGTTAACGTGAATCTCAAAGGGAACAAAAAAATTTGTTCATGTTATCAGTAGTTCACGCTAGCAGTAACTAATATTCATTTTGACGGGGATTGTAGAAAGAGTTAATGTTAAAAGTAATTCACGTTAAGCATGTTCACGTTAACGAGGTTCGACTGTAGCAGTATGTTATATATATAACTATGATTATAACTGTAACTGATTATAACTGTGTCTGTCTAGTATGTTCTTAACTGTAACTTTAAGATAAGATGTAACTGCCATTGAGTGGCTACAGCCAGTCGTTAACTGCATTTCAATAAAGAAGTAAGATATAACAATGTGCATGTATACGCGCGCACACACACTTTTTCAGTTTTTACATAATTTAAGCATCATAAAACAGCGCACTATAAAATATGAATTTTCTTCACTATCCTTTCCAACTGTCATTGTTAATATCTGAAAAGCAGATGCTAGTCTAGACAAATGGTTTTTATTTAAAACTGTTTATATTTTATTTGATATTTTTAAATGCATTCTATATTAATAATTAATCTTTCGATAGTTATAAAAAGAACGTGTTTTTAGAGATGACTCGGAACTTTGTAAGCAAGCACCATAATTTTCAAGACTTCTGCATATCCATAGTCGTCTACACGGTGAAATTGAACACATTTTTTGTAATGAAAATGTTTTCCGTTGTTGTTCGAATTCTTTTGAATTAAACTTGAATAACATGTATTGCACCCCGAAAGGAAAAGTGACACAAGTCAAAAAATGCAAAATTTGAATTTCTCATTGAAAAATGAGTATAGTTTCTTAACGGGCACGAAAAAGTCACAGCTATTTCGCAATTTGAGCAATACCTGAGCGACGTTTTTGTCAGTTTCGTACTAGACTATTTAATGTTTTATTATCCTTAAGTTGATTTTTTTTCAAATACTGCATTTTTGAGTTCTCACTTTTCTTACTGGGCTAAGATATTTATTTTTATCTCTCTCACACACACATAAATGTGTGTATATAGTTAGCATGTATAAGTATAAAAAGTAATTACTTTGTTTAAAAAAAAAAAAAAATTGAAGAGAACCTTTTAATTTTCTGAACGCCCTTTCCCCTCTTCTCCACCTGTCTTTGTCACTTATTTTGACGGGGTGCGATAAGCTTTACATTTTACTCAAGGGGTTACATGGGTTTCGAAGGCCAATTTTTGTTCTTATTTAATATCTCTACGTATAATAAAAGGTATGTATGTCCGTCACATTGTAGACATGCGACTGATCACAGAGATACAGAACTTAGCATGCAAATCAGTTTTGATCTCTTTGATGCACCTCGAAGCCCAATTTCCGAATTTTTGATTAATTTTTTTAATTAATTAAAATTTAAAATTTCTGAAATGATCAATTTTCTGGAGACAGAAACGTAATTGGGAAAAACCTTTCCGTGGTCCCATAAGCTCAGTCGGTAAAAATAACGCTAATGTCGGTGGTTTCATCCTCCGACTGCCAATGTTTTTTTTTTTTCAGATAATTAATAAAAATGGTATTAATTGATAAAAGAAAGTCCTTCAGTGTCTTCATAGTATTCTAAACCTTATAGATGACGAGAATATGCAAAAAAAAAAAAAAAAAAAAAAAAAAAAAAAGTTAGATGTGTGTTGTTCGCATTGTGACAAGCGGCTGATCGTAGAGATTCAAAATTTTCATTTGAGATCAGATTTTGACATCTTTTGATGCATCTCGAAACCCAATTTCAGAATTTTTGACTAGTTTTTTAAATTAATAAAAAATTTGAAAATTTCTGAAATGATCGATTCTGGAGATTAGAAACGCATGTGAAAAGCCTTTCTGTGGCCTATAAGCTCAGTTGGTAAAAAGAGCGTCATACTAATAACGCGAAGGTCGGGGGTTTGATCCTCGGATTCCCAATGGGCTTCTATTTGTAGATAATTAATAAAAAATGGTGACATTTGATAAAAGAAAGTCTTTCAGTGTCTTTATAGTATCCTAAACCGTATAGATGACGAGAATGTGCCAAAAGACGAAAGTTTTGCCCCGAAAGCATAAGGGAGAGATTAGCGAAAAATTAAAATGTTTGGGATCTGTAAAACGTAATGCTTGAAATTAGCTTGGGATAAAACTTCTTTATATAATTTTTTATGAGACTACCACATATATTCATGGAAATAAAACTGTTTCTTAAAAAAAAAAAATGCAGCTTTTAAAGAGTAAAACGCAAGGTGCCTGTGTAAACCCAGTGCAAATCAATTTTTAGGAAACTTGCCATTTTACATCAGACAAAGCACACCGCAGTCAGAATGCGAAAATATATTAATTGCCTAATGAAGTATGAGAATTTTTGCTAAATTTTTTACTATGCATGTGCAAGCTTTAACGAAATTTCATTTCCATAATTTAATAGCCCAGTATATTTAGCGAATTATACGAAAACTCCAAACAAATTTCGTGTAAATCCCCCCCCCCCAAAAAAAAAAAAAAAAAAAAGTAAGAAGGAAAAGAAAAATGTATGCGACTGGTGAACTGAATTTCATTTCCTCTCAAAAATAAGAAAAATGATGAGAGGGTTTTATCAATATTGATTTACAATTAACGAACACTATATTACTGTTGATGGAATAAAAAATGTGAGCAAAACCCTTTATAGTTTAGTTGTTTTTCCCCCCTCCTGAGAGGAACTCAATATTTGTTCATTCTGTCGCGTACAACTTTCTGAATTTACACGATATTTATTTAGGGTTCACATGTAAGTAGCTCAATACTTTTGGCTATTATATTATGCAAACGGAATTTTGTAAAAGCTTTCATATGCGTAGTTAAAAATTATTTAGTAAAAATGTTTACATTACATAAGATATTTAACATTTTTTTACATTCTGATTCCAGTATGTAGTGTCTAAATGTATTGTCAAGTTTCTCAAAAATGGCTTCACATTGGGTTTAATACCATGATTATTATTATTTTAAAAATTGCAGCCATTTCTCCAAATTTTTAAAGAAACCGTTGTACCTCCATGAATAGATGTGTGGTACCCTCACAAAAATTTGTAGATTAAAAAAAAAAAAAGCACATGCTATAGCCAGAAAGCATCCTAACATTTTAAAGATCCCAGACATTTTTTTCTTCTTTAAATTACTGTTCCTCCATTTGCTTTTGGGGCAAAACTTTCACTGAAATATGATGTATAGCATGTTCTGTACACTCCTAAAAATTAAAGATGATTCGTGCAGTACTTTTTGGTATATTTGAGAAAGCGTCTGAAGTCAAGTGTCCGGTAATTTATGGAAAGGTAGTGTATACCTTTTATTCGAAGTTAATTTTATATGCTTTTTTAAAAACGAGATTTTAAGATTTTTAAAGACGGTAGATAAAGGGTTAGGAAAATCATTGGTATCAAAATGTGCTATTTATATTTAAATTGCCAATTATATGTAAATTTCAACCATGTATTTTTTTTTTTTTTTTTTTTTAAGCAAATTTCGACATTATTTACTAACACATGCTTAATTTTCTAAACTGATTTAACGATAAAGTAATAGGCAATCGTACAAATAAAAGGAATAAAAAGTTTTATTTTTGTGATTTATTTTAATTTTTGCCTTTATTAATGCTTGCTTTTTTTTTTATATAGAGTAAATAATAATTAAAAAAAAAACTTGAATAAAAGCTTATTGCAGATGAAACACATTTTCTATATATAAAGTCCATATTTTTACTTCCTTATACAAAGTATTAGGAAGTGTAGTAATCCCGATTTGCGAAATAGATTTTGCATTTCACATTGCTCGAAAACGAATGATCGCTGAATGTTGCCAATTTATACGTGTGACGGTGTGACTGTCATGATGTCTAGTTGTGCACCTGCAAGTGTCGTCTTAACACGAGCTCTCGTTTTAGAGATATAAGGGACTTTACACGATTTTTCGTGACGTCTGTATGTATGTGTGTCTGTGTGTGTGTGTGTGTGTGAGTATGTAGCATAACTCAAATACGGTTGGCCGTAGAAAGTTGCGAATTGGTACATAGGTTTGTTATAACATCTAGTTGTGCACCTCCCTTTTTGGACTTTGTATGATTTTCCGTTTTGGAGATATTTAGAAAAATTAGGTTCATAATTGACAAAATGTATCAAAAAACGGTAGTAACTCAAAACCAGTTTGGACAAATCTTGCAATTTAACTGACTTCCCGACTAGCTAGACATTTGAAACTTTCAGAAAAGTTCAGAACACGTTGACAATTTCATTTTAAAAAATATTTTTAGCCAACTGTTTCTAATACCTGCTGCCTTCAGCAGCGTTTATGTGATTCAACAGAAAATTTAACTAACTTCTCGAATAGCTAGACATTTGAAACTTTCAGACTAGATGAGAACACGGTGAAAATGCATTTTTTTAATACTTTTAGCCAACTATTTAGGGTCCCTGATGTCTTCGGCAGCGTTACCAGTACAAACCTTGCAATTGATTTTTAACTAATTTTCCGACTAGTTAGACATTTAAAACTTCTGGAAAAACTCAGAACACGGTGACAATGCATTTTTTAAATATTTTTAGCCAATTGTTTCAGGTGACTGCTGCCTTCGACAGCGTTTATATGATTCAACAGAAAATTTATTTAACTAACTTCCGGACTAGCTAGACATTTGAAACTTTCAGAATAGTTCAGAACACGGTGAAAATGCATTTTTTAAATACTTTTAGCCAATTTTTTTCGGGTCCCTGCTGCCTTCGTCAGCGTTACCAGTACAAATCTTGCATCGGTTTTTAACTAACTTTCAGAAAAGCTCAGAACACGGTGATAATTCATTTTTTTAAATATTTTTAGCCAACTGCTTCGGGTCCAATGACAATGTTTTTTAACATTATGTATATTTCTAAAAGTGTATAAGGAAGTCATGTGGTGCCCACATCAGATTTTTTAAATTTAAATAGTTCCTTAATTTTCGTTTACTTTAAGAAACATTAACCGAGAGTTCATCCAATACATTTTTTTAAAGAGTTTTCATTATTATTATTATTTTCGGTGTGAATAACTTTTCTTTGCAAATTTTTATAAACTGTAACCCAGAAAAGTGAAAACTATTCAGCGATTCTGTCGCATTTAAACAAGCACGACGATTAAAGTAATATTAAGTAGGATTTTCTAAGCATTTATAATATCGATTCTTGGATAAAATTTGTAAATAAAAATAGTGTGGCTTGTTCTGTTTTACATTTTACTCCTTAAAAAAAAAAAAAAAAATAGTTTGGCGCATTTTTTTTTTTTTTTTTTTTTTTTTTAATTCATATATTACTTTGCGAGTTTCTTAATTACATTTCATACTATCGTAAAATTCATTCAGATGCTTTAAACAAGATGTGAAAGCAAATTCTAAATCATTGCCTCTCGGCTAATTTGTGTACATTTTTATAAAACACTTTAAAAATTCAGATTATAAAAATCCAAAATTGTATTTGGAACATCAGTATTTCATAGACGTAATGTGTGGGAGCTGCAGAAAAAAACCCTTGTAAATGTCTGTTAATAATAATAATTTTGCTAAAGATATATTTATAGTTAATAGTAATGTCATCAATAATTTTGTCTAAATTTTGAAAAGTGCACAGAAATATCCTGATTATTTTTATTAGGAAATATGCTATTTGTGCAACACGAGTAAAATGAGATCATGGGATGATTCCAACATTTTCGTGCATTCTAAAATGTAATTACAAGAACTAAATCATAAATCCCTTTTCTGTTGAAAAATATATGGAAATTTTGCATGATGCTTTTTAAAATAAGAATAGAAAAATGTGCGCAGTTATATATTTATCTGAAACATGAGCCTACATATATAAGTAAACCAATCTTATTTTAGAGAGAGATTTTAAGTGGATTTTATTGAACGAAATATAATCTCCGTCTTTGAACAGATTTTATTCGTTCAGTAAAATCCAGTTAATGAAATGGTTGCTATCCATTCGCAGAGAAACTTCATCATAAAACTATATTCGGAGTGAGTCATGCTGAGAGGAAGATACCCCTTCGAGCTTCATACCTCATTTGACACCCCCACCCCCTTTTGTAATCGTGCACTGAATATTTTCAGTCATTTGTTAAAGTTCGACCACTACTTACTAAGACACGTAATTGCACGTAAATTTCCCCCTATTTTAAGTTATGTGATCTCCATTTATAATTGGTCTATGATCTAGTTATTTGAAAGGTAGGGAAGCATATTGACCTTCAATAATGACATGTTTAGATTCACTTTGTTCAACTTTCCACGCGAGTTTATTCACAATAATGTGGCATTAATTGCTGGTGTATGTTTTATATATTTTGAAAAGCTTCAATTAAAACAATAAATTGATTTTGAATGTTTAGGACAATTTTTTTTTTTTTTATACACAAGTCTGTGTATTGCGTATGATGTATTTTCTTTAATAGTGTCTTATGAAATTTACTTTATTAACACTTTATTTTATTGACAGTGTGTCTTCGATTTCATTCGATTAAATTACAGAGGACGGTTAAATTCAAGATGATTCTTTATATTTCTTTTTAAATTGGTGTGTTAATTCCCAGCACCTTAATTGTTCTGTAACCAGAACTTGCTATAGTTGGAACATATGTTTTCTGTTTAGGTTGTATAAAACTTTGTTAAACAGATTGCAATATATATATATATATTGTTAGGTTGAAAGTGATTGCATATTTACCAAGTTGCTGAAAAATAGCTAAACCTGTTAATTTTATATTAACAGGTCTAATATTTGCATTGTGAAATTGGCTACTAGCAAATATCATTCTATGTATGTAACTGCACACAAGTACGTCATCTGTTGTTATACCCTTTGATTATAAATTAGATCATGTTTCCAACATTATAATTAAGGTACTTTTTGTTTCTTTCGTTTATGGAAGATTCCAATTTACTGAAATAAAGATTTATTTTCCTTTAGAAAATAATTCTATACAAAGTAATATTACCACTAAGCTATATTACCATTAATTGAATAAGGGAATTTTACCCAAATTTTTATTTTAATCCATTTAATGGGGATATAGCATACGTTGACTATAAATAAAAATGAATAAAATCCATTTGTTTTTATTTACAAATTCCCAATTGTCAAACGATAGGAGAGGTCAGTTTCTCAAAAAAACTCATCGTTTTCTTCTGTTGGTAACAGCTGGAATTAAGTTCTTTCTATCGACAATATTTTTTTAATTTTCATGACATTCTTCGGGTTTTCCTATAAGTAGCTGAATACATTTGGTTAATAAATTATGGAAAATTTAATGCTTGCGCATGAGCAGTTAAAATTTTAATTAAAATATTCGTAATTCATTCGATATTTAATATTTTTATGTTCTGATTGCAGTATGTTGCGTCTAATGTAGTATCTTAATCCTTTGAATGCACATTTATTTAAAAGAAGTTTTGCATTTGGAGCACATTTAATTTTTGGGGGCATAGAGTAACATTTACGAGCAGGAGATTTTATGCACAAATTCATTTATTTTGTGATTTTAATGATATATGTAAGATATTGAGATAGCTTTAAGTAATTAGTATTACGAAAAAGAAAAAAAAAACTGCTTGATAAATATTTTGTACGTCTTTTACTTCATGGTATTATCTCACTCTCACTGTTTAATTCGCTGTTGTCTTCGTCGTCTTCGCTTTGCAATTCACTTTAATCACTTAAAGAATCACTAAAGAAACTCTTCATCAGATTGACCACAATCACTTTTTTCAATAAAACTTTCGTTATTACTATAAAAAAATATGTTGCTTATATTTGACATTATGATGACATACTGAAATTATTTTTCCCGTTGCGCCTGATACCAATTATTTTGAAATAAACAAAAGTGATGTTAAATAGTGTCTCAATTTCAATGACGTACAAGAACGTCATGTGCGACTTTGGCCAACGAAATGCACAACGCTCTTGTACATCAAATACGGTTAAGGGGTTAAGTTTCCTAAACATGGTTTCCCCATTAGGTTTTAATACCCCGATTGTTGTAATAAAAAATAAGAAAAGGGTGGCAATTTACTTTGTAATTTTTTTTAAGAACTTTATATCCCTGAATATAGATGTGCTAGTCACAAAAATTCTATGCATATAATTTGAAGAAGCCTCATATACACATGCTACAGCTAGAACGAATTTTAAGTATTACTTTTTACAGGATAATCCCAAACATTCCGTTTTTAAATTTTTTACTGGTCACCTTTTGTCCTTGTGATAAAACTTTACTGAAATATGAGGAATAATACTTTCTGTATACCCCCAAAATTTCAGGATAAATTACCAAGAAATTTTCTAGGTATTTTAAGAAAACGTAAGAAATGGAAAGTGTCCTATTTGTAGAATGGTAGTCTGTGTGTATGTGAACGATTTGTAAATAGTTCAGAATAAAATTTTCGATAAGTTATTCATAATTTCTTGTAAAACTACAGAAATGACTTAGCATAAATTTCTTTCAGTCATTCGATAGTAATCCAAACGAAAGTTTATCATAAATTTAAATAAAACATCAACAGAGTCCACTTGGCACAAGTAGACTCTGCTGAGTTTCCCCATCATATATTTTTTTCTAAGAAATTTCTGCTTACAGAGTAAACTGTATCACTGTTAAAGGAATGAATTCAGCTGATTATTCAGCACGGTCACAAACTTAAACGCTACACCTACTAGGCATACCTTACTTTCGATTCCTTTATTTTATTCTAATATGTTGGCTAATTTTATTATAATTTGTTTCATTCATATATATATACATAAAATACATTTAAAATAGATGCGCAAATGCAGCAGTTTTAATTTTAAATGTAAATGTATTAATAATATTTTGAAACATTGTGAAAGCCGAGCAAATAGATACAAGATCACAGAAACCACATAGACCGATAAGAATAAATTTTCGTTATATTAAAATTACCTTGAAGACTGATGTTTCGTTATGATTATTTAAAATTTTTTAATGATCAAAATCCCAGTGATTAAAAAAAAAAAAAACTATCGCCAAACTTCACATCATTACAAGAATCTAGAATAATTTTAATTGTATGATCCAAATTGAATAAGAGAATTAGAAATAATACAAATTGTATGAACGCATATGCAGCTATAAACAAAGTGTATAATATAAAAATAGTGTTAATGCCTAAATTAAGCAAACCTAAATATATGGAATTCATATATTTTTTTTTGAAAATTCATAATTCATTTAGTTTTAATAATTGAAATTAAAAGTTAACTTTAGACATAAATACAAAATACATTCACAATATATGCGCAAATGCAGCATTTTTAATTTTAAATGTTAAATATATTAATATTTTAAACCATAGTGAAAGCTGAGCAATAGATACAAGATCACTGATTTCTTAATGATCAAAATGCCAGTGATTTATAAAAAAAAAATGTCAATCTTCATATCGATACAAGAATCTAGAATTTGAATAATTTAAATTAAATTAAATTGTATATGGTACAAAATGAATAAGAGAATTAGAAATAATACAAATTGTATGAGTGCATATGCAGCTATAATATGTATATGTAAATCCCCCCCCCCCCACTGCAATTCTACTTAAATTCCAACACAATGATCCTCATAATCAAAATTCGTTATTGCTTTATTCTTTCGTTCCTTAACAATGTCAAATTTTTAAATTCGAATAACTTAAGAAGCTTATTAAAGTAAATTATGATATTCAATAACTTTCACAATAGCATAAATGATATTAAAAACTGATCGGACATGTTTACGATGAAAATATCCTTCATAATGCACGTTTGTGCGAAGTTTCGCCCTGTTCTCTTACATTCAGAAAATCAGATTTTGAATAACTTACGAATTTTCCAAATTAAATTGTCGAAAATCAATAGTTCTTACTAATATCATAAGTCATATTTAATATCTATTCCGATCTCTTTACGACCATTGCATTTATTCTCGAGATAATATCTGCAGAGACTAACAAACTAACTTACCTAAGTATATTTTGTTATTTTCGGATGCCTCATAGCATCGGTACCTAAATTCATCATACATACAATATAATAGCTAAAGCGTAATAGTAAACAGTAATAATATAGGGGATATAGTAAAGGGTAAGAATTTTGAACAACTTTAATTGCTACACTTTTGGCCTAAAATAACATTTGTTGTATTATAATAGTTTGTTATGGAAAATATAAGTTTAAATTTTCTTGCCAAATTTCCAAATATTCTACAGCCCTAGGACCCTGGCGTAGTCGGTCGCCCTTAAAACCCTACAACCAACCAACCAACGATCCAAATATTATTTAGAAATATCATAAAAATGTTAGTTGTGCTGGTATATTTTTCATGAAATGAATCGCTACAAAATTTGAGGGAGGTTTCTCTTTCCTTTTCTCGAGAACGTACATATATTTTTTATTCAATGATTCCCCTTTTAATAAACGTCGATGCAATATATAGCAAGACCTTTCTCTGTGACATTGCAAACTGTGCATCTACCACACTGTCCGTCTTCTGATGTAATTTTCTTTTGTTCCAGTAGTTGCCAGCTGTTGGCACCCGAAATTCGTAACGAACTGCGGAATAGTTGAAAGACCCGCTGATATCAGTTCTGGAGATATGATAGAAACTGGCAGCTTTATTCTATTCATTGTTGACAGCTATTTCGTTGAAGGACTTTGATAGTTTATAAATAAACTCGATTTTCCACATTACATTTCAAACGAAATAATGCAAAATATATATATTAATCAATTGAAGAGCGTTAAAAATATCACTTTTTACGATCTTTTTAATTTTGAATTGATAATCAAATGATTAGTCTAAATTATTAATTAGTTAAATTTAAGTATATTTACACATATTTATTGGTGTATAGAGGAAATTCATTTCAATTTTAGTTTTACTATTAGGTGAGGGAAAAGTTCACGCGTTTTTTTTTTTTTTTTAAGTTCTTGTCAGCTTATTTTTATTCGTCAAGCTTAAAAATTCTAGTGAAATATCCTCTAGAAACAATATTTTCTTTAAAGGGTTACATTAGTTTCGAAAACTTATTTAAAAAAAAAAAAATTAATAAATATGAAATTTTTATTTATATAAAATAGCAACATTTAAATAAAATTTTCATTAAATTTGGGATAATTCAGATGGTTAGTCCTGGTTTTCGTAAAACCTATCAAAAAGTCTGTACACACATTTTCTCAAAAACTAATGCACTATTGAAATTTTGCACACTTCTTCAAAATAGAATTGACTAATGCTTAAACAAAGGTTTTTTCAGACTGTAACTAATTTTTAGAATGCTATTCATGTGTAAAATATACTGAAAATTGTACTGTTGTTGAATAAAACTCTACCAAAATTTTAAATTTAATTCTTTTTAAAAGCATCGTTCGAGCATTAATCAATTCTAGTTTGAAGAAATGGGGAAAATTTCTATAAGACTAGTGCATTTTATAAGATATTGCTTAAATGTTGCTCTTTTTATATGCTCAAAGTTACGAATAATTTTTTTTTAATTATTTCAGAAAAAAGTCTTTGAAGTCAACGTAACTCCTTAAAACACTATTCTAATCTATTTTTTATGTGCAATGTGAGTTTGCTCGAGATATATTGTTTTAACATATTTCTTATCGATTCATGGAGATATATATATATATATATAAAATATTTTTACATTCAAAATTTATATATATACTTAAATAAAATTTCTAAATGTAAATTTTCTTATGGTATATTTCTTCATATAAATGTTTCTTCGCTATATTTTAAAAAGCAAATTATGTAGATCTTTGAGTTTTTAAAATAACATTCCTGAAAATAAGTGTATATATACAAAGTCACTTTTTACTTTCCGAACATACTATGCAAGGAAAGTATTGCAATCATGACAAGATTCGACTTTGAGATTTTGGTGAATTCATACGTTTTTAGGTCCTCGGTTCATTTTTGCGATGAGTGTGAGTGAACACGATAGCGTCTAATAGCTTCATTCGAATGAGCTGAAAGTTGCTTCGTATGTTATAGATTACCGTAGCATGAACCCTATTGATTTTGGTGAATCTAACTTATATATATATTTTAACAGGGAGACACACAAAAAATAATTTATCATGATGATCTTATAGGCTCAAGTTATTTGAAGTGCGATAGCGTCTAAACGTCTTATTTGAATGAGCTGAAAATTTATGTACATATTATAGATCTGTATGAATTTTGTAGCATCTAGCTCTTGAATATTTTTACAGGGACACAGCGAAAAATTCTTCCATTATGATCTATGGGCTCAAATAATTTGAAGTGCAATATTGTTAAACTGCTTACTTGATGAAGAAAAATACTCAAATACTAATTATCTACTTCGCTGATCAAACGACTTCTCTTACTTTTTTTTTTTTTTTTTTTTTTTTTTTTTTATATAAATACAGCTGTTAACTACTTAATGTTCAGAAAGTTGAGGGGTGTCACTATATATATATATATAAAATGTGTGTATATATATATATATGTGTGTGTATATATATATATATATATATATATATATATATATATATATATATATATATATATATATATGTATATGTATGTATATATGTATGTATGTATATATATATATATATATATATATATATATATATATATATATATATATATATATATATATATATATATATATATATATAGAGAGAGAGAGAGAGAGAGAGTGTGTGTGTTAGTTCCAGTTCCATGTGTGTTTCTTCAAAGGTTTATAGATTTTTAATATATACATGTATGAAAAAGCTCTAGAGTTTGGCGCAATAATCTAAAATACTTTTTCTTTATCGGTAAAATGTTACTCTTAGGGTAATGATCTAGCCTCCAGTTCTCAAGTGTCGTAAACAGCCCCCCCCCCCCCCCAAAAAAAAGGGGGGGGGGTCAGGCTAACAGAAACCTATATCAACTGTTCATGTGTATTAAATTTTTATTCTGAAAGATTTGACTCAATATATTTTGTATCCAGAATATTTAATATTTTGGTGAATAATGAAAACTGAATTTATTGGGAAAACATTTTTTTAAATTTTACAATATATAATTCACACTTTTTTTTTTCTCATTTTGCTGGAAAATGTTCCGGAGTTTTTACGATATATATATTTTATTTTTCTCCCTGCTTTTCCCTTAACATTGCAGTTTATAAACACTTAAGCCTTATCGTTAAGTCTCACCAAGTATATGTCGTCAAAATGAGCTAAATAGAATGGTGGTCCTCAAACGGTAAGTAACAATTTTTTTTTCCTCTCTTGGTGTTTGTTAGTTAATATTTATCCCCTCTCTCTTTACCCTCAATCAGTTCGTTTGTTTTAAGCAGCCTGATTAATGCTCAGGAAGTTTCGTGTATAAATTTTTATTAAGTAAAAATAAATATATTGTCCTGTCCTTTTGAATTTACTTGTACAATACACGTGTTGCTAATGATTATTAGTTTTAATTTGTTAAAACATTCAGAATAAGTAATTTATAGGATTTTCTGAGTTTCTAGGTAATTAAAACACTGTGAATACGTTCTACTCGTTTCGCCCAAGCAGACATATTATTTTGTGAGGCAAATTTATATGTGCATTCAAAATGCAGATCCGATATGCTAAGAAATGTTTAAATCAATTTAACTTTTTCACTTAAGATTTCAGAAGTTTTTTTTTTTTTAATTATTATTTAAAGCTCTGTTTCAATGGTACACACACACACATACATATATATAAATCATTAAATAAATATTTGCGAAAATAACTTTACGAAATGATATCAGCATTTTTAATTATTACTAAACAAATGATCGAGATAGAAACTGAATTTTGTTATTTCGAAGATTTCTCTAAATACTCAGCACCCAGAGTTATACATTTCTCTCTGCGTTTCTTCGAAAGCTTTAATTATAGAATGAGGTGAATGTGGGTTAATTGAATCTGCGGTTTCTTGAAAGCAAATCAATATTAATAACTGTAATTTACATGCACTGAAAATAAATACGCACTATAAATGTTGTTCAGTTATATTGTTTATTTCATACAGTAACTAAAATTTTAGGACACTACCTTCGTATTATCACTTGAAACAAGATGTTATGCAATTTTGCTTTGCTATATTTCCACATCTAATGTGCGTCTATTCTATTCCCCAAATGTCTTATGTAAGATGGTTTTCATTAAAAGAAAAGTTTCAATTAGGACAGCGTATTTAAGCAGACTTTTCAAGTTTTACTTAGTTTACTGACCAATTAATATGGTAGAATGATATAGAAGTAAGTTTTGAGATTGCTACAGCATACTAGAATATTTTTCGGGAGGTGATGGTGAAGGTGTTGTAATTATAAGTTTGCCTATTCAGAAGGCTCTAGAACTGGTTCTATGGCACCAAACGAAACAAAATTTCACTAACAGGCAGTACAAATGATTCGCTCAGCGAAAACAGAAAAAAAGAAAAGCTTAAAATTTTTGTCAACAGGTAGCGCTGCGCCAATATCTAAGCCGATTTTTGCAAATTTTTTGTAAAAAACAAAATAAAAAAAATTATTTCACAGTTGGTAATTTTTGCAGATTCATTCTATAAATTTCGGTCAATCCAAACGAAAAACACAATTTGCTTTTCACAAAAAATCTCTAAAAATCGCCTTAGATATTGAAGCCACGTCACCTATTGACAATTTTTTTTTTCGATTTTTGTTAAGTGCAGCGCCACCTACCGTATTTTCCGGTGTATAACACGCAAGTTTGTTGAATCGGTTATACACCGGAAATTTAAATTTTCATTAAAAGCTATTTTTTAACAAGCTTTAGTTTCTTACAAACATACCTTAATATTTAAATTTTCTGGTGTATAATTCCTTTATACGAGTATGACCTGCGCGTTATACGTCGGAAAATACGGTAATTATATTCGTCAATAGGTAGCGCTGCGTCAATATCGAAGGCGGTTTTTGCAGATATTTTGTAAAACAAATTTTGTGCGTTTCGTCTGGGTTGACCGAAATTGACAGAGTAAAGCTACGAAGATTAATAAATGTGATATAAGTTTTTCTTTACTTTGTTTCTTATGAAAAATCTATAAAAAACGCCTTAGATATTGGCGCAAGCCACCTATTGACGAAAATTTTAACTTACAATGTGGGACACACACACACACATTTATTTTATTATTATTAATTGAAAATAACGCTAAGAAAGATTTCAGAATGACTGCTTTATATTTTGAAAATGCAAATAATTCGTTCAAAGTTAAAAAACTGCTTAATAGACATCGATTTCTGTCGCCTAAATTGTTCATTTTATACTATTTCTAAAGACTATTTTGGGTTAGTCCAGAAGCTTAAATTTGCAATCTTTATGTAAATAAATGCATTTCATTAAAATAGCAATGAATTATGACCAATATTAACATTTTTAAAATTCATATAAAAATTATGTACCACAATAACTTTCTTACATAAAAAGAGTGGCGGCAATTTTATATCTCTAAGTTAAATTAGGAAGCATAATATAGGTAGATTTGTAATAGAAGAATTTTGGAAATTTGCATTTTTTACCCATTTTTGCATCCCTGTATATCAAAAACTAAGAGGATAGGACATTAATTGATATACAGTCATTTCTCAAGAGAATAAAGAAATGAGCCCAATTACATAAAAATCTGAGGGTGTTAGGTTAAACATGCAGCTTTTTTGTGTTGATTTGACATGGAATGACCCTATGCTGTAATTTAATAATGTTATACTCTTTTCTACCATAGCATCTAAAGTTTATTTAAATCAACCAGAAACAAATAACATTTTATTACATTATAGCTTTCTTGAAGCTTTTTTTTTTTTTTTTTTTTAAACTTTCTAAAACAAGAACAATGCGTACCGCATGATCTTTCAACACTTTCCAACTTTACGTAATTCTTGTATCGTACTACTTTCAACGTTCTTTGTCTACGTCATCACACAATGGACACGAAGAAGGACTGAATGGCATACAAAGAGACTAATTCTACTCATAATCATTCTTACACATTGTTGGAAAATGTTGAAAATGCTTAGTGTAAGCACCCCCTAAGAAGCGATTTTGCGAAATTCGCCCCCCAATGGGGTGTAGGGGGCAAAATGTGATTTCACAAAAACCTTCATATCTCAAAGAAAAAAACAGATATCCGTAAAATTTTTAGCTTTAAAATATACCTAATTTAATTATCTAAAAACCAATTTCTGGAATTTTAGAAGTTCGGTCCCCAAGGGGGGGAAATGGGCAAAACGTGGTTTCACATACTCCTATATATCTCAAACAGAAAAACAGATATCTGTGAAATTTTTACTCTAATATATAGCTAATACAAATACCTAAAAACTAATTTCTGGAATTTTTGAAATTCAGCCTCAAGAGGGGAGGAGAGGGGGGGCAAAACGTGATTTGAAATAATCCTTTATATAGCAAACAGAAAAAAATATTTGAGTAAGATATTTTTGCTCTAAAATATAGCTCCCAAAAATACATAAAAATTAATTTTTTTAATTTTAGAAATTAGTCCCAGATGGGGCGGGAAAGGGGGGCTATGGGGTAAAAAAATAGAAATATAGTTAGACCGTTCAAAATTGGTACAGATAGGTTTTAGAGATCTGCAAGTCAAATGAGGATATTTTTGAAAGTGTAAAGTTATTAGGAGGATCAGAAAGGGGGGGGGGGGAGGCAAAAAAATAAAAATAGAGTTAGACCGTTAGAAATTGGCACATAAAGGTTTTTGATACCTACAAATCGATTGCGGATATTTTGGAATTTGTAAAGTTATTAGGAGGGGACGGAGGGGCAAAAAATAAAAATAGATTTAGGACGTTCAAAATTGGTACATAGAGGTTTTTGATACTTACATATCGATTGCGGATATTTTCAAATTTGTAAAGTTATTAAATTGGTACATGGAGGTTTTTGATACCTACAAATCGACTGCGTATATTTTCGAATTTGTAAAATTATTAGGATAGACGGGAAGGGGAGGTGAAAAGGCAAAAATATATAAATAAGAGTTAGAGCGCTGAAAATTAGTGTTGTTAGGTTTTGAGGCCCGATAAATCTATTGCGGATATTTTCGAAAGTACAGAATTATTACGAAGGGCGGGAAGGGATCGGGCGCAGGGGTAAAAATAAAGAAATTCAGATAAAATGTTGTAAACTAGTATTATTAGGTTTAAAAGCCCGAGACAACGACTGCGAGTATTTTTTTAAAGTCTAAAATAATTAGAAGGGGCGGGAACGGTAGGTGAAGGAGCATGCGAGCCTTGCGCACCTGTATGCGCTGCCGCAGGCAGTGGTGGCCCGAACTGATTATTCCACTAATGGGAGAATTTTTTTTTTTAATTTATGTTTTTCCCTTACGATAATATAGTGATTCGTTAAGAGTGTTGAATATAAATGCGCGCTCGCAGCGCACAATTGCCTGAGCTGCCAAGGGCAGTGGGGACCCGTTGCGACATTTTTTCCCAATCAAATTTTTTTTCTCTTTTTTTCGCATGATAAAAATTGATGTAATTTTGAGAATTCATTAACTATAGTGATTCATTTAAAAATAGTGACCAGCGAAGCGGGCGTAGCCTGCTAGTGTTATTTATAAAAATGTCTGTCCTAAAATGCAAGGCATTGGCTTTTTGATATTTCTGTACACAAACTAGTTATACAGAACATATTAATGCCATTTTAAATAGGAAACATTCCATAGTGAACTTGAATAGCCTATATCAATTTAAAAAAATTCTGAAAATATGTAAGGACGCTATGGGCGGGCAGAATGACAGAAAGATGGACAGTCGGACAGACACACAAATTTAATCATATTCACAGTTAAAAATGTTTAATATAAATAAAAATACAATTCCATCAAATTTCTAATAATAGCCCTTAATGTAACTGAATATTTTTGTGTGGCCTTGTAAATCTAATCATACTGTATTATATAGAAAGCGTTCTTTTGTGCATATGAATAACATATTTCAATTTCATTAAGATTTATGAATAGTAAAATTATTAAATTTTGATTTATAGAAATATCTCTCATAGAACGCAATGCTATGGAATACTTTCGGGTGTTCTTGTATGCAAACTAATAATGGTATACTCCATTTTCAATGAGGAACATCCGATAGTGAACATGAATAATATATTTCAATTTCATTAAGATTTTTGTAAAGTAAAGGTATTAAAATATGGTTTATAGAAATACCTCTCATAAAACACGATGCGTTAGAATACTTTCGGGTGTCCCTGTTCACATACCAATAGACGTATTCACTCCATTTTCAATAGGGAACATCCGATAGTGATTAACCTTTTTCAACCTTGTTGGAAAATGTTAAATATAATATTAATAAACATTTAACCTTCACTCCATAATTTTTTTTTTTTTTTTGAAAATTGCTAAACTAATTTCAAGAATGGCTGTTAGAAATGCAGCTAATTACAAGTACGTATAAAGAAAAATTAGAATTTTTTTTTTTTTTTAAATTTTCCCGATTTTTTTTTTTTTTTGTTTTTTTAAACATATATAGTATTAACCGAAACAAATTTAAATAATTTAATAAATTTATGACATTGTAAGTAAACACTATAAATTGCAAAGAACTTTCAACAGTTTTTCAAGTCAAAATAACAGGATAGCTGTTCATTATATAAAAAATAGGCACGTGTGCATCACTAAAGCAGCAACTACGCACTGGTGCCTACTAAAAATAATGAGACTTCTGCATTTCACTTCTCTAAAACATCGCTTCTTAAAATTTTCGAGCAGTGTTGTGATGTGTTACACAGAAAAAAAAAAAAAAAAAAAAAAAAAATAGTTTTAAAAATCGATCAAAACAAGGAAAAAAAAATATTGAAAAGCTAATGCATAAACAAGTGAAATGTTTGATTTCCGTGTTTTAAAGGGTTAAAAATGCTTGAATTTAATTTTATTTCTAGGATGCTTTTAAAAGTACTAGGATAATTAGTATAACTTTTCCGATTAATGAAGGTGGAATTGTTTAAACATATGTACTCAATTGAGCTTTTTAATTATAAATGACTAAAAATATACATTTCATACCTATTATTAAAATAAATTTTTCCTGAATTAGGTATCCAGGATCTTTACCAAATAGCTTTATGGAAAGCTATAAATTTAATCTGAAATTTGGATTACAGCCGGATGTTGAAAATTTATGTTTTATTCTGATAAATTAAAAAAAAAAAAAAAAAGAATTCAGATAAATTTCATTTATTTTTTAGATTTTCGTCTCCAGAATATATCTAAAAGTTCCCCCTAAAAAAGAGCTGATGCTTTGGGTTAGTGGGTTATCATGTCCTCTTTGGCAACTCTCCAATTCATTCATTTTTCTATAGCTTAGTATAAAATGCCTTCCAGAAAAGCGCGAATATTTTCCTTTAAAGATTTATTCTTTCAAAAAATTAATTTTACTTCCAATATTGAAATATTTTTATGCAACGGTAAAAATCTTACCGATTTATTACTGCGTCAGTATTAAAGAGTATGCAATATGTATAATTAATGAACAATCAGGTACATCTTTCTCGGTAAATCAATGTTTAAATCGAAAGTGAACTGTTTCCCCACTTGTCAGGCTGCCCTATTTATACCTTTGAAGTAAAAATAGATACAAGACAATGACATATGCATTTTAACATTTGATTAGATGTTATTTAAATCTCAATGCTGTAACGCACTATTAAGTGCTATTACACCACTTTTTTTTCATCATTATAAAATTGATTACAATAATGAAAAGTTTACATTCTGTGTTTTGAATCTATATTATTTTTTTTCCATTAAAACTTAATATTAGAATCATGTCAAAATAGGATTTTAAGCTGATTTTTGGTCTCAAGTATTAACGAGCGCATTTTATTTTATTTATTTAATTTAATTTAATTTATTTTTTATTTTTCAAGTAAACGTATGAAATTCACTGGGACTCTAAACTGACGTTTTATGAAAATTATTTTCTGATAAAGAGAAAAATATTTAGAGAAATAGGTTAAAATGAGTTCGATTTACAGTATAAATCTTCATGATACAGGCAATAACTTTGTAATTTAAATTACATGTGTATTTATAAAAACTGGAAATTGGATTTTTTCCACATTTGCAGGTATATCCTACACAGTCCGTATTTCATTAAAAGAGAAGTGTGTTAAATATTTAAGCATTTTTCAGAGAGGAATTCTCGATTCCATATCATCTTTAAACATCACAAATATGTAATGATGCAGTTTTCTTAAACATAATTTATATATATGACGCATACATATATGTATGTTAATGTGCACATGTATACATATAATAAACAAAACATTTAGTCTGTAACAAGAAATGATATTGCAACAGTTATGCTACAAGAAAAAATGGAATGTTTAAAATAAACCACAACCAAAAAATTGTATGTTTCATATTAATGGTGATTTTATATCACACGCACAAAAAAAAAAAAAAAATAAATAAATAAATACATCGTTTGTAAATTAAAACAATGATGAAATGTTCAGCACCACTGATAGTAAGGGGATGGTGGATGTTGAAAATCTGGAAAATTGGTCTTAGAGATTACTTTCTTAGTTATGAAATTTTCCGTACATGTGCATTGAAATGTATCAATATTAATTATATTAAAATTTCTCGGAAATTATATAAAAAAAAATAATAATAAAATAAAGTTTTCAAATTTTTTTTAAATGGTCATGCGATTGAGTTTTTAAAATTTTCCCTCGATTTTATATTATTATAGTTGTTCAATATACTTTACACATTTTTGTGCATTAATTAATGGATTCAAAGATAATTTTTTAAAAATATTTTTATGTTTGAATGGTGAAATTTCATGCAAATTTTAAATGTTAATATAAAAATATTTTTTTAAACACTAATGAACAAAAATGTTTAAATATATTGATAAACAATATTAATGTAAAATCGAATGAAAAATTTAAAAACTCAGTCGCATGGAGCATTGTAAAATTTTTTTCAAATGTGTTAAATATATAATTTATTTTTATTTTAATAGTTTTCGAGAAATTTTAATATGATTAATATTCATACATTTCAATGCATATGAACGGAAAATTTCATAACTCTAAGAGAGTTATTTTTAAAGACCAATTTTCAACTTCCGCAGCTCATTAAAAATTATGTGCAACACTTAAAATGAACATTTTTTCCTAAACTAAGTCATAGAATGCATATATTTTTTATAAGCATTCTTAAGAGTTTCATGCCAGTAGATATTAATACATAAATTAAAAATATATCATTTCAAAATATACTAAAAACTCAATCGGACGATAGGAAGTGGGTTAAAATAAATAAATAAATAAATAAATAAATAAACTGAAGTTGGGGGTTGAAGGCTACCCAGACCCCCTGTTATTACTTGAGTCTGTATTTTCATCTGATTTATACATGTATGCGAAATATCAGCTCAATCCGACGATATAATGCAGGTTAAATTAAAAAAAAAAAAAAAGAAAAAGAAAATTCAACTGGAATTGGGGACCCAGAGCCTCAAACCTCGCTTCATTCAATTATTGCTTGAGCAAATATTTCTTATACGTGTATTATATGTAAAGATTCAACTCAATCTGATAATAGGAAGTCGATAAGATTTCAAAATAAAATTAACAGAGTTGGGGGTTTATGAACCTCATATCCTCCTCCAACTCTATTACTGCTTAAGCATGTATTATCATACGAGTTATACATGTATGCGAAATATCAGCTCAATCCGACGAAATAATGCAGGTAAAAAAAAAAAAAAAAAATGTATATTCAACTGGAATTGGGGACCCAGAGCCTCAAAGCCTTGCCTCGCCTCATTCAATTATTGCTTGAGCAAATATTTCTTATACATGTATTATATGTAAAGATCCAACTCAATCTGATAATAGGGAGGGGATAAGATTTCAAAATAAAATTAACAGAGTTGGGGGTTTATGAACCTCATAGCCTCCTCCAACTCTATTACTGCTGAAGCATGTACGAGTTATACATGTGTGCAATCATACGAGTTATACATGTGTGCAAAATTTCAGCTCAATTGGATGACAGGAAGTACGTGAAAATTCAATTCTTAGATTTGACCATAACACACACATATCAAGTTAAATGTTTGTAACTAAAAGCTATTAATTTTTAATTTAAAAACCAACATGCTTTAAAATTTAAAAAACATTTTCAATCCTTAAAAAGAAAAAAATATATATATATATAAAATAACGCGAGAATTCTATAAAAAAAATATTTTTAATGAAAAAAGAAAGAACAAGATGAGAAATCTGAACAAGAAAAATTCTGCATTTCAAAATCAAATTTATTATATTTAAGTTTTAGGGATTTATTGATAAAACTTTTGACAACAATTCCAAAACAGCCATTAATATTTTACGAAAATATCTTAACAAAAAGCTGCGGAGTACAAAGGAACAGAGAAGACGTACAAATCCTAAAATCTTGCATGTTCTTACAATGTTAAATCTTGCTTTACGAAAAGAGCTTAATTTTTCTTTTTTTATTAATGAGATTGTTCTTATTTCATCTTTTTCTAGATTCCTCTTGATTTAGCTTCTTGTGGCTTACTGCTTCCCAAGAAATAAACAAAATCTCAGCCAAAATTCATCATAAAAAAGTCTAATTTTGCTTAATAACACAAACTATAAAAATGTAATATATTGAAATAAATTTGATATAAATGCAGTGAAGAGTGCATATTTAATTAATCTTCCAGCAATATTTGTTGAAATTTTCTTTATACTGCGTTTATTAAGCTGATAAGAGATTATCTTTACAACTGTGATTATTAACAAAAGTCACATTTTGTAAGAAGGTATTACGCAAAATATACAGGGTTGTTAAAGTTAGCCTATTCAGAAAGCTCTAGAGCCGGTTCTTTGCATGTAGTAGAAGTGATATGTTCTGCGGAAAAATAAAATTTTGTCTTTGACAGAATTTAATTTAGTACGAAAGTAATATATATATATATATATATATATATATATATATATATATATATATATATATATATATATATATATATATATATATATATATATTTTTTTTTTTTTTTTTTTTTTTTTTTTTTTTAAGAGAACTAAAAAAAATGTATATTTGGCACAGTAAAATCTTCGAGATTTATAATAAAAAACTGTATAATATTACGCCATCGCGCATTAAAGCAGTAATTTCATTAAAAAGGTGAAATTACCCAATGCAGAATACATAAATTTATTAAGTAATTATTTAGATCTAACAAATAGTTTTATTTCATAAATTAAATAAAGTATAACTTGTTTATTTCATATACTAAATCATAGTAGAATACAAAGTATATGTTTATTATATTACGTTTAAAAATAAAGTTTTATATGGGGGGGGGGGGTCGGGGTAATTTGGGTATAAATTATATTTCATTAAATAAAATGAAAACTGATAATTTCTTACACCTACAAAAATTAACATTTATGTACCTTATTACCTATGATTATATGCCGAAAATATGTTGTCAACACTGATATTGAAATTGACAAAAAATATTTTAGTTTTCGAAGATGGCAATACAAACGAAACAATCACTTTCAAACAGGGCTGCTAATTAACCTGCTGCTGTATGTTTCCCAAATTTAGGTACATACTATACATTATATGTTTACTTTAATTTTTTATTGAAACATAGCATTTATATACACCATCATTACCTAAGATTATATATGGTGAAAATATGCTAGCAACACTGATACTGATAAAAGTTTGTTTTCTAAAGATAGCAATGTAAACAATAACAAATTTCAAACAGTGCTGCTAGTTAATCTGATGCTGTATATTTTTAAAATATAGGTATGCATACATACGTTTATTTTAAGTTTCGTTAAATCTATCCGCAGATTGAATGTAGGAAAACGGTAAAGGAGTATAGCGGGTAAATAATTGTTCACAATCCTTAAAATAAAGAACGTTAATTGTGTCAAATTTTAAGCAAATTTAAAGGTGAACATTATAGTTTCCCAGACGAAGGTGACATTGAATGGATTAATATGGGACAGATTTCTAATATGTTTTCTTGATTATAATGGAAGATTTTTTTTAATTATTTAAGAAATCTGTCACAAAAAACAACTTATGGCCAATGAACGGTGACATAGTGTGCTATTTTTGGGTAATTTTCAGTCTAAGTTTTATCTTAATACTAATAAAAATAATTGTTCCTAATGTCTCATTTCTATTACATCTGCATTCGACCTAAGCTAGAAAAAAATTAAAAAAGATTATTAAAAACCACGTTTTACTTTCTAAGCATGTACTATACCCAAATCACCGATCTATGGGGGTAATTTGGGTATAGTGAACTAATGTTTGCCTTTTTTGTACAAATGGATCTATTAACATGAAATTTGTACAAAACTATTCTAGAAGGTCACAATGCTAAGCTAGAACAAGAAAAAGAACAATTAAAAAAAAAAAAATTACAGGACTTGAAATTTTAAAATGGGTCATTTTTATACCGAAATTACTCCAACCCTCCTGTATATTTTTATTAAGTACTTCGTAGAGTGTAATAAAGCGAATTACTAAATCAAAAATATACTTAGGCCTTTTGTGTGTGTGTGTGTGTGTGTGTGTGTGTGTGTGTGTGTGTGTGTGTGTGTGTGTGCGTGTGCATTATTTGAAATTTTCACTTAATTTTGAGGTCTAATTAGAAGTTTGAAACAAGGCTGTACGTTTCGATTTATAATAATAAAATTACGCACTTTTAAACTTAATCTCATAAAACAAGATGTGTGTGCAGTGCAATTTTGTAGTTCCTTTTATTCTGTATTTTTTTATACACACTACAAGAAAATATATACATTTCAGGCAGTATTATCTAATCTGCCATGTATTTAAATCCCAAGTTATCGTACCTAAAATTTCCATTAAAATACTCTGATCTTTTATAAGTGAAATGGTATCGGAACAGTGTATTTGATTGGACTGAAATAAATAATAATAAAAAAAAATAACAGCGTTAGCAGGGCTCGAGCCCTGAAGGCAACCCTATAAAGATTGTTTTATGAGGCTTCTTTCACAGTAGTTCACCACACCAAAGGTGTAGGAGGTTTTTTTTTTTTTTTTTCCCCTTTTTACTCCGTTCTGCATTAAGATTTCAGAGTTATTTACGGATTCTAAGATTTACATTCCTTTAGAGATATCAATTTATGTTCAGATTTCTCAATGAAATTCGTTGTTTTGGTATAATTATCAGGTTTTTTTTAGTTTTATGTTATGACTAAATGTTATAAAAGTGGTTAACTGAAAATAAAGTAACTTTTCAGTCTTCTCTCCCCCCCCCCCCCCACACACACACATACCTAAGTAAATAAAGATAGGAAAGTAAGTCATCGTTCTTTGTTCATTTGATGCGAAATTTAACGTTCACTATATATAATTTTCTTTTGAAAATTGCTAAACTAATTTCAAAGATGGTTACTAAATACATAGCTAAGAAAAAAAAAAATCTTATGTAAATAGTATAAATTCCTCATCCCCCCCCCCCCCCCCCAAAAAAAAAAAAAAAAAAAAAAAAAAAAAAACTGGGTATAACAGTAAAATCGAAGCTTTTTAACTAAATCAAATCCCTATCACACTCTTTGTTGTAACTGATTAATAAATTATTTCTTTCGAAGAAAACTACAAGAAAACAAACTAGCAAAACTGAAACTGTATTTCTTTCAATGGTTTTCATCATCTTAAATCCATCCTAGAGATACTCCTTTAAAGGAAAGATTTTTTTTTTTTTTTAACGGCAATGAAAAATATAATTGACTCATACTTATTTCTCTCTTCATGTTTAGTCCGCATTAAGAAAGTGGCTTTTTCAGCTTTTGTGTTTGTGTCTAATTATGTGAAATCTTTCGTTAAGTAATATCTTTCGTTAATGTTCAATATATTTTGTAACAAAAGTATAAATATATTTTGAAAACAAAATTAAATTTTTATTTTTTTTTAAATATGTTTAATCTAAGGGTTTTTCTGTTGAACTTATGTCTTCATTTTAAAGTGATATATATTACTGTTTCATTATAATCTTAGATACCGTTTTATTAGCTCATCATAAAATGCAATGCCTAATAGAATCAATAGGACGCCACGTCAAAATATATTTGGGTTGGGTGCATTTTAAATGAGAGATATGTATTTTAATAATATCTTCGACACCTGTTTAATTTCGAATTTAGAAGATATGTATCAATAGCCTTTAGAGGTATGGCTTTTAGCCTTATCCTGATGGTACGTAAAACAGTGAAAATAGGGATTTAAAAGATTTCTGATAATTAGATTTAATTTTAGCTTTTCTAGATTCTTTATTTTATATTAACATTTATAAGAGAATCCAGCTACAACCATAAAAGTTTGAATAAAATTTTAGATCTGTACTTTTAAACTTTTCTCTCTCTTTTTTTTTTCTTTAACATTTAGTCATGAGCTCAAATTACCTGAAGTTATTATTATTAATAATGATAAACTGGTTAAAACAGAAAATAATACTGTACGTTACATTACTTTGCTAAAGTATGGTCATTATGGGAGATAAAGTGCTTTTCACCTTTACAGGAAAACATAAAAGGAATTTACAAATATCTCCTCGAGGAATTAATTATCTGAAGTGCATTACATTATTTAAAAGAAAATGAAACTTATGTCTTAGAATATTTCTACAGTGTGGTCGTTACTTCAAATCGTGTACGTTCCACTGTTATAGTTCTTTTACAGGAACGCACAAAAAAATTTGGCTACATTACGGTTCATTTTACAAACATACGAACTTGGGAAGAAATAATCTAATTTTCCTTTTTGTGCATTTTGTGGCTTATTCTCCCAATTTAAATGTGTTTAAATGATCTTTAATTACTAAATTTATGGAGTCGCTCCAGATTATTTTTTTACAGCTTACCAAAGGAAAAAATCATTGCATTTTAAAATTCATTTTAAAAATTTGCCATCTGGTAATACATGGAAAGAGCTATGCTGAAGTCTTTTCTTGGGGTCGATTAAAAAAAAAAAAAAAAAAGTTTTGACAGTCGTGTAATTTTATTCTCGCCCATACCTGGGTCGCTGGTGTAGACAAATGGGTATTAACAACAATAACCATGGAATATTACAATTTTAGGTTGGTTTTCTTTTTCAAAATTCAATAAAGGCCTTTCATGCGAGAAGGTGGAGGGAGAACTTTCTCTTGACTCTTTCAACTAGAAAAGATTCCGGTAAATTGAATGCTATATCACTGGTTCGTACCTTTCTCCTGGTCTAGTTTTTATTACTGCTTCTAATACTAAACGATCTGAAAAAGAACCATTAAAAGAACATAGTAAGCAATAACTTTTTTTTATGAGAAGTGCACGTGACTTAAGTCATAACATCACCACCTATGGAAACTACTACTGTTGTTGAATGACTCTAGCCACAAGAACCTCTTATAAAATTCTGCATGCTAGAGAGAAACGAGGATGCTTATTGTATTCGTTGAGTTTTATATCTTTCGCACCTGAAGTTCTTATAAAAAAAAATATAAAGCTTTTTTTACATTTAACTAACACGTGGCCACAGGTGGAATCTTTGGGTGGGTTTCTGGAGTTCTATAGATGTTTAGCGATCAAACTTGACATTTGTTAAGTTATGGATGGGCCTATTTTATATACTGAATATGAAGATTTCGCAACAAAACAATTATAACAAAAGATACTCCATAATTTATGTATGGCGCAGGATTTTTTTTAAATTTGATTATCGAATGCGAGTACATATATTTTAAATTTTAGCTTGTGCATTTTTATTTTGAATAATCTACTAAACAACGTTGAAAAGTCTTTACTTCTTATAACATCATAGATTTTATAAATATTTCAACAAGAGTATGTTTTAAAATGCATTCTTTTTCAATCTATTAAACAGCGTGAAAAGTCCTTACTTCTTATTATTGTACCACAGATATTTATTAGTATAGTTTTATACCGTAAATATTTTATAGTTTTAAAATATTTAAAAAAGTGTATATTTTACAGCGTGATTGAAAACTATTTTATGTAGACTGAAAAATTATTTAAGCAATGGCATAATTTTAAATATATTATTTTCTTTTTTTAATAATCAATTAAACATTGTTAAAATCTTTTGCTCTTATTATACGTAGATTCTAAAAATATTTAAACAAGGGTATGATTCAAATACTCCCAACTGCAATTACTTAACAGAAAAAGAAATTCCGAATCAAAAATTACATTTTATAAAAAAGTTTACTTAAAGATTTCATCCAAGAATTTCTGATTTGAATTTCTTTTCAGATGATAAATTTACCGAGATTTATTATAACTGTTTAAGAAAAACGTACATACACATGACGTCCTCTAAAAATATTTGAATAGAAATTTTGAATTTTTTCTTTTTTCGTACTGATAACGTTAATTACGTTTACGGTATACGTTTACATTTGTGCTGATTATGATTTACAGCATCTACGTTTGTTTTTCAGTTTAAAAAAAAAAATCTAAAAAAAATAAAACGTTTTGTTAGATTCCAGACATGCCGACATTTTAATTTACTCCGAAGCATTATTAATATTCGCCTTTTTTCACACCACTTTTTCTTTAACAGTAGGGCTCCGGAATAAATGTTGGCATGTCTGAGATTCAAGGGTAGTTGACCTCTTGAAATGGTATCAAAATGTTATTTCTTGAACAATATATTTCTATAGAAACATTGTGTACTGAAAAACATTTCCAAATGTGAGTGCATTCTTCCAACAGTGTTTCTTCTGATAACGTAGATTTATTTCCTCACAAATTTTTTTTCGGCGTAAAAAAAATTTACAAATATGTTTATAGAAAACTTTTAGGTGCTTGATCAGTTACGAGATCACTAACGGCTCTCTTTATTGGGTATGTCAAAGTAGCAAAAATATACGGTACACACTCTGTAAGTAAGTCATTCAACAAAGTGCCAGTAGGGGTTCGGAATTTCAGGGAAACCATCGTCGTTGCTGTTTAGTCACGTTCCAAAGATGTTATCTGACGATAGCATAAATTTCGTGTTTTTATTCGGTGAACAATATAACACTCCTTAGGAACTTAACGTAAAGTATATTAAAAGAAGAAAAATTCCATGTGCTTGCGAGCGATGTACTACAATTCAGTGAAATATGTCGGCCACTTGACATAAGGAATATACAAAAATTAAGAAAAATAAAAATATGCTAAAAATATTTTCCTTGAACTTATATTATAAGCATACATCCAAACCTAAAAGACAAATGAAATTTATGCAAGAAAAAATACAGTTAAATAATAAGTTATTTCCCTGTAAGACATGAACACAAAGGTTGGTAAATAGATATCGCGAAATATAAATTCTGTGTATGTGTGTGTATGGTTAAAAACCTTTTTGTATTAATGTCAAAATAAAACTTTGATATTTGAGACCATAATTATGTACATTTATCAATTTATATAATTTTTACTTTTTAAGTTTTGGTTAATTTAGAATTTGATTTTATATTTCAGTGAGTGTGCGTTTCAACGGCATTTATACTTATAACACCAGCCATTTCATTTTAATTTGCAAGATAAAAATTTCTAAATAAGGATTAAGGTTTATAACATTTAAGTCTAGAAGAAATTTTGACAGTTAAAAAAAATAAATAAATATATATATATATATATATATATATATATATATATAGTTCTAAAATTCATTTTTCGTAACTAATATCTTCTGCTCATCTGAATGTAAATAACATTGATACTATCTACCTTAATTTTTATAATATCTTAACATAAATGAAACAATTCATTGAATATTAATGTATTTAACTTCGTATCAAACTCTTCTTTAAAAGTTTATAATTTATTATGCGTATAGACCTGAATCCTTTAGATATTTTTTTTTCACTATACATTTATAGTGGTTTTTAAATGTACCTTTTATAAACATCCCCCCCCCCCACACACACACACAAAAAAAAAGGGGGGCAATTTTTCCTGTATCCACAACGTATTTACATGAAAAAAGAGCATAAGTTGACCCCCCCCCCCCCTTTCAATTTAAAAAAAAAAATGTCACAAATGCATTTTCTTCTTTTTACTATTTTTAAAACAAGAACGAAACATCATGCGGTTCGCATTGATTATTAACACTTTCCAACTGTACCAACGCGTTTCTCGTTTAACCTTCAGTGTTTTGGGCTGCATTATCTCACAGCGGACAGAGGAGGACAGAAAGGCAGACATATAGACTAATTATATTCATAATCACTCTTAAACATGTTAAAAATGCTTAACGGAAATGCAATTCCAGCGATTTCCAGTTGCAATTCTTAAAGTATCTGAATATTTTTGTTTAGCCCTGTAAATTTGAAGATTAGGTGTATCATATTCTATGAAAAACAATATTTTAGCATATTAACAATAAATGTCAATTTCATAATGATTTTTGAAACAGAAAGTAACAACAAATGTTTATTATAAAAATGTCTTATAAAACACAATGCATTGCTGTTTCTTTTGGATGTTCCTGTACAAAAACTAGTTGTACAGAGCTTATTAGTCATTTTAAATCTGGAACATTCCGTAGTGAACCTGATTAACTTATATAATTTTAAAGAAATTTTGAATGACATCAGACATTGGATGACGTCAGATTGACAGACTAATTCAAATCATATGTACTCTTAAACATTGTTAGAAAGTGTTAATGCTTAATAAAAGTAAAAATGAAATTCCGGCTATTTCCTTATATATAGACCTTAATATATCTGAACATTTTTACGCACCGTTGTGAATGCTAATTACACTATATAGTATAAATAACATTATTTTATGAATTCGAATACCATATTTCACTTTTATTAATTGTGCAAAATAAAGTTATTAAAATATGGTTTGTTTATAGAAGTAGATCTCATAGAACGCAATGCTCTGGAATACTTTCTGGTGTCCCTGCACACAAATCAGTAATGATATTCACACCATTTTCAATAAGGGGAACATCCGATAGTGAACTTAAATAATATACATCAGTTTCACGAAATTCCATAAATATTTACGGAGGTTAGAGCGCGAACAGACAAACCGAAGTCATTAACACTTTTCAACCTTGTTGAAAAGTGTTAAAAAGAAAAAAAAAAAAAACTTTCACTCCCTAATTTTTTTTGAAAACTGCGAAACTAATTGCTAATCTTAATGCTAATCATGCTACGTTCTGTAGAAAGCATTTATTTGTGCATATGAATAACATGTTTCAGTTTTATTAAAATTTGTGCAAAGAAAAGTTCTTAAAATTTGGTTTATAGAAATACCTGTCATAGAACGCAAAGCTATATGCAAAAAGCATATAGCTTTTGCATATAGCTATATGCTTTTGCTGAATATAGCTATATGCTAAAGCTGAACGCTTTAGCATATGCTATAGCTATATGCTCAAGCTGAACGCAAAGCTAAATACCTTTCGGATGTTCCTGTACACAAACCAGTACAGGATTTCACTCAATTTTCAGTAGGGAACATCCGATAATGAACTTGAATAACATTAGATCAGTTTCAAGAATTTCCATTAATATTTACGGGAATTAAAGCGCTTACAGTCAAACCGAAGTCTTACACCTTTTCCCTCTTTCTTGGAAAGTGTTTAAAAAGATGAAAAAATTATCTTTCCTGTTATTGATAAAATGTACACTTTTTATAAATTACTTAAAAGGTTGAAGTCTCCTATAACTTGCTCAACCACATACACGCATTTAAAATGTAATCCTTAATGCATTATTTTACTTTTTGTATCATTTTCTTACATTTATACAGAAATTGCTAAATCACAGTTTCGCAGTAGGATCAAAGATTCCCTGAAATTTACAAAAGTGAAAAAAGTAAAAGTTCTTTAATGTAAATAAAATGCAAATGATGCTTGACTTTAAAAAAATATATATAAATAAATAAAATGAATATATATTTAAAACATAGAATGAGATTGCAGTAAAAGGCGTGTTGAATGATGAATAAGAACCCAAGAGTAACAACAGACGTTGCTACTATCACGCTGAACTAATGACTACACATTTGTCTAAAGATGAAGAGTCGTGCTTAATTACTTCGATCCGAAACAGCTGCATCGTGATTTGTAATTTTATGGTGCTTGCTATAAAAGTTTTGATTCTCCCTATTCCTGTTCTAATTTGTTTTTCAATTTTCTCTTTCTGTTGTACTTACTAGAAATTTCCATCATTTTTCTTTTTCTGAAATTTCGTGATCCATTGCAATTTCCTAGCAAATACTTACTCGTAATCAAGCTTGTTTTTATAAATCAACTTCCCCATACAACAATCACCCTAATACAAAACACACTTCCCAAAATATCAACAATAAATATATCTATATCACGCAGAGTAATTATGCAATAAAATGATCTAGGGTAAAACTTGTATGAAAGTAGAGGTCGCGGGTGAACGGTATGTAACGGCTGGCGCGTGCTCTGTAATTGGCACCTGCCTTGTGGCCAACAAAGTTTTACGGTTCACTTATAAATGTAAAATAAAAGAGAACCATTCATGCTAAATGAGACCAGCTGGGGGACCCAATCTTCAGAGCGTAACGCTCACCCTATTGTTACATAGTTCACTTTCACCTTTAAGGTTCGGCAACTCCATCGGGATGAAACCCCATCCAGTCTGAAAGGGAACTTGTCCCACTGAAATCCCTTGTGCTACACAAGCGGCACGCGTAAACACACAGCTTACCTTCTGTGATATATGGCTTCAAAGCAGTCGAGAATAAATTTAGTACAGATATATATCATCTGTTCGTAATTTGCTACATGTGCAAACCATGTTCTAGGAGTTTGATATTATTCAATTACTAAAATAAGGAGTTTTTGTGAATTTCAAGCCCCCCCCCCCTTTTTTTTTTAACTTTAAAATTTGATTTCAAAAATTGTAAATAAACCAGGACACTAATATAGAAAATGTTTTGCATACATCTGTTCATTTTAGTTGCTTTCAGCTAGGTTCAAGCACATGAAGATATTTCATTTAGTGAGATGCAACCTTTTAGTGGGGCAAAGTAATAATGCTCATTTAGTATGGAAAGACACCAGAAATTCAAACAAAGTTTAAAGAAATGATTTTTTTCCGTTAAGTTATAAAAGTAAAATGATGTTGAAATATTCCGATATGAATTTTTGTAGTTGGTAATTGGGTCCTTGTAGCGAAGACGCTGTACGTTAAAGGTCTGTCTATATAAGAGTATTGTGTAGATGTAATTTCAAAAGTTATATACGTAAAGGACATACTAAGTACAGCATTAGTATCTTACAAAGTCTTACATATTTCTTATTTACTACAAATAAAATAATTACCTTATTTTTAATTTAAAAGCTCATTTAAAGAAAAGAAAATTAGTGAATAATAATTTAGCATTGATTTATATCATACAATTTAAGATAACCTATAAATTTTCTCCAAGAAAACGTGTGAAAATTAAACAATAAATTTACTGATAAAACATTTTCTAGGAAATATTATTGGTATATTCTAAGCTGTTGAGAAAAAGAAAATAACAGGATACAGTAATAAAATATTAAAAGAAAAAAACGAAATATTGTGCCATTTTTTTCCTTAATATTTAAATAAAGCATTTGCTTCAGTTTTGGTATAATTAAATTTAAATGGTAATTTATTTTATTTATTTTTATTTATTTATTTATTTATTTTTGTGCGTTAAACTAAAGAAACAGTAATACTTTAAACCTAAATGTAAGTCCAGAAAATCTAAATGAATGTTTTTTTCTGATGTTTCAATAGGAACTAACATTTTTATTTTTTATGAAAATTAAAAATATAATACACAAGATTTAAAATATCACTAAATTATTTCAGATATTCATAACATTTTAGCAATTTTTCTTTTTAAAATTGTCCGTTTTATATACCATTAAAACTTAAAATCATCACAAGTTGAAGATCCAATAAACATTAATACGATATTTAAAAAAAAATACAAAAAAAAGTGGTACTTCTAAAAAAAAAATATTAATTAGAAAAAATATATAGGAAAACATTGATAACATATCTCTATAGAAAATGAGGGGGTAAAAGAGTGATTAAAGCTTCTCCGAGGAAATGAAATCACGTACGGTTAATTAACTCTTCAGTAAATGAACTCATTAAATAAGTTTCGCGTGTGAGAGGAGGGGGTAAAAGTTAGTTGTAGGCTCATGTTTAGCCTCTAAAATTATTAAATCATCTTTGTTCAATCATTAATACATAACTTGCTTGAGTAAATTAAAATCACAGTGATAATTCTATTAAATAAGTTTTCATGAATTGAGAATAAAATATTTAGTCGTCATATACAATGCAAGTTACTTTGCCCTAAACTACTTAATTAAAATAAATAAAACATTGTTATTGATTTTAAAATATGAAAATGACGAACGAATTTATCTGTAATTATCAATTTGTAAATGAAGGAAAAATAAAAACAATTTTTACTGTATAAAGCATGTGAGGGGGAAAAAAATTCAACATTTGTTTTTATTGACAAATTACATTTAATGCACTTGTTTGAACCAGGACCCAGCTAGATGAAATAATTACACCTCGCTCGATACAAAAAGTTTAATAACAATTCACTATACTACATACAGATATACGAGTACTTATTTAAATATATACATCGCGCGCAGTAAACAGAACATAGTTGAATGTAGGTTACATAAGACGGTTACAACTTCTTACAGGGCGACACTACCTGTGGTCCCATGACCACCGACAATCTTTTACGACGGTACTCTGCTACATCCCGCAGCAACAACAGACTAACTTCTGACTTCTGAAATTAAATTGCTTTCACTTCACTTTATGGATTGGCAAAATATCATTAGATATTTTACCAAGAATGGTGGCAGCGCCCTCTATGTTATTTTAAAAGGTAGGGAAGATGGCTTAATATCGATAGGCTATTTAACTAACATATTCGTAAGAGTTTGAACTTGTAAAACAAAAGTTCAGTTAATTTAAAAAAGTATAATATGAACGTACTAATCGAATATTTATTGCGAGATTTCAGTAAGATTTTGAAAATGTTATTATATATAACTGAATTTTCTTTGTTATATAACACTAATCATTTGAATTTTCACAAAATCGCACATAAATACCGATTATGACCCCTTAGAAAGACCCCCCCCCCTCGCTGGAGAGCACTCCACCCTAGGCCTAGGATGCTGATATAATTCATCGATATTAATTTCAAAATACCAAACACCCCAATTTTCCATCTTATTCTTTTCCCCATAAGGTGAAACAAGTTTTTCAATATAATTTTGGTAATTAGAGGAAAAAAAAGTTTCAAAAATTATTTTATTACATGCTATGATAAAAGGATTCTGAACTAATTCCAATGCATATTTAAAAGAAAAAAAAAACTTTTAAAAAGGAAAATTTTATTAATTTAAGTGAATTTTAAATGGGTTAAATAAATTCACTGCGATATTTCTCACCCTTCTTAATGCAGTGGAATCATATTTAAAAATCTATTAATATGATTTCATTTGCTTAAAAATCCTCGATTGAATTTCAATATGATTATAATAAAGAAATTTTTCTTACTGTTTTTAAATTCTTTAATATCTCACTTAAAAAAATAAAATAAAAATAAAAAAATAAATTTTGTTCTCTACCTTTATCAGATGCAAGACCTAAGAACAATTACAACGGATTACGTTACAGGGAACTAAAAAGTTATTGTTCTTAAAACTAGATGCTTATTTTCCCCAATATCTGCCACTAATTTTTCTTTTAATATAGGGTAGGTGCTCCAGTGATTGGCATGCTACATTGACATCTATCCCGAAATAATAAATAATTAAAATAATAAAATCATATTTTACATATAAGAATTTTAACATTTTATGTCAAACACTGGAGCATAGGATGCTACTAACTGGTAAAATGAATAACTTGCAGTGTCAAACACTGGAACATAGAGGCCAATTACTGATAAAATGAAAAACTCGCAGTGTCAATTACTGGAACATTGAGTGGGTGACAAACAAAAATTCATAAAATTTTTTTTTTTATCAAATGTATATATTTTAACATATGTGGTTCTGAATGTCTTTCATACCATATGTACTAACTTAAGATTTCTAAAAATATTTTCTGATGACTAGAACATTGAATGGATGTCAAATAAAAATTCTTAAAAAAAATAATAATTGTTACCAAATGTATATATTTTAACATATATGTGGTTCTGAATGTCTTTCATACCATATCTACTAACTTAAGATTTCTAAAAATATTTTCTGATGATAGAACATTAAAAACATCAAATTGCTCTAAAAGTGTCAATCACTGGTGCACTTGCCCTAGTTATATTTTTCTATTCGAAATATTTATAATTTTCTATAACTTATATATATATATATATATATATATATATATATATATATATATATATATATATATATATAATAGCTTTGTTTTAATTGTAAAATAAAGTAAAAATTAATGTTTAGAATTTTAAAAAAAATAAAAATCCCTTTATTTTTACTTTATTTTATAATTAAAACAAAGCTAAAATTTGCTTTTTGTTTTTGAGATATAGAAAAATATAAATATTACAAACAGCAAAATTCTAAACCTACATATAGTTTTCTTAAATTCAAGAAAATTAAATAATTATTATATATTAAAATTTTCAAATTTTGAATGGAATTATAAAAGAAAGTAAAAATAAAATAAAAAGTTTAGATTAAATAAATAAAAAAAAAAAAAGAAAAAGTTCTGTCGGTAGCATCGAACAGAGGTCGTCTGAATGCCAGCCACTTGCTCTAACATGTACACCACTGGAGACTTGTTTGCGAAATAACTTGTACTTAAAGATTACTGAAACATTAAAGTTTTTTTTTTTTTTTCTCAAAATTGTGTGGCTAGTGCATGTTACTGCTTTAATATATTGTTACCTTCATATTATACTACAATTCTGAGCAATTTCGTTCCGATTTGAATTTTCTATGTCGTAACCTGCCCTTCAATCATTGAATTTCGTCCAGCCGTTTTCACGTGATACCCGGTCGAAAGCGTTCTTTATACCTCCATCCTTCCCATCCACACAGATAATATTCTGAAATCATATTTGGTTTCCCTGATGCCTAAAACGTAAAGAAAGCGCAACTTTTTTTCCATTCAAAACGTTTTATTGTCAAGCTTTATGGAGCATGCGTAGACGTTTTACACCCATATATCCAAATCTAATCAGAATTTTGACATTTTCGACAGATATAATTTTAAGTTCGGTACAGACCTAATTCCCTACGAAATACCGTCCAGCCGTTCTCTCGTGATGCCCGGACAAAAACAGCGTTATACATACAGGCTCGACGACTCCCCCTCTTCCCTACCCATACAGAAAAAAATTTCTTAAGTCATATCTGGCTTTCACGATGTGTGAAACGTGAAGATATTGCAAAAAAAAATTTATTTTTAAGAAATTTTACAGAGAAGAAGTCAGATTTTATTAACATAGATGTGTAATGCTCACCTTGTAAAGAACAAATTACTTTTTCAAAATCTAATTAATATGAAAATTTTTCTTAAAACGGTCAATTACCGTTGCTTAAACAAATTATGTCAAAGTTAATTTTTCTGTAAGTTGTAAAAGATATCTCATAACTTTGTACGAAATGTAAATCGCAATGAATTTTTAAAATTAAATTTATAACGTACACGTGAAAGAATTAACTGTTTACCAATATTTAAAAAACATATATATAATATAATCTTTAATAAAATCACACAATCAACTGTGGAAGAAAATCATATTTATTGGAATTTAATTTTTCCGACTGAGTGAAAATAATGCCTGGACCGGGACTCGAACCCCGGATCTTTGACTTACAAGGTCAAGGCTCTACCAATTGAGCTATCCAGGCCGACATGTAAGTCAAAGATATGGGGTTCGAGTCCCGGTCCAGGCATTATTTTCACTCAGTCGGAAAAATTAAATTTCAATAAATATAATATAATCTTTTGTAAAACTAGTTTCCCTGTTTTTTTTTTTTTTTTTTTTTTTTTTACGAGGAAATCTTATCTGAATATTTTTCTACCAATTTGATAACCAAGCCCGGCAGACTGTTAATAGTGAACTTTTATATTTTATTTTGATTAAAAAAAAAAAAAAAAAAAAAAAAATAAGTAATATATGTAGGGCAGATTCACTACTGCAATTAGATACCATTCTTCAGCCTAAAAAAATAATTGGAAATTAATTTTTGAAATAATCTGAATTCAGCAGAATTTTTCCAAGAAAACAAAATCAGTAAAGCCGTATTTACTAAAATCTTTTACATAATCAATATATAGATAAAATTTTTTTTTTAAATGAGATGCATTTCGAGAGAATTTCAGTATTTTCCGTAGAAAGCAAGAGAATTTTTCTCTTGATTTCGCATCAGGTGTGTGAAGTACGATCTCCAGGTTGTAGGTGGGGGTAGGGGCAAAACCGTGAATGGCCTCTGGCGTGACTTTGTTGTCGCCGACACCACGTGACTGTTGCTATAGCAACCACAGGTATACAGTGCAGGGTTCGGAGAACTATAGTGGATAAAGATGATGTAACATTTGGCCCAAAATTGCTTTTACCGGCTTCCGCCAAATGGCATCCCGTTTTAAAATTCGAATAAAGTTTCTTCTGCCCTTTTAAGAGGAAAAATTTATCCCGCTGTGTGGCATGCTTTGGTATTGCTCATTATTTTGGTCGAATTATTGCTAACGTAAGTTAAAAGTAGTTCAATTAGCTTACAGCAAAGCAATGGAAAAAGAAGACTAACAATTAGAAAATTTAGCAGCATATTGAGAAATATTTAGCAAGAAAAATGAAGATTTTTGCTAGAAAAATAAGATAATGTAATCTTCGGAATTTCTGAAGTGCTCTAAATATATTATAAGATATAATTTAGAGAAGTGTTATGCTTCTCTATGGAAACACAGGCGTGATTCAAAATCATAAAATATGAACATTTTGTAATTCGTGAAGGTTAGAGGCACAAAGGTACTGGAATTATATCTAGTTAAAATGATTTTTTCTTTTTTAATGCTCCATTGACACATAGCACAAAAAATTCAAACGCTTTATTTTTAAGTTACATTTCATTTTCTCAAACTAGTATTTAAACAATAAAGTATTTCAAGAAAATTTTAACATATTGCTAAATGAGTTAAATGAAACTCAGAAAGAGACTAAGTACTTGCATCTGTCCTATACTACTTACTTTGAACTGCAATAAAAACCTTAATCTTTCAAAGCTTTCTAAAAGCTTGACTTCCTAATTTTTTCTTATGCGCATTCCAAAACAAACCTGACTTTTTTTTTTTTCTTTTTTTTGTGTGTGTACAGTTTTTTACACTCTGTTAAGGTGTTTCATAATGATAGATATAACTTATTGCAAATAGTAAATATTTAATCTCTTAACATATCAACCGAAATAACAAAGTTTTGAAAAATCCTACTTAAATAACTGTTTTATGTAAATTTGTGAACGATTATCGGTATTGAAATTATCTAAAGTAACTGGCTGTCAGGCCCCACCAGTGGTCGAGCGGTTCTGTGCTCAAAGCTGGTAGATCAGAAGTGCCGGGTTCGATCCCAGGTCATGCTCATTGAACTAGCCGTTCGGTGTTTTACGTGGCTTCCTTCAAAACTCGCGTATATACAGACTAGGAACCCTTAAAAAAGAAAAAAAAAACCACGAAGGGCATTCCACCTATAGGCCTAGGACCCTAGTGTATCAGTCGGCCTTAACAACCAAAAACAAATCAATGAACCGGCTCACTATTGTGGTTGGTAGGTGCCCGGTTCGATCTCGGGTTGCGTTCACCGTCCTACTCAAGAGTTTTATTAGCTTTCTTCAAAAGTAACGTGAATACAGAGTAGGATCCTTTAGAAACCCCACACACAAAGAGGACACTCCACCCATGCCCAAGGTTTCTCGTGTAGATATCTGGCATTGACCTACAGCCCCAACACTTTGAACTAACAGTGCACGAGTTCAATTTTGATGTACATCAGAGTTAATTTAAAAAAGACTTTTATTATTAATTAACGTTTCATTACTAGTTAGAGGTCACTCTATCTCGTTGGTTCTGATAGAAACATCTGAAATTTCTACACTGTAAAAAATGTCCTATTTTCTGCCATAAATTCTCTGTAATTTGAGAAAATACGTTCTGACACCGTAATTTTTTCTTAAGTTACACGTATTTTCTCAAATCACAGAGAATTTCTGGCAGCAAATAGGACATATTTATTTTACAGTGTAGGGTCATATCATGCCCCATGTGGGTAGGGGTGAGGAGTTTGCTGTACCAAATTTGCACTCTGCCCTATGTTTTCGGCCATACCGTCTAATTTTAAGCTAGGTTTCGTTTCAATAGGAATTTTTTACCGATTCATACTCTTGTGAGCATAATTATTTTTTGTTATCAACTACTGTTTTAAATCTACTTAATTTATAGGTATTTCCCTAAAATTTGAACCATATTGTTCACAACTCAGAATTTTACTTTGTTCAACTGGGGTTAATTACCTACCTCTTCCCATTTTTACAAATGCAGAAATTTCCTTGTGCCGTCATCTGTGTGATTTGTTAGAGCAACTCCGCAGACAACAATAGAATACCGCAGATAATAAATAAAATGAGGATAACTATAAAAGTGAGCTTGGACTTATTTTTTTCCAGGTTGTAGCATGTTATAAAGACAAAATTTTTAATGAAAACGTAACTGTATTTGTTGTAATATTTTTATATGCATAATTAAAACTTATTTTTCTGAATTATTTCCAAATTTCCATGAAATTCAAATAAGCAGTGGCAAAAACAAGGACGTTTTCAGTTTAGCCTTAATATCTTTTTCAGCACTGTCCGTTTACTAAGCCTACAAGTGAAAATATGACGATACCGCTGGAGACGGTACCAGTTGCTCTGGTATGCAGAACACAAATCGGTAATAATAGTGCAAAGAATGTTCCAAACATTTAATAAAAATCCGATGCTTAAGAGTATTAAAATGTACCAAATTTTTCTCGAAATTATATGTGCAGATTTTTTTTTTATCCTATAAACTTAAAAAAGGTATAAGGAAAATGTAAAATTAAAAACAGATTTAACTTTCTATTAAATATAGTGGGCTCTCAAAATTAGAGACATTTGATTTGGGAACTCTGTATTTTAGTTTTACAAATACAATATTAAAATGGACTTGTATACTCGGTGTATTTGTCATCTTGCGAAAATGCCCAGCCCATTTCTACCGTTTTATTCTCTTGGTCTCATATTTTCATTTGACTTCTTATTCAAGTTATATCACTTCTGTCTTTATCTTACCTACCTCAAATATTCTTTTTTATTTTTATACATTTATTTTGTAATTTTAGAATCATTAATTTTTTGACTATATCAATCCGTCGATTACAGTTGGATTAACAGAAAGAAAAAGCAAAAATTATTACTTTAACTTCTATAACACATGACACACAAAGAGGAAAGGAAGGGGGTATCTTCTCTTAGAATTAATTCCTAAATATTTAGTGTACCTCATATTGGAAAATCGTTTACTGAGATAGGTGACATTTATTTTTAAAAGGTGCATGACTTCATTTTATTCATTTTGTGTTTGTATGTTTTTCTAGTTTTATAAGCTACATTTAGTAATTATTTATATTGTATCATATAAAGCAAAAATGTTTTACTTTCGATTTATAACCCTAAGTTATTATATCTAATGAATTTCAGACAGTCTCAATCTCAGGGTAAAATAGTTTCTGATAAGAATTTTAAAGAGTTAAAATAGAAAATTAAATTCTGTGTACTTGTCTAGTTGTATTTAGAAGATATAATTTAGTTACATTGATATTAGGTGGCGTTAATACTCTTAGAAAGCTTTAATTATATTTTATTCATAGAAGGTTTTCCTTTTTGTGAATGGTTTAATCTATAATTAAAAAAAAAAAAAAAAAAACTATTTCTAATATACATTGTAACACATAGTACAGTATTGCATTAGTGTTCCATTAAATATTAAAAGAACGTTCTTATTAACGTCATCGATGTTCCAATGATTGCGTATTATCCAAGAGAAATTTTGTGACGTCTAATAACTTAAGTGTATATGTTAAAAATCGAATTATGTATAGAAAACCACTTTACATATGTTAAGCAAAAGAGAATAATTATGGCGTAAAGTTTAAAATTCCTTTAAAATTTATTAACATTACGTATTTTAATACTAAACAAATTAATTTTATAAAAGTGCCTTTAAAAACAGTTATTGCTTAAGTAATATTTTCTAATATAAATGTCTTCTAATAAAATGTTACGGAGAAAAATGTCAAAATGTACCGAAGTTGAAAATTTCCAGTTTGAAGAACGCATGCGTGGGGGCGAGAAAGGTTATCGCTATGGTCTTAAATTCTTAGGTGCCAGGTTGGAAACTCGGTACAAACAGGCATTTTTGTAGCAATTCGAAGTTCACTTTAAGCCATGGGTCTCAGTCAATAATCCTTACTGTACAAAAAATGTTCGTAGAGTGACAATGTCTCTATCTAAATTTCAAACAGAAAAATGCGAGTTTATTAGTAAAATCATCCGAAATTAATTTTCTCTTCAGTGATCTATATGGACATTTTTTCTGATTTTGTTTGGATTGCCAACTTGTAGAAGTGTAACAGCCACCCTTTAATTGATGCGTTATATGAATTATCCTTGACATTTATTTTTTTCTTTGTCCACATTAGCGATTATTAAGAATTTGAAAAGAATTTATATTGAGTACTTTGATTACAAAATCTGACAGCTTCAGAAATTATTATACTCTTTTAAACATAAATAGACGTTGTTTGTGAAGAATTGGCTGATTTAAAGTATAAAATAATTATTACGAGATAATTATTGACAGATTTAAAGTGTAAAGTAATGACTACGAAATTTATTTACAATATAACTGACAGAATTGCTTATTTTAATTACACGGCTATAATAGATAAAATTATCGTGTTGAAATATTCATTTATGATTAGCCGTTGGATGTTTTAATAGTTTTTCTTCGTTTTTAAAAGAAACCTTTTCAGGTTGGAACAAACACCTTGCCTTTTTATGCTTTCGACAAATCAAGAAATAAACAAATGAAGTCAGAAGATCAATATTAACTAATTCTATCCAATCAGAATTTTAAAAAAGCAATTTTCCAACCCCTTCATTCTAGCAAATTGGAAAATGTTGGAGAAGAAAAGTTTGTTTCTCTTTTGAGTAGAATTTTGATACGGAAAGGATTTTTCGACTAAATGGCATCCAGAAGAGACGCCAGTCTCCGAATGCCGGAGAGAATCTAATAATCTTCATCCAGAAATGTACAGTAATTGGTAATTGTGTTGTTGCGTTTTAGTTAGAGACAACGATCTCGGAATCATGATTTACGATAAAATTGAAATTAAAAAAGTTCCCCATAAATTTTAACTAGTGAACCTTCCGAACTTTCGAACACTGAACATTTTTATATATCTGTACCCCGCACAGTAAAAAATATGTCCTATTTGCTGGCAGAAATTCTTTGTAATTTGAGAGAACACGCGTAATTTACGAAAAAAAATACGTTGTCAGAACGTATTTTTTGTAATTGCAGAAAATTTCTGGCAGCAAATAAGACATACTTTTTACACTGTGGAGGTAAAGAACACTATGCCCCCCCCCCTTTTTTTGTGAAAAAAATTTAGCACTCAAAGGTATTATTAAATAATCTGGTGTGTCACTCACACGACTTTCTCTTACCCTGAAATTTAATACTATAAATACAGGTTGGAGATTAAGAGGTAAGATAACGAGTACTGTTATGTAAACCTATGTTAAACAATTCATATTAGGCTTCTGATGAGTTTTATATGATAATTAGATCTGTGTGAGGGGGGCTACCGCCCCCCTCAACCCCCCGTTTCATTAATGCACCTACATTTATATAGAATTTAATTTGGTTATTAAAAAATATTTCTCTTTTTAAAAAATAATTTATTAAAATTATTTTAAAAAAATTATCTTTTATGATAAGGCAGACGATTTCCATATTAGAGAAGTAGTTTAACACCAAATATCCAAAAAAAAGTTCATTTTATTCTCAATATAAAAAAAAGAAAGAAAGAAAAAAAAAAAAAAAAAAAAAGTACGATTTTTTTTCTTAGTTTTTTTTTTTTCGTTAAAAGTAAAAAAAATCGACAACTTTGTTTTAAATTATCGCAGATCGATGGTTCAACCATTCGTTTTAAAGGTATTTTCGAGCTCTTTTGAAAGATACCCATCATGAAAATTTACTCCCCTCGAGGGGGGACTTTACATACACAGAAAAATTTTCCCAGTTAACCGTCTCTATTACAAAAAGTATATATTCGTTTCATTTCGTTTAGTGCAGTCTATAGACGTTAAACTCTATTTTCCTGCAATTTCCCCCATAGACGTAATGTATTAGAATTCTCTTGATTGTCCCTGTACACGAACCATTTGCTTGATCTTAACGAAAAGCTTACTGTAGCATCCCTATATGATACACATTTAGAATAACAAGTTTGAACTTTCTGCCATAATTTGTTTTTGAGATATGCTGATAACAGACACACAGACACACACACAGACACACAGACACACACAGACACACAGACCATTTGCTAAAAACATGATTTTCGTATTCAGGGGACCTCAAAACGTGTAAATAAAACAAAATCTCGCGTTCGAAAATTTGAGCCTAAAACAATACTTTCTCTACCTTATGGGTAAGAGAAAGTAAAAAAGCCTTTTCATTTAGTACATTATATTATTAATACCGTGTTAAAGTGTCATAAAACGATTACTTACAGTTGCGAAGAAACATGCAAAAAAGTTGTAAAAAGAAATTGATTAAAAAAAAAAAAAACTCTTCTGAAAAAGATTTTTAGACATGGTGTCCTTTACCTCCGGAGTACAGATAATATCTTTGCTGTATATTATTTCAATTATAAAAATAAACATTGCCGTTCAACTAATTCAAATAAAATTAAATTGATTCACGATTTATTGACAAATGAATTTTGGCTTACAGTCACAAATTATTATAAATAATGTGTATAAATTAAAATTTTGCAGTTTTTGACACATATTAAAAGCCTTAAATAAATAAAATAAAATAAAATAAAATAAAATAAAAGTTTCTAATATAAAAGTAATAAAAACTCTTTTTTTTTTTTTTTTACAATTTTAATACAGAATACAGCTGCCAACCTAATCCGGGGAATTGTTAGTACCGCTCCTTCTTCCACCCCACTTAATTTTTAGAGTAATTCTCTTCAAATATTTTTACGATAAATTAAGAAGAAATATGCTTAAAAAAGACTGGTGTGGAAAAATGGGCGGGTTCTAACAATCTTCCGGGTTAGGTTGACAGCTCTGCAAATAACATTATTCGCAATACTTAGGAAGAGTGCCAACGTAGATATATATATATAAAGACGCTTTTCTATTCCCATCACGAAGAACTGTGTCTAAATAAAGCTATAAAATTTTATAAATGGTTTAGTTTATTTTCAAATTAATTAAAAGATTTATTTTAAATGTTTTTAACTTTTTGTTATCTCATTCTTGTTGGTGTCGAGCAAGGTTGCTAAATGAATATTGCAATTTTATTTTTTGGCACTCTTATTTTAATATTGAAAGGTCGCTTTAATTAAAAAAAACTGTTGATTAATCTAATAGATCAATACTTGAGAAAATTAGTGGTGTTAAAAGATAAAATTGTAGTATTCATCCGGCAAGCGTGGTGCCGAGACTTCGTATATGCTAAAGCAATAAGACACACATTGACGTAAGGGACACAGCTGAACTATAACTAAACAATGATTTTTTCTTTGTGTGTGTGTGTTACGTGCAAACATTGTTAGTAAAAGGGAAAACTTTTCTGTTTTCCCATAATGTTTTACTTTTGCTATTTGTATGACTTTCAATAAATATTGAAATTTAATTGGTATGCATGTCTTATCTTTTTATTTAGTAATATGCTCCTGTTAAAAATCATCATAACGCTATTTTTGGAATTTAGTAAACATCTTTTGTGAGTTTTTCCCAAACTTTAGCAAAATTCGTCCAATTTGGTTCGCCATTCTTTGCATAGGTAAAATGTTTTCGCTCGGCATTAAAACAAACTGCAGGATGCCACATGATATATATATATATATATATATATATATATATATATATATATATATATATATATATAGGGGAGACAGTGGCACAGTGGAACACTTTTAACTTTTTTTCACCAAAAATAAAAAAGCAAGGTGCTTGAAAAAATTAGCAAACATTCTTTAAACCTTTCTTGACATGTCCTAATTCACTTCTAATACATTACGAATAAAAAATTGTGTGCACTCACAAAGTGGACCAACCTCTATTGTTAATGTTCAATTAATATAAATTACTTTTTTTTTTTTTTTTTTTTTTTTTTTTTTTTTTTTTTTTTTAGTTTCTTATGCAATTCTAATCTAAATAACATAATTCGAACATTTTCATGAAATAAAATTACCAAAATTTAAAGGTAATCAAAATAAATAAGAAATCAAATTAGAGGAAGAATCCTATATCAGATTCCCTTTGTCTTTTACCTGCCATCACTAGAAACAAGATATATTTTTAATTTGTTTATTAATGTTATATATTTATAAAAATTATGAAATATATAATTAAACATTATATTACTATTCAAACATTTTTATTAATTATTTTGAGTTATTAATACTTTACATAATATTTGTGGGATAAATTTAACTAAAAATATTCTACTTTTATCTTTTACATGTTATTTCTAAAAACAACAATAAATTTATATAATCTACTATTTATATAACATAATCATTTTACTTTTTTTTTTTTTTAATATTAAACAATTCAAATAGTTATTAAATTTAAGTATTCATAATTATTATACTACTATTCAACTATTTTCCCTTTTAAGAAATTTATTTTATTATTACATTAAGATTATTATATTTATTATTTTGAGTCACATATTTGTATATGTAAATTTAACTAACATAAATAAGGTATTAAATATAATTTGGACTTTTAAGCACACTGGAAGGCGGTCCACTGTGCCCCATGTCCAGACAAAACAAATAATATTAAAATTATATATAGACTATAAATATGCTAATAATTTTTATGAATTTAAAAACAATATCTTACCTTTTCTTAACAGCTATCCAATACTTGTAGTCAATAGTTCAGTCCTAATAAAATTTAAAAAAAAAAAAAAAAAAAAAACTTCAAACTTGAAAAATTACTTTGAGCAGCTCAAAACATAAAAATTGTATAAAATGCCTACCTTAGCATTTACCATGTGGTTTTTTGGATGTATACAAATAGTACCATGCTGTCATCTATGAGTCTCAATATAAACTAAAAGAGTTAAATATTAAGAGATTTAAATAGGAGTGGTCCACTGTGCCCCAGTCTCCCCTATATATATTTTTAATATTACCAAAACTTTTTGTATGCCTTGATATTATTGCCCGATTTAACAGTAAGTTTTGTTCTAAAGTGAATTTTGAACTATTAAAAAACTAAATTAAAGCATGTGATTTATTGCTTTTTTTTCTTCCCTATATTGAATAACTGAGAAAGCTAGTATCTGACAAATTTAAACGGTATCGGATATATATATATATATATATTTTTTTTTTTTTTTTAACGGTTTTATAGATCTTCTTTAATATTTTGAATCGCAAACAAATTATGTATCAATAGATTGTGATTTTATTATTATTTTAGGTCTAAGGAATGAAATTTATGTAATTTCGACAATATTTAAAATAAATCTGTAGAATTATGTTAGAAATCAACATCCTCTGTCAGTTTAGAATGCAGATTTGTTTTTCAGTTATGTGAAAGATATGGAGAAATGAAAACGAATTTATCAATGGAACGAATAAAAATGCAAGAGATTTCAGATTGTAGGCCGATCACATAAGCTGAACAATGCAACTCAGTAGCATAAACCTTTTTTAGGTCATTTAAAGATTTCATTGACGGAAATTGAAGTTGACGTTTATTCTCATTCATACACACACACGAAAAACAATTTTCTTACTTGCTTTATATTAGGATTGAGAAAAGAAAATAAACAGAATTTTATTAAGAATATCTAGGATCGCGAGGAAGGATTGACAGCATTGCAATTTTTTTTTTTTTTTTTTTTTTTTTTAAATCTTAAAGTCATCTCAGAAATAAAAATATTTCTAAGGTTTTTACTCTTTATTTTTACTTCGATGGTAAATTTATAAATGAAAAACTTTCGACTGTTTTTGAAATTGAGATTTATTCATTGCTTATTAAGTTTCTTTTAAATCGAATGAGTGCTTTAACGAGAGTTGCTTTTAGGTTGATTTCTTTAGAAATCGACCTATTGCAATCACTTCGTTTATCTATATATATATATATCTATCTATCTATAATGAAAATTTTGTCATCACGATAACTTCCGAAATAATACTCCAAATTGAACCAAATTTTGACAGTGAAATGATCTTATAAATATCTTGGATGAGTTCGTTAACCAAGTTGCTCCGACTTTTTGTTTTCAAGTGGCAGCCACTTGAATATTTCTAACCCACATTGTAAAAAGCGTATTTAAAGCAAGATTTGCTTGAATTTTTATGTAAATCTAGACTACATAAGGGTCTAAACGAACTTAATAAGGTGGCGGATATCTTAAGTTAAGTGGGGCCACTTGAAATCAGGCTACCACTTGAAAATTTAAAATCATGATAACTTCTGAAATAATACTCCAAATCGAACCAAATTTGGACAGTGTCTTAACTTGTGTTATTATGAATATCTTGGATGAGTTTCTTGGATGAGTTCGTTAACCAAGTTGCTCCGACTTTTTGTTTTCAAGTGGCAGCCACTTGAATATTTCTAACCCACATTATAAAAAGCGTATTTAAAGCAAGATTTGCTTGAATTTTTTTGTAAATCTAGACTACATAAGGGTCTCAATGAACTTTATTAATGAAATTTATCTGCCATTTTTAATAAAGTGGCGGATATCTTAAGTGGGGCCACTTGAAATCAGGCTACCACTTGAAAATTTTAAATCGCGATAACTTCCGAAATAATACTCCAAATGGAACGAAATTTGGACAGCGTCTTAACTTGTGCTATGGATACCTTAGATGAGTTTCTTAACCAAGTTGCTCCACCATTTTATTTTCTAGTGGAGACCACTTGATATTTTCAAATTCAAATTGTAAAAAGCGTATTCTGAATATGTTTAAATTTTGATGTATACATAGACTATATAAGTGTCTCAATGAAGTTTATAAATGAACGTATCCATCATTTTTAATAAAGTGGCGGATATGTTAAGTTAAGCGGGGCCACTTGAAATCAGGCTACCACTTGAAAATTTAAAATCACGATAACTTCCGAAATAATACTCCAAATCGAACCAAATTTGGACAGTGTTTTAACTTGTGTTATGAATAACTTGGGTAAGTTTCTTAAACAAGTTGCTCCACCAATTTGTTTTCAAGTGGAGACCACTTGAAAATTTCAATTTCAAATTGTAAAAAAGCGTATTCCGAATTTGTTTGAATTTTGATGTATACATAGACTATATAAGTGTCTCAATGAAATTTATTAATGAACTATGGATTTTCTCGCCAAAAATCGCCAAAAAAGTCGAAAAAAAAGTTGAAAAATGGATTTATCATTCAAACAACAAAAATCTAGAAATTTCACGTAACTCGTGAACCAATCACGTTATTGCGTTTATCTTTGGTATATCGATAAGTATTTTATCGCCAAAAGTCGCCATGGAGAAAAACTCGCCAAATTTGGCGCCAAATCCATTACCTGCCATATTGGAGCTTTTTAATGCGTTTTTAAGGGGAAATTAGGCTATTTTAACGTTAAAACAAACTAGAAATGCAAAAAATTAACATTTAATCAACTTACTAAGCCTCTTTGAAAGAATTTCCACCAAAAAATAAAAATTGATTTATTTTTAAATTTGCAACACTATCTTAGATTAATTAGTTCACTGATCACCTTTCTCTGCCATTTTGATCCAAGTGGCAGCCACTTAATTTTTCAACACGATGACTTCTGAGATTCTGAATTAACTCCAACTATATTTGTACAGTAGTCTTATCTCACAAATGCATTTGATATATTTGTCAACTTGGCGCCCACCATCTTGTTTCCAAGCGCCGGCCACTTGAAAAGTTTAAATTCACATAAAAAGGTATTTATGAACCAATTTGCTTAAAACTCCATATGTAGATAGCCTATATCAATATTTCTACTAATTCGTTTATAAGTTGTAGCCGCCATTTTGAAACAAAACGACGGCTGCTTGATAAGAAAAAAGAAATCAACCTACCCTTCCGAATAAGCCGGAAGGACTTGTTTAAATACTCATTATATTTTGGCGAATTTTTCATTTGTTAACAAATATTTAAACTTTCATTTGCTTTTATTTCTTAGGTTTATACACTGATAAATTTGTAATTACTACATGGGGGGAGAGGGAAAACGGGAAATCTGCAAACATAATTTGCTCATTTTCAACCGTTTAAGCTTTTTTCCATACTTTCTTCTGAAAATTGCCAAATTAATTTTAAAAATGGCTATTAGATAAACGTTTTCTTTTACGTATATGAAAAGCTTAATGAATGAATACGTTAATCCTTTGCACTCGAGAGGCGAATCTCGGTCGCCAGTTGATTTGATATGGTAATGCTTGGTATTTTAAATAAATATCCTTCTTTTGAAATACAAAGTCACATAATTGTGGAAAAAAAAAAAAGTTAAACATTAAAGTTTGTGTGAAATTTTATGTTAATGATAAGTGTTTAAGCAAATATGCGGAAAACCGTCTACTGATACGCCGGAGCGAAAAAGGTCTCGAATGCAAAGGGTTAAATAAAATGGGGGGAAAAAACTGGGTGGAAGAACTTATTAGTTTATTTTTTTTTTTTATATCAAACATTTACTCATACTTCAAAGTCTCTTAAGAACGCATCATTAAAAATTTTCTATCATCAGCCGATAGCCAATCTAACAAACGATATTTCAGAAGAAGTCAAATGCAGAAATCACTTTAAATTTTTTAGTAGGCGCCAGTGCGTAGTTGCTGCATTAATGATGCACTCGCGAAGTTGTTGCTTTAATGAGGATATTTAATAAAAAACTTACGTAAACACTGTAAATTGTGGGGAAAAAACTAGCAACAACAGTTTCAGATAAAAATTATAGCACAGACTTTCATCAGGTAAAAAAAAAACTACCCAGGTAAAAAAAAATCTGCAGATAATATGTACGTTTGGGGGGAAAAAAAAAAAAAAAAAAAAATTGCAGGAATTAAAACCTTTTTACCTACTTTATTTTTTTTTTCACATTTTGTATTCTAAGCATTTTTCTAGTGGTTTACCTGGGTAGGCACAAGTGCATCATTAAAGCAGCAACTATCCTAACAGTGCATCTCATCCACAAGACATCCTCAAGATATCCTATGGATGAAAGTACATCCAAGGGACATCCTCAGGATGTACTATGGATAAGTGTGCTGTTAGGGTACTCCCTCGCACCTGATAAAAAATGTAAAGTAACATCTGCATTTGGCTTCCTCTGAAACATTCTTTTGTAAAATTTAGGAGTAGTGCTGTTATCTACAAAGAAGAGAACAAAAAATTTAATCGATAAAAACAAGGAAAAAAATATTTAAAAATAGTAGCACAAAACATGTTAAATATTTAGTTTTAGCGGAAAGTAAACCTTAAAAGATTAAATAATCGTCTTTATTCAGTGAACACTGGTCAAATCAAAGTCGTAGATTGCAGTAAAAATTAATATATTTTCCTAAAGGCTTATTCTTATTTAATAAAGGAATAAAATTAGTGGAACGCAAATTTATAGACGTTTAAATTTCAACATCTGAACATAAACTTAATCCGCTGGCCAAAAATTGTTGTTCAGTAAAAAATATAAATTTGCTTTGTAGGTACAAAACATTTCTCTTAAATTACCTGCTGTTAAAACAATCTTTTTTACTTATTCACTATGTCAATAAAAAAAATAATAATAATAAAAAAATGGTTTCTTTTTTAATCGAAATTAATAAAATTTAAACGAAATTAATCTTATTTATTTCTCCAAAAAAGTGCATTGTTGATATGTATAAACTACTAGTACTCAAATAATCATCCTCAAATACCAGAAAAATTTCGGTTAGAGCAATATTGCTTTAATATTAATTAAATGCTTCTTTAATTGTATTTCAAAATTCTGAAGATTTTAGTTAGTTCAGAATAAGTAAATTTTAAAGTATTTCCATCAGTAGCTGTCTATTAAAACCGTTTTTCATTACTTTGAGTGACCCAAGTCTGTAAACTATGAGGTATTATGCATCGCATAACGCTCGAAAATTTCTATAAATTCGTAAGTACTTTTCACGAAGTTATATACTAAATATATTTGAGCCATGTATGTTATTTAAAAAATTGTCTACATATTACATAAAAATACATAATACAGCTTGTCGCAAAACTCATAGTGCAATGCACTTTCTAGCATCTACGCACATGTAATATATGAGAATTCTTTTGAATAGCCTGCATAATGTTCTGAAATTAAATAGCACATCAAATTTTAGACTTTCTGGTAAATGCATAGCGCAGTATAAAACATTTCTATCAATTACCATACACAAAATAAGTGTCTAGAAATTATCCGGTCTATATATAAACTACACTAAGGGACCGAAAAAAAAAAAAAAAACGCACTGCATAAAAATTGACTTATACTTTTTAGTTTTTGTAATAACTTGAAAACTAATGATTGAAACAAATAAAACTGTTATGCTTGTATAATACGGAAGTTATAACATGCCTATGTACAAGTTTGATTTAATAATTCGTTTTATTACACTATACGAAGTATTTAATAAAAATCTACATAAAATGTTCTTTTTAAACGTAATATAATAAACATCTACTTTGTTTTTTATTATGATTTACTATATGAAATAAACAAGTACTATTTTAATGTATGAAATAAAACTATGTATTTGTTACATCTAAACAATATTACTTAATAAAAATATGTATTCTGCATTGGATAATTACGCCTATAGAATTACTGCTTTAATGCGCAATCGCATAATATTTTACAGTTTTTTAACATGAAACTCAAATTTCACTGTGTCAAATATCACTTAAAAAAAAAAAAAAAAAAAAAAATCTGTATCTTGCAAAGTTGTAGGCTACAAATTTCTAATCCCCACCCTCTTTTTATAGACTAAACATTTTCGGAGCCACTTGAGATTAGTACTATTAGGGTCTAGTAAAGAAGAAATTCTGCGATATTCTTTGTGCTATTTAACTTTAATTTTGTAAGTTATAACTTTTTTTTAACTTATAGATGCTCATGAGAATGGATAAATAATTTTAACAACTTGAATCAAATAAATGTATCACAAGAGCCATATAAAAAGATGCATCATCATCTTGAAATGCTGATTATGGAAGAGTCTGAAATACCCCCAAAGTAGTCGGTCAGGTATCAATTTTTTTTAATGGCCAAGTTTTATTTCGGGTTAGTTGATCCCTTGAACACGAAAATTTGCCAGACTCACCGAAAAATCATGCATTTTCGTATCGTAATGTACAGGGAATATGTCATTGTTTTAAAAGTGCGATTATCATTAAGTCAGTCACATTTTGTTGTCAGATCTGCTTGTTCCCGTCAGTTCGAAATAAGTTAAACTTCACTCATCAGAGAGAAAAACTTCAGCCCAATAATTGATTTTTTTTTTTTTTTTTTTTTTTTTTTTAAACCCTCTCATGTCTTTGTTTTCTGATTCTTTTCGTTAAGAATGAACTTCCCCCCCCCCCCCCCCCCCAGATTTTCTGGCAATTAAACCTACTCTGTTTAATTGTTATTGCACTGTATTTAAATATATTATGTTACTAAACACTTTTTATGAATCCCTTTTATGTTCTAAATATAATACAAACGGATTTTTTAAGCACTGGCTTTTTAACTTGCGGTCATCCCGATTGGATGTGCAACGTGGCCACTTAAGAACAAATTTCCAGTTTAAAATGCCAAAAAATTTTATTTCTTGCTAAAAACCAGATCACTAATATTTCGTTAACATTTAATCCTTTTGACATCCCGCGTATTAAAATATTTTTTGATTTTCACTCTAAAATTAATATATTTTGTGGTATCGTTAATTGCCTTATTCTTGCCATTTTTGAAGTAGTTTCTAAAATTACAATTTTTCGAACAATTGCATCTTGTTAGTACGTGGAACACAATATAATAAAATATGTTCAAAAACTTACTTTTAAAACAATAAGATTGGCGATTGCAGAAAGAAAAATAGAAAATATCAAAGTGCGGCTTTTTTTTTTTTTTTTTTTTTTTGTCCTTTAGTGTACATATTTCCACAGTGAAAAAATGTATTAGAATTTTTTTTTTAAAGAAAAAGCAAAAATACTTCGAATAATTTCAGCCCGTATATTGTAATATATCCATTTTTGTGTGGTTAAAAATGAAAACTTTTTTCATACTACATATCGTTATATTTTACGTACTACATAATTTAATTTTATGATTAAATGTTAAACATACAACACAAAGACATTCTTCTTATTATTAAATTCGGTCAATACACACTTATCGAATTGGTATTCAGTTTTAATTTTTCATTCTAAAACATATTTCATTAATGGAAAGATATCATCATAACTTTGTAATCCTTACAAATATCAGAAAAATAAATGCACCATTTCTTATAAAATTTCTGGTATTTGGACTGTTCGAAATTCATTATTATTATATACAAAAGTACGTTCTTCTTATTTTTTAAAAAAAGCTTTTCTAATATTATTTGAAAGTATACTCATGAAATGTCTCCTTGAAATTTATCTCATTTCTAATTTGTTACCTAATACTTATTAAGTATGTGGCATCAATTTTTGTGAAATTTTATGCCTAAGGGATAGAAAGTAGATGCAGAAAAAGAAAATTTAAAGTTGTGTATAAAATTTGATTTGCAAATGCATTTTTTAAAAACTACTTTATACCATCTAATGAGGTGAAAAAAATAAATTTTCTGCCATTTATTTAAAATACATAAACATTAATGACTTATCATTAATGAATACATGTCTTTACACCGTTAAAACAAAATTTATTGTTTTGTTTAAATCCAATAATTTATAAGTAATGAGCATTATCTGTTGAAAAAATAGATCTGCTTCCCAGAAAAAAAAAAAAAATCGAAAAGGAATATTTTTTATTCAATATTTCAGACATTCCATACAGCTGAAGTGATATGGAAATAAATTTCAAGACTTATATTTTTCCCCGGATGTTTTACTGAAATAGAAAGTCATTTTCCATTAACTTATCCAAATGTAAAATTGTATGAAAGAGGGATGAGAAATTTTTTGGAAGGCTTAATAAAAGTTAACATTTTTAAAATAATAAAATTATTATTCATAAATTCAGTAGAAAAACTGGAAATTCGTTTATAAAAAAAGAAAAAAAAAAATCTCATTACTGTAGGGTAATATTGCACAATTAACAGAGAGAAAAAAAAAAGTGTTCTTGATTATTCGTGATGAATAAAAAACATAAAAATATTCGTGAAAACGTACTTCTCACTCTTAATACTGTTACAGATATTCGTAAAAATGAAATCTAAATCCTTGTAAAGTTACATGTTACGTTAGTATTTTTTCTTTCAAAAATGTTCTTTTTAATTCAAATTATACCGGTAAAATTGCCTCTTTTTAACTATGTACCTTCAAGATATTATTGTGTCCCTTTTTGTTGACCACAAGATGTTCAATTGGGGGTTATTCAATATTACGTGCGGAACAGTTTTTTTTTTTTTTTAAGGCAAACTACGTGTTGCAGATATTTCACACGATTTATTGCTTTTGTTTTGATTTCAGGAACAAATTTTGATAAAATAGTAAAGCATTTTTAATCACATTCGTTGGATTCCCCATTTTGTTTAACCCATGGTGCATAAAAAAATAAATAAATAAAAATGAAACAAAGAAATTTTTTTAGTATTTATTTACATAAATCATAAGCTGTTAAAATATACATTACTTACATAAACATCGCGTATAATGCTACTTATGACATTCTATATGCTAATTAGCATATCATTCTGTTTGAATGAACGTCAACACCTAGAAACGAAAATACGCAATTATAAAAATATATATTGGGTAAACAGCGATTTTTAAAAACTTGTAATTAAATTCTCACGAAGAAAAAAAAAAAATCGAGATCTGAATTATAGAGAGAATTTTAAACGTTTAAGACTTAATTTGTTTATTAGGAATTAAACTATTTGTTACTGCAGAAAGTTACACCGTATTTTTGTTCATTAAAAAGAAAATGAAGTGTTCAAAGCTCAAAAGCAAATTTTCAAAATATATTTTTTTTCTTCTTACCTGAGTTTCTGTTTTTACGCAAATTTTAAATGTTAATTTACCGTTTTCAAAATTTATAGGGTAAAATCGGGCACGGGTCAGGGGATCGGTGTTGCGTATTCAAGCCACTCATAACCATTTAAAGCAGAACTAAGTTCTGATATTAAAATATTTTATCTTTCTAATATGTTACAATAATGTAATATATTCTTTTGTATAAATAATCGAAATACTATCATTTTAACCTTAAAATTACGTCACGTTCATCTACAGATTCTTGCATGCAAGAATTCAGATCCTGTTATGATGTCCCACGGAAAACTATTTTCAGCAGGTTAAAAACTGCAGCACGGAATATCATTTATTCCTTTTGGTGACATACAGGATAGTGACAGATATGTGTGTGTACATCGCCTACTCGCATTTACGTCAAAGGTTAGGTTCCACAACCTTGAGCACGCTATGTCCCTAAAATGTGACCACCTGCTTTAGTTTGTGCACACACCTGCATAATCAGAAAGTTTTACTTTCCTGAAGATAATTCAGTACCCATAAGCTTGTATACAAGGATTCAATAAGCATTCTGAAATAAAGCTTTTGGGAATGTTACGAGCAATGTAAAACTTTTTTTTAATGGGATTTTTTCCTCTTTAGATGTTTTTATATTTTTTTCTCCCTGATTTGAAGAGCAAGAATGGATAATGTTATTTAATGGTGAGGGGATTGTTTTGTATAACGAGCTTTTGCCAAATTCTTTCATCTGTTTTTTTTTTTTCTTTATTTTCCCCTGCTGGCAGAAAAGTATTTAAATGGATATTCTAAAATTTTTGAGATTTTTTTTTTTTTTTTCCGGTATTTGCAATTCAATTGTTTAAATGTGTAAGTACAGCAATATAGTGAAAAACAGCTTATGTTTCAACATATTTTAGATTTAAGTTAATGCAACATAAAATTTCGCATTTAAGAGTATTGACTGTAAAAAAGATTTTCTTTCAGCTTTTTCCGTAATGTCGTTTTTATAATATCATTTTGTAAAACGATTTCATAAAGCTCAATTTTTTTTTTTTTTTTTTTTTTTTTTTTTTTAACATAAGAGGTGCTTCTTTTCAATAGAAATTTAAATTGTAATTTTTTCTACAATTAGACTTCTTAAAATGAATTTCTTCTCTAAAAATAACGTTTTTCTGGTCTAAATATCTCTTAATAGCTGTATAAATATTAAAAATGCAGTTATTACCGTAAATATTTTTATTGAGTAAATCAACAGACACAAGTCTATGCTGATAATGTATTTTTATATAACTAATATAAAGAATAACTTCATGAATAGCGAAAAAAGAGGATGGTACTGACTGTGATATGATGGGATGGCAACGTAACTGGTTTTTGTAGATGCGAATTCAAATTCTGATTTAGTGTATCATACTGATGTTTCAAAAGTTTATTTCGTAAGGTATTCTTTCTACTGATCATAAATATTTTTTTTAACACTGGTGATTTTTAATTCTAGAATCCCATCCCTAAATCTGTTACTACTTCAGCATTATATTATCACCTGTATGCAAAATTTCAGCTAAATCGGATGATGGGGAAAGGGGTTAAAAATCGAAATAAAATTTTTAAACGAGTTGGAGGTCCAGGAACCTCAGGCCCTCCCCTAAATATATTACTGCTTAAGCATGTATAGTCTTTTTGTTGAAATTTTGTATACATATGTAATTCCAATCAGATGACAGGAAGTGGGTGAAAATTGTATTGTTTATGTGTGTAGTAGATTTGATCCACACGCATAAACAACATACCAAGTTTAAATTTCAATTTATTTTATTTTTAGGATGCAGATCGATTAAAATACTTTTAATGAAAATTTCAGTCTTTAAATTTAACAAAAGTCTATTCGCTACACGCCCGAGTTCAGAGTGAGATTAAAGCAGCAAATGGTTTCTGCAATGAGCTCGGGCATTTTATTTGGACTAATAATTGTTTTAACGTTTAGGGACAAATTTGAATCTCTAACAATTATTTGTAGATAGTTTTAATGTATTATTCTAGTATAGTACATTTTTTTTTCATTCGGAAGAGTGCTAGCTCTCGTATTATAAAATGTCAGCACAGTTCTGCCTTTGAATTTAATTAAATAGTGTCAGTTCTTTTAAAATCTCTAATTTATAACCGAATTTAACGACATTTAGACTGAACTCAAAATCGCTATTCACAGCCTTTTTTCCCCCCCGAAATTGGTTAAAAGTTTGATTTAAATATATATTTAGTCCCCCCCCCCCCCCAAAAAAAAAAAAAAAAAAAAAAAAAAATTACAGGATTTATTTAGTTGGAAGCTTGCCAGCTCACAAATTTCAAATTATCAATTCACAATAGTCTGGGGGGGGGGGGATAATTAATTTCAAGATATATCAGATTTTCATCAAACATAGCTAAGTAACGATCCTAAATAAATTAGCATTTTAATTTAAAAGATAAATAAATAAATAAAATAAAAACATTGAAATCGGTTTGTTTGGAAATTATGCCGTAAACAGGCAAAGATTTTCAATTTATAACGTTTCTTTTCTTTGGTTTATTGAAAATAATTTTTCTTTCCTTTAATTCAAAGAGTTTGTCTTACTGCTCGGGGAAAAGGAAAAAAAAAAAAAAAAAAACTCTTTATAATGTGAAGCATGCTCATTTTTACATATAAATTAACAAAAGAATAAACACTGCAAAAAAAAAAAAAAGTCTGTTTTTGTTTAATGACTATATTAAATAAAATTTTTAAATTCCGTGAATTTTTTGTGGAGTAATAAATTTTCCCTTCGAGTAAAATGGTGCAGTTTTTAAAGTATTTTCCATTAGAACAATAAGCATCGAAACTCTCTTCGGGAAGAGGGAATTGCATATTTTAATAGCTTTGAAGAAATAGCTACTGCAGTTTTTAAAACTTGATCTGCGATATACGCCTGGATTTTATTTATTTTGTCATAACACTATCATTTCTAGTACAATGTGGATTCTCGATGGAGATCTGTTATGTATAAAATAATTTTTTTTTGTCATTTTAATTGGTAATTAATATGAAAAAGATTATTCAAAATGGTAGCCATAATTTAAAAAAAAATGGTTATAGGAAAATTTCTGAATAATACCCACGATACTTCATATAAAAATTACCGTTCATTATTTTCCCGCATATGCCCAAAATTTTCGCATCATCTGAACGAGACAAATTCTGTGTGCAATATCGATAAAAATACATTAAATCTTGTATGTCGAGAAAGGTACTTTGAAAATTCAAAGGAAATTAATATTAAATACAAATTGTTAGATTAGAAAACAATTAAAATTAGATTAAAAAACTAATACATTAAATTTATTTGAATTGTGACAAGTCTGTCTTAATTTCATATCAAGTGCAAATTAGAAAGAAATTAGTCAATTTTCATTCGTATAATTTTCATAAACAAAATATTTTACCATTTAATATGCGAGAGATTTATAGTGTGGTGTACCATAAATGATGTTCTAAGGTCTTTTCGAGTCCTAAGTCATCAACTTTTCATGGCTGAAATAGATAATCATAAATTCTTTTACATATTTTTTTTAAAATAAGAAGAAAGGGTAATAGAAACAGTGTGATTGAAAAACTCTGTTGACCTCTGTTTTTATTCCTGGAATATAAAAAAAATTCAAAATTTTATATAATCAATTAGAAATTTCAGGACGGTTAATTAAGCAATTAATTCATGTTCAAAATTTTAGTATTGCATCATCAAACAAGTCCCAGAGTTACAAGACAAATATACTTCCCAATGTTTTGCTTAAGTTATTCAAATTGAAAAAGAATATATATCCAGATCACCTTATAAGGTCATACGCAAATTAAGAATGAAAATGGTAATATAAATAAATACTACACATGCATTTTAAAGTGCGATTAATCCGTCAACAAAACTGTTTCTCTTGAACAGTTATAAACAGTTATAAAAGTCAAGTATAAAAAAATTTCTATTGAAATTTCCTTTGAAAATTTTCCTTGCTTTATATAATTCTGTCTTATTTAACACACCCTTGAATAACCTATTTAAATAACTCTTTGCTCTTTTTTTTTTTTTTTTTTTTTCTCCTCACACTCCACACATTTTATAATTTACGTATGTTATTCTTGCAATTAGATCGTACTACAGTGAAATGTAAGCACTGTCAGTTTAATTATGACCACCCTGTGTGTGTGTGTATGTATACATACGTATGTATCTGTGTATAAAAGTAAATATACGTGTGACGTTTTAAAATATAGAGTAAGGGGAAAGAAAAAAAAAAAAAATTATGGTTTGTTACAACCTGCAGGAACAAGTTTTTAGATGAAGATATTTCAAATCTACTTTATTTTTCTAGTTTCCAGAACTGTAATGAGCGATACTGCTTTCAACTTCGAAGCTATTTAATTTGAAAGTCTTTTCAAAAGCCTAAGTTGAAACTATGCGAACTTAAAATTGTCAAATAGTTTATGTGCATATATCTGCTAATCTATGGTGTCCAATATATATCTCCATATTTGTAGGCTATGATAGATATTTTTTGTTTTAATGAATTGTCTGCATTTATGGAAATACATTCACCCGAGATTTTATTTTTTTTTAGACACTTTTTTGTTTAAATTAACCGAAACCTCAGTTACCTGTGAAGTTAAATTATGATAAATGGCAGAACAATTTTTAAGTATAACACTCAAAATAAAAATGTTTGGACATTTTAAATAAGTAAGTTTAATATTTTTGTAGTAAAATTTGTATAATGGGTTAGTAAACTTCTTTTAAAGTTTGTTTAAAAATAACCTTATAGATTTTCTAAGCTTTATTTATGTTCAATTTTTATCAAAATAAAATGAGTTTGTCATCATTATGATACATTAAATAATCTCGTACACTCATTAGTGTGTGTGTGTGTGTTTGGGGGGGGGGTATTCATGGCCTCCATTCTAATATTACTACTGGTCTTCCTACAGCATTGTCAATACCACAAATGCGAAGCGACCGGGACAGCTGCCGGACATAGTGGTCTATGCCTGAATCAGTTTCTTCCAGGTAGAATCACGGACTTCCGTTAATCCAGCGGATCAGCCTGTAGAAGCGGCATTGCTCACGAATGGTACAAAACAGTTTCGGGCACGAGCACATTTAGATTTTGTCGAATCGGCTTTTCCGCATGGTTGATGACTTTTCGCGAAAGGTTTTTAAAGAGTTCATTCCAGGTGTATGGCTTTCATTGGTGCATAATCAAGAGAAAAGTAATAAGTTTTTTTAAATGGGATAAGAGGCAGATGGGAGGATTAATACCTTGTTAAGTATTATATTGATTTTCAGGGGAAATTACTGTAATCTGAAAACTTATCTTCACGTTTTGTAATTTTGTGTAAATTTACAGAAAAATTGATGTTAATGGACTCGTTTTCATTTCTTTCGTTGAAACTTGAGAATTTTTAATTTGAAATTTATTTATTAATTTTTTTTAATGCTTATCCTCAATTTTAATTTGCCTTAATAATTCACTTCTATGTTCGTAATAGTGAGGGTTTTTTTTTTTTCTCTTTAATAAACATTTCTGAGATAAAATAAGTTCATGCAGTGCATTATTGAGAAATTTAGAAACTTCAATAAAAATGTTAAATAAATATGGTGAATGAAATCTCGTACGTGTACTGTTTAATAATATTTACCGTACTCGAAAAGAAAAACAGTTTATAAGAACAAAAACATATAAGCCATTTTACATATTTCCTCGCAACAAAGTAACCAAGGAAATTAATAGGAAAACTATTTTTCGGGAAAAAGATTGGATGTACATCGTTACACCGATTTTAATTCATATCGGACATTTCCTATTTTTGTTTAATCGTATTGTTATTAATTAAGATACATAGGCCTGGGTGACTACACTGGTGATATTTGGAAATATTTCATAAAATAATCAGTATTTCTTATTTACAGCATTAACCATAAAATGAAGTACTTTAACGCCAATAATGCACTTACGTATTTTCACAATAAAGTTCTGAAATAGTTATTCTCCAAATATTGCCGTAAGACGACATTGTTGGGAGCACAATATATTTAAAGACATTTAAAGTAATTATTTGTATTGCTTTTAATATATATATAAATGTTGTGTCAAATTTAATTCTTTTAAAATATAACTAAATATAGACCTCAATATAGAATATTTACAGCATAAATGGCAGCTTGATGTAAAAAAAATTTCAGTATGATTTAAACGGCTCTTAATAGTACAGAGTATGCCAGAATTAGCTCTATAAGGTTATCTGAAGATTACATGAATTTTTACATATTCATATCGAATTTGACATGCAGCGTCGCTATGAACAGAACAATCATGATTTATATCATCAATAATTAGTGTTAAATGACTTTGCTTGGTAAAAATGCTTAGCAGGAAAATACACTGGTATTAGATAAGATATAAATGATATTTCTTCTAAGGAAATTTTAGATTTTACAGAGGTGTGAAAATATACTCTCCACAGAACTTTAGCATTTTCTTACTTTTATTAGCATTTATATTCATAAAGATATCAGTTTCTTCTACAACGAAAAATTTTCAAATGTTTTTATGTTCATAACATGCAAGATAAACGTGCAACGTTATTTTTAGAAAATTTCACATACCACAGTGAACAACATACTGCAACATTATAAAAATATTAAATATCTGGTAAAATATGAGCAATTTAACCAAATTTTTAACTCCGCATGCTCAAGCGTTGACGATTTATTTTTCATAGTAAAATGCATTCATTCATTCTAAAAGTAAATAAATAAAATATCATAAACATTTAAAAAAAAAAAAAAATCGTTGGTAAAATGAGTTGAATTTCAGTTGCACAAAAAAGGGGAAAGAGACTATATAAGGTTTTACCATATTTTTATTATCCCATCATCTAGAGCAGTACAATATACGTAGATACAAATAAAAATGTGTATAGAACGTCTTTTATTTTTGCTTCTTTTTATGAGCGACTGAAATTATACATTCTGTCGTCGGTGTTTTTACGATATTTGCTTCGATTTCTTGTAGAATAACTTGATACATTTGGATGATAAAGTATCAAAGAAATTTATTAACAATTGTGCATGCTCATTAATTAATATATATATATATATATATATATATATATATATAGTGAAAATGTTCGTATTTTATTAGATATTTAATACTTCTTATAATCTTGCTGTATGTTCTGTACTGCAGTACGTGACAAGTTTTCTAAAAGTAACTTTGCAATGGTTTAAAAACTCTGTAATGAACATAAAATGTGTAAAAATATTTCTTAATGAATATTAAAAGAATGAATATTAAAAGAAACATCGTAATTGCATGCCATAACTGTAACGAATTATCATAGGGTGGCCCACAAAAATTTTTTCTTTAAATTGTTGCTGGTTTCCATTTTAGCTTTCGGGACAAAATTTTCGGATAGACGATATATAACCTTATATCCCACAAGTGTGAAAACTGAAATAAAGGAATGTAAAGTCAGAAAATAAGGGAATGTTAAAGTTCTACAGCGAGTCTAATTATTTGCATGTAAGCATTATCGAGTCGAAACTTTTTTTTTTTTTAGAAGTAGAAAGTAGATTCCCCTTAAAACCCATCTTATAGTTCACAAGTTAAAAATACATTAAATACATTTTTTAAACAGTCTTTAGTTTAACGGCTCTCCAGCCAAGGCTGGAGTCGTTAAGTGAGCGACATTTGCAACAATGTAGTGTCTTATATATCGGAATTATAGGAGTAGTTAAATATTCTTTTACTACAAACTGTGTTCATTTTAATACATATTATCTCAATTTTTTGAAATTTATTTTCCTGGCATTTCTGTAATGACGGGTAATGTAAATAAAATTGTTTAAAATTTTTTTCGAATTTAAACCTTTAAAAATTATGCGTATATTTATGCGTATGTTATGCATATATTTTCGAACCTATTTCGGACAACAGGACAATTTTAATATATTTTTATATAATATCTTACCCCGGCAAGAAAAATTACGAGTTAAAAAAAAAAAAAAAAAACGCCAATTTGTGTGTCATTTGAAAAATGTGTATGAAGTGTTCAAAACGTGCAGGAAAGTGACGTATCACTTTCTCGCAATTTATTTTCTTGAGAGGCACTTATGCTCGTTTTATTGTAGGCTAGTAAATGTTTTATCGCCGTCTTTTAATTTATTTTTCTCATATACTGCATTTTTTAAGTTGTCACTTTTCATTCTGGGATGCGATGTATCGTCTAAGTAATTGGTTTAACTTTGTAGTCCCTGTACATGATCTTCTCTCTTTGTTAAAACTGCAACGTCATGTGTAAATGGGACAACAGTTGTTAGGTTGATATGTCGTATTCCTTAGCTGGACGCCTGACCACTTTTAGTGCTTTGTTTTGTGTTTATGAAATTTTGGCCAATTGTTGATACTACAGTTTCTTATTTTGTTATAAAACCTTTACCAAGGAACACCCATAATTAATTCTGACTCTGAATCTAATCGCTTTGAATAGAAGTTAAAGCTATTAGGTTATGTGGAATATTGTCTACTTTTAAATGACATTTCTTGTGTTTCTAGCATTGGAGGTCAATCTTTATATTAATATCTTGTTCGTGTATAATTAAATTCTGAAAAATAAATCTCTAAATACTTACAAAATAAATATGAATCGGTAAAATTCCGATTCCAAGCAAATCGAGCTTTAATTAAAGCGAATGACTGATACATGTGTGTGTATGTATATGGGTCATTCTCTGAATAGTGGGCCTTTTTTTTTTAAAAAAAAAAAAGAAAAAAAGAAAAAACCTTTAGTCCAAATAAAATTGCTCCTAATTTTTTTTTTCATTTTGTACATGTACACACATGTTACAATTAATAATAAAAATAATATAAACCAAACTGTATTTGATAATTTTTGATATAGCAATTACTTTTATTAATTAGAAAAATGAGGGAATGATTGTGAGGGAATGACAAATTTCTTCTAAAAACTACTTTATAAAAATATTATTAAGTTTAGTTAGATTTTCAAACACTAAATATTCATTAAAACATATTTTTATTAATATAACATCATAAAAAATCAAATTTGATTTATTTTAGTTAACTTTATAATGAGTGAGGGAATGACATATAATAAAAATACTGTATTTCAATCTAACGTTTGAGAGCCATATGCTATTCATTGTTAAATGTTTCCAACAGAATTCAAAATGGTTTCTTTACTTTGCTGGTATATAAATTAAGTTTGACTTATATAAAGTATGTGCTATCATTATACAGTAAGTAAGGATGTCATTATAGTTTGATGAGGGAATGATATGTTACCAGGGACAACAATAAAAAGTATTCTAATTTCTTTCGTTGCATAATATATAAATATAGTATAATGGATAAATATTTATTAAAGTATGTTTAATAAGTTTTTAATTCAAATAATCCAAATATACAAGCTTTAATACTATAGAAACCATTTTATTTGCAGAGATGTGGGAATGGGGACACAGTGAGGGAATGATATTTTGCATTTTAAAAAGTATTTAAAAATTATATTTGAATTCCAATACCCAAAGAATAACAGTTTATATGTAAAACCAATTAATATTGATAGTTTAAACAGCTTTTTGTTTTTGTGCTTTTAAAAGTATACCCTCAAGACTACTGGGACATGAAATGACCACTTTTCAGAGAATTACCCATATATATACATAAGTACAAATTTTGTACAACCTTCCCCTTCCTTCTCCCAACTGCGTCAATGACTCTTGGACGTTCAGCTCTTTTTATCAAAACAAACATTTTGTGCACGACAGTGCAGTGTTGACCTAAGGCGTTTGATTTATGTTTGCTAGGTTCTACTTTCGAAAGAAGAGGAAGTATTTTTTTTTTTTTTTTTTTTTTTTTTTTTTGTCTAAATTAAAATAAATTAACACTTTAACAGAAAAAAATTATTCAAGTTAATTAAGAAAAAAAATTAAATATTTTATTAACATAATTATTCTGCTAAATTAATAAATTATTTTAACTGGAAAAAATACTTATTTTTCTTTATTGCTTTGTTTAAAGAAAAATAATTGGAAAGAGGTGCACAAAATTTGTACACTATCCTGTGTTTTCGACCATCCTTTTTAATTTATGCTTAATTCGGTTTCAAACTGAATTTTACTGATTTAACACCAACCTACCTTGTCGGACGAAGAATTATTTAAAATTTTGCCTCCTGAATGTTTAATTATTTCTAATTATCTAAAAATATTTCCTAAAATAACCACATGAGGATTTCTTGTACGAACATACTACTTTATAAATATCGTACTTCAGTTTCCTATGGGATTATCATAAGTTTCAAAAAATTTCTCTTAAATTTTCTGTGAATTTTTAATCTTCATTTCATATTTCGAACTTTTTTATTTGAACAAATTTTATGGATTTGGTGGTAACTTGCATATAGTATTGATTAGAAATATTTAATTTTGCTGCCTAAAGTGATGAATGGAAGTTAAAAAAAAAAAAAAAAAAAAAAAAAAAAAAATTAAATAGATTCTGTATCTTATTTTTTTTTCCTCCTTAAAAAAAAAAAAAAACTCTTCAGGGAATTTATTATCTAAACATAAGCTTGTCACACAGATTCCTGCTTTGACGTAGATATAAGCTTACACGCAGACTGGCTGAATCTATGCCTTAAAGCTTGGGAATACTTTTTCCAAGTTGAATTCTAATTCTTGATTTTGCCTCGGCACTCCATTTCAGAAGTTATCTTAATAATTTATCTCGTAATATAAAAAATAAATGTAAAAACACTTCATAAAATTAATATTCAGAATTTATCTATACAGAACATTTTATAGTGTTATTTTAGAGAAGAGTCTGCATAACTTTTTTTGATTATTTTATTTCCAATGGCGCAGTATTGGAGAATGTGCAATTATCGGGGGGATCGCCGAACTGATGGCTCATTTGTGAAGGAGCACCTAGTGGGTGGCTATCACTATCCCCAACAAGAACACCTGTGTGGGATTCGAACCCGGACCCTACCGTGTGGGAGTCTGGGACGCTAAACACCTCACAGTATGGGCGGTAAAACAAGCATGTTATAATTAAAACATTTATACATTTGAATAATTAATTTTTCTATAGCGAACAAAAATTCTTTTAGTTCCATAGCATTGAAAATTACTATGTTGTGGCCATAACAAAACTTTCTTCTGCCTTTTCCTATACAAATACTCAGTATAATTTATTTATTAAAATTATTTTCAATGATAAATGCAGACAATATTCATCTCGGAGAAGTGCATTAATAAATGACCAAAGAAAAAGCGAATTGTAAGCATTACAGACATCTTAAAAAATAACATCTTCATTATTATTATCAAAGAAAAGATAGCTTTGTTTTAACTTAACGCAGATCTATGGTTCATAGATTTGTTTTCAGATTTTCGCGAGTTCTTTTGAAAAATACTCATTCTCCTGCAGGAGGATAAGAACAATGCTTCTAAATATACTTTAAAAAAAAAAGAAAGAAAGAAAGAAAAACCTAGTTGTCAATTGCTATTATAAATTCTTCTTAATTATGATTCGTTAAAATATTTCTCATTTTGTACCTTTTTATACAAAATGTATGTCAAGCATTTAGGGGGGGGGGGGACAGGATAGCAACAATACCTGTTAGCTATTTTCACAAAAAACTGTTAAGTACTAATTTATGTCCAATAATTTTATATTGAAAAGATTTCTGATATTCACGACTTAAATGTATATACTCTCGTATGCATATTTAGTTGAGAAGAGTATTGCTTTTTCATTTTGTGGCAAGGTTTTAAAATTTTTCTGTATTTAGAAATTTCATAAATATTTATGCTGAATTAATAAAGTTAGTTTGGGAAAAACGAAAAAAAATTAATTTAAAAGGGAAAAAAATGCAAATTTGATATTGCTATTTAGTTCTACACAGCATGTCGTGACAATTCATGTAATTTCATCGATGATACAAGTGTTTCCGTCTCAGGACGGATATTTTTTATCAATATCTATCATATTTACACAATATTTTTTAAGGTTGAATATAATAGAAATTATTCATAAGAAATAGTGGTGTAAAAGTTCCATCTTGATACGGAACTCTTGCACACTTTAATTTCATCCTCGTTATTGAAAAAAAAAAAAAAAAAAAGTATCGTATTGGTATATATTAAGTAGACAGAAAAACTTGGGTTCATTAACACTAGTGTACGTAAATTTTTAAGTGCGGTTTAAACCCTAATTGGTTCTTTTCTGTCTTTTCCCTTCTACTGATACACTTGTTTGACCCTGGATGCTTCGAAATAATTATTCAGTTAATGAAAAGTTGGTAATATGGGTAAAACAGCAAATAATTAAACATATTTGAAAACAAAATTAATGTAATATAAGCAAATAAAACGAATTTTACAGGAGCACGTAAATTTTACGTATATCTGGTGGTAGCGGCAGATATGAACACGCTAGTGTTCTAAGGTTAAAGAACGTTCATTTTACAGTTTTCAAAAGCAATTGAAATTATTAGCTACTTTAGTAACTGAATAAGTGATGAAATAGCTTTTCAATTAAATCAACTACAGGATAATTTAGATAGCTATCCCTCCGCATTGAAAATGTCTGAATTTTAAAGTTGATAGGTGGTGATCTTTTGATCAAAGATATATTATCGGTTTCATAATTTATTCATATTTTGACGCAATATACATTTATGAGAATTTGCAGATGCATAGACATAGACGACATCTTAAAATAATTGAATCATGCATAGAGAATTTCATTTTAAATTACTATAAAATTGATACTTTATACGTTAACACATACAAGAATGTTATACATGTGTTTAATATTGAATTTCTACTTGTTCCAGTAATTCTTTATTAAAATATTTAATTACTGAAATAACTCATGCTACTTTTTATTCACTATTACCTATCAATATCGTATTGGAAATACTTCACGCCGAAACAAACGAAAATTTTTAGGTTATGTTAAAATATACTGTAGCGTAAAAGCAAATTGTCTTGCTTAAAACTACAGCCTTTACTATGTTTAAGCACCTGACAAACGTGATGTCTCACTTTCACGTCACTACTTCGAGCTTATCGTTTTGAAACGGAAAAATGAATATATCAAAAATTTCTGTTATATCAGTTTGACTCACAAGTTAAATATTTTATCTCCAACCCCAGTGTATAACGGAATGCAACGTGGGGACATTTAAATTATTCCTTACATTGGAATGTTTTGCAAATATTTCTTTTTATAATTATGTTATGGACATTTTCTTCTTGCTGGCAGAGTACCTAATTTTTATCATGTGTGTATATGTGCAAGCTACAATTGGAAGAATAAATTAAATAAAAACGGAAACGTGTTTGTAAAAATGTTATTAGGTTACGAAGTTGATTCTTTTATAGATTCTTTCTATATTTTTCTGTTTATTCTTTATATTTGAAAAAATATTCATTAAGTGTATTATCTCATGTATCGAAACCCTATAGTCCTCTTCATATAGATTTTCATTATTTTGGTGTTTTATGTTAGCTAAAAATTTAAGAATGCAGTTTTCGTCCTCAAGAATGTGGCTTTTAAAAATTCTGTAAAAAAATGTGGCTTGTACTTCTTACAAAGATATTAAATTTTAAAATCTGATGTTTATTTTAAGACTACGTGCTAATGTTTTGGCTTTTATGAAATTTAAGATATTAATTTGACAAAAAATATTAGATTTTATACTAAGAATTATCATTGTTTACATGTATTGCAAATAATAATAAAAAATAATAATAATAATGCTTTTATTGTACTACGCTTGGTATGATTTCGGGGAGTTTCAAATCTGTTTTTTTAGTATCATCGTCTGATGATTTAGTATCATCGTCTAGTCTGGTAAACTAGACATACATTTTTTACATCACAGTGGAAAATTACTTTTTTTTTTTTTTTTTTTTTTTTAAAGAGAATATCTTCCATAAGTTTGTTTTATCTCACCGATTTCTGAAGTGTTTTATGAATACACGTTGATCTCATGAAACATCTTACGAAACGTCATCTTTCTAAATAGTCTAATGAAATCTAAATATCTTTGAGGCACTCTAATTTGATAATAAAAAGGCTTCTGACATAAATTAGTATATTTTAAGAATAAATAAAAATTAATTTCCACAATATATATTATCAATCTTTGTTCATTCTGATAAAATTATTTTCTTTGGCATTTTATGTTTCAAGCTTTATAAATGATCATCTGCTTTACCAAGATTCTCCTATCATCATATTAAAAAGTTTTCTACAAAAATATGTAAGATTGTTATTGGAAATAAGTTTTCATATAAATCAGTTTTAAAATTGTATAAAGTAAGAAAGTAATAACTGCTTTGTACTCTTGCTGTTGACTGGTAATATTTTACTAAATGCCTATTTTTTCAGATTTGCATTTATTTGTCAAAGAAGTTTATTTAATAAATATTTTTAAAAAAATCCAGTTTAAAAACTATTAGGATATTCTAACCCATGCAGGAGCAGTGGCTAAGGTCTTTCCAACAACATTAAAAAAAAAAAAAAAAAAAAAAAAAAGTTCTGATGTATGTGAATTTTTTTATGTATAGCCCCTGCATACCTAGAAGTCAGCCAACATTTACAGAAATACATATTGCAGAAATAGTCCAAATTTAAACAAAATCTGTATATGAATTTTTGAATTATTTGTGTTACTTTTTTTTTTTTTTTTTATTCCTTTACTTCTTCATAAAATATTTTTCCAAAAGACTCTTCTAGCGTAAATATACTGGTAAGCACCTCTTAAATGCATTAAAGTAATATACAAACTAAAATAATTTTACTTGATTTTTTTAGGTCTAGGTAAGGCTCCTGTCATCTATACGCGCGCGCGCACACACTCACAAATTGGCGCAAACATTATTTTTTTTTTTTTTTTTTTGGGGGGGGGGGATTTAGGGTTGTTCCGTGTGCCCAGTGAGTCCGTAGATTATCAAGTGGTAGCCACTGTCTCAGTCATGATGTATTACTTTTGAGTAGAATCTTTTTTTGTTTTTTGTAATTTCAGTTTAACAAAATGTGAAATAAGAGGTCGTTCAGCAACAAATTGCTCAAATCATTCCAGGAAAAGACATCAACCGTTCACATTTTCTTATATCCTACCAGATGAAGTACATAGCTTCGATAAATAAGGCAACGAAAATATGGAGTCTTTGAAAGTGAAAAGATGGTGTCTGATGCGACGACCCTTATTATTATAGGGGTTTATGTAGATAATTCATAGCTATCACAGTATTAAAGTATTAAATTTGTTGTTCTCCGATTCAGATTGAAATGGGCATTTCTTTCCTTTTATGAAAGAAACTAAAAAGATGTTCATAGATATTATTGGTTATACCAAGAATGAAGTGCGCCAGTATCATTTCCAAATAACTGTTTTTTTTTTCCAAAAATTTCATACGAAGTAAATGTTTGTTGAAGCAATGTTTGACTGAAATAAAAACAGCCTGAACTGATTTTTAAATAAATTAATCATAACTCACTAAGTTTATTAAAATATAATTCTAAATAGTTAATATCAATGAAATTTTTGTATTATTTATACATAACTTAAGAATATTTCTTTATTAAAGAAAATAAGCCATTATTGCAATTTTATATTTTTTAATTATTATTAAACCAATTATTTTATAGAATATTTATACTTATACACTGCATAAAACTATGCCACTGCGCATTAAAGCAGTAATTCCATATAAAGATCGAATTAACCCAATACAGAATACATATTTTTAATTAAAAAAAACTGCTTAGATCTAACAAATAATTTTATTTCATATATTAAAATATAACCTGTTTATTTCATATAATAAATCACAATAGAATACAAAGTGTATGGTTATTGCATTATGTTGAAAAAGAAAGTTTTATGGAAATTTTTATAAAGTACTTCGTAGAGTGCAATAAAGCGAATTATTAAATCGAAATTGTACAGAGGTATCATTTCTTCCCTTTGGTATTATGCAAACAAGACAGTTTTATTTGTTTCAAATATTAATTTTAAAGTTATTACAAACAAAAAAGGTATGTCATTTTTTCTGCAGTGCGTCTTTTTTTTTTTTTTTTTTTCTTTTTTGGTCGCTTAGTGTATATATATATATATATATATATATATATATATATATATATATATATATATATATATATATTTTTTTTTTTTTTTTTTTTGCAACTGGTCACAGGGGCTACAGAAAGCAAGAATATCCACTTTTTAGCAAAATATATCATAATATAAATTAGAAAATTTGTTTTTTGTTAATTAAAATGTGATATATTCATTAAATGTAGCCTTTAATATTTCCGAACATCAAATAAAAAGGCAAATTTTCTCATAACAAGGGCCTATCTGACCCCCACGATCGCATTATTAAAAACGGAACTGGAACTTTCACGTCTTTCTAATATTTATTTTGCAGAAAATATTACTTTCACTGCATATATCTATGAGAATGCTGTACTGGTCTGTGGAATTTCGCTGTGTGCGTTTTTGTTTTGCGTTAAGTGATTGCAGACAGCACGATATACGTGCGTGACTGTTTCAACCTGAGCTCTGAATAAAATTTTTGGGTCTTGGGATTTGACACTCGACAAGTTTCCCGTTTTATTTCCTGGCTAAAGTGAACAGCTTGCGACCTCATGGGAAAGGAATAAGTCCTATGCGCATTTTTCATAACTTATGTAAGTGATTTTAACAGACTTCGAATCTCCCACCCCACCCGGTCTACTAAAAAAAAAATATTAATTTGAACAAAATGTACTATTTTTCTATTGATCACGCATGACTCTAGCACAGTTGTTCCTAATTTGTTTTATGTGTGTTTAAAAATTCACGCCATTTTAATCCTTCATAATAAATGTATGCTTTGAAACACGTATTGTTAATGAGAATGAAGGGTAAATGGGGGGGGGGGGGGATCAAAAGAAATCTTAAAAATAAATCACAATAACATTTTTTTTTTTTTTTTTTTAATATTGTTTATTCAGCATTTTACCACATACTGAGATCAGTAGTTTTATAATAAACAATTTAAATTTATTGCAGGTTTTTACAAATATTGCGCACTCAAGGGGTATAAAAGCATATATTATTTTTCAGATTATTCTTAGAATAGTTTATTAGATTTCAATAACAATTTCTGTAATAATACTTTTTCTCATTAATAAAATTGAAAAAATAAATATGTAGCTGTGAGAATATTTGTGGAAAGATTTAAAGAAAAAGCTTACAAAAAATTTTAATAATCTGTCAATTAAAATTTTAGAAGCTGGTTTGATAAAATGTATGTCTAAAGATCTCCGTAATCTCCTTGTCATTGATTAGACCAATTTGTATATTTTCTCAGAAGAAATATTGTTTCATCACTCGTTTCAACATGTTCGAGATTATGCCAGAATGAAAAATCTTACGTTCTATTAAGTCCTATAAATACTCGATAGTTTTCAACTTCGGCGATTATGCGAGGGAATGAAATTGCTGTTTGAAAATCTCGGAGCATTACGCTGTGTGTGTTTAGGGTTATTGGGATAATACATTTGGTCTCACAAGGAAACATTCAAAAAGTGTCGTTTTCAAAAAATATTAAGAGTATTTGTGATTCTACTCTTCATAAAACACCAGAAAGTGAAAAAATTATCGGCTGAAATTAATTACAGCGACCATAAAAATTATCAAAATTAAGCATATTTGGCGATTTCATACTGTTAGGCGATTGATTCTGAGTACTCGGCGGAGAAGCAAAACTAGGTTCTGTACGTACACGGCGATCTCGGTGCTAGCGAACTTATTGCCTAACAGCGCTAAATCTCCAAAAATGATTAATTTTGATAATTTTTTGTGGTCGCTGTAATTTGTTTCAGCCGATAATTTTTTCACTTTCTGGTGTTTTATGAAGAGTAGAATCACATATTTTTTTCAATATTATTTGAAGGCGACACCTTTTTGAATATTTCTTTTTCAGTAAAAGAAAGTGCAAATTTTATGTGCTTTGCTGTTTTTTTTTTTTTTTTTCTTTTTTATGTTCACATATTCCATATGATTATAATATTTGGTATATAAATGGCCAAATTCGTCTCCATGTAGGGAGAGGAATGAAAATCACTAACTGAAATTTTTCACTATTATAATATATCCAATTAGGCGATAATCTAAGGGGGGGGGAGTATATTTTGGTTTTTATTCCCCCCCTCCCCCAAGATTCAGTTGTTCAAAATTGGACTCGCAAAATTGCAGAAGACATTTTAGAATTCTATTTTTGTCCAAAAGTTTTTAAATTAAATAACATTTTAATAGAGTTATGCTAATGTAACTCTTTATCTCGAAGTTTTTGCAACTTTATGTTACATGAATTATTAAATTGAGACCTAATTTTGAATCTGACAATTATATAGCGATTACAAAAAATGGAATTAATTTCTCAAACAGCGAAATTCTATCAATATCACAGTTGTTGTATTTTTTAAAACTAGTACGTATTCTGAAAGAACAACATGTCGCTTTTGCTCTTGGATTTATTTATTAATTTTTAGTAGAAGTACCATTTTTAAACTGTCATTGTTATAACACAAAAAAGAAAAAGAAAATCCGTGTCTGACACCAGTATTTTTTATCAATAGTTTCTATTATGTTTTTAGACTAATTTATTGCGTTTGAATGTGATAGAAATTATAAGAAACACTGGTGTCAGTATTCCGTCTTACGAGGAAAACTCTTGCACTCTTGGATTAAAGGAAACACTCATACACAATAAAATATGGAATAGTGCAATGTATTTATATACAACATACATACTTTCCAACTATCTCATTAATAAGAGTACAATTTTTAACGCCCCCTTTTTCACACCACTTTAGAGTAATTCTCTCCAAATGTTGTTATGATTAAATAAAGATAAAATTACTCTAAAAAATTACTGGTGTGAAAAAAAGGGCGGATACTAAAAATTGTACGGTTCATGATGAGATGGTTGGCAAGTATGAACATACGATATAAGCAATACATATTATTCATTCGTGTTATTCAGCGCTGCCTGATGCTTTAATCAAAGCGCATTTATTACCACAGTCCATAATAAGCTTTAAAAAGTTTCTATATCTATAATCAACTTCTAGGATTGAATGAATCTTAGTTGGTGGGCCAAGACGATTTTATGTCACTAGACCAAATATTTGTGACAAGATTACTGTTCTTTTGAATAAAACTGCATCCATTTGATGGACCATGATGCAACAGTAACTTCTTGTAGCTCATTTCTAACACGTAACTTCTACCTATTATTCATTTTCATATGCATAGGCCAGGTATAATCAGAGTTTAAAACTATAACTACTATTATACTGTTGAATCTTCAAACTCATTGTCGTCGAATGAAATAGTTAGTGATGTTTCCTCCTTTTTTTCACAAAACAGCGAGCTTTCTATCGTAAGTCAAAACATCAGACACTTGTATTTCTGTCACTGGTAGAGTGTTCTTCCATTCTTCTATTTGAATTCTCAAATCATTTTCTTTTTCTTTCTTTTAAAAGTTTGCCTTATTTCTGTCATGTATTTTAACTATTTCGATAAAGACTGTTGTACACCGAATCGCCGGTATAGACAGTATTTGCTACAGGATGCTTAATTAGTAATTCTGATACCAAAACATGGTCCTTTTTCCTGTCCAGTCGTACCAAAAATCTACTCTGGAGGAAATGATAATTATCAAAGTCCATATATTTAAAGAATATTTTTCAAATGACTGCAGTTCCATTTGGTGGTAATATGCAAATTTTCGTTGGTTAATTATGAAGGCTTTCTGTGATCTCCCTGATTGCACCAGAAAGTTCTGTTACATTTTAAATAGCTACATATTGGTTCGGAAAATATTACACTTGGGAAAGTTTTATTCTGGAAGGTTCTAGATTGTTCCACAAAATTCTATTTTATCTAAAAAATTATTAGATTCCAGAAAGTTTGGTTATATTCTGCAATTACCTAAAGGGTTCTATAATGTTTCAAAAAGTGGTTACATTCTGGAATTACGTAAAATATTTAATATTGTTCCAGAAAGCTCTGGTAAGTTCTAGGACAATTCAAATTTGTTCCATAGCATATTTTCCATACTTTAGATCAGTCTATACGAAGCGATAATAGTTCAAAATTTATCATTAGACTAAATGTTCAAAAATTATTAAAAATTTAAATAAAATACATCTTCTTTTCAGGAATAATATTCCACTAAATTTTTGTAATTTTTACAAATATTTTGTGAATATTTTGAAAATTTTGTTTTTCAAAATCGTATTGTTATACTGAAAAATAGTCTCAATTTGCTTTTTATATAGCATAGAATTGCACATACTTAAATCCCCCCACACACACACACACACCAAAAAAAGAAAAAAACTGTTTATTATTACATTATCTAATTTTTTAAATTTTTAGACAGAAATGTCATTTCATGTCAACTGCGAGAACTTTGAACAGCTATATCTTGAGCAAAAATATTTTTAAACAAAATTCGAAAAATGCATTTTTCTCAGGTTCTCCTGATTTTTCATATTATAATTTAAAATAAAATCTTATGTGATGATTCCCCATTTTCATTTTCACTGCCGAATTGAGGAAAAAGATTAAACGAACAACATAATTGTGTGCCATACCTCCTCTTTCCTCACATCATTACACAACCTCCACCAGGCTAGCTATAGGCACGAGATTTACGATTCTGCTTCTCAAAGCTATACATTTTTATTTAATTTATTTTTTTTATTTTTTTCCCCAATACTTGATTTTCTACACCCTTTGGTGCCAAATATATAAAATTTTCTCTTATCGGTGAATAAATAGTACTCTTTCTTAAGTACTAATTTTTTTTAATCTGAACATTTTACTTGTAAACGAATAATAAATGTTGACTCTTTTTTTTTTTTTTTTTTTTTTTTTTTTTTACCCGAGTTATAATTATTAAAGCCAAATATTCCATCTCAAATCCTATTCTCAAAATATTCCATCTAGTATCCTGATGAGTTTTTCAAAAGTGGTTAATATTGTTTGCAAATTAAGAAGCAGTAATACTTGAATTAGATGTACGGACTCTTCGCAGAAGCAGTCAGATTAGGACATCCCCCATTACGAAGCTTTGAGATAAATTTCGGGAAAAAAAAAATACTGTTTACTCGTTGAAAAGAAAAATGCTTGTGTTCAACAATTTTGCCAATTTTTCGAATTTTCCATTATTCCTGAATTTACAACTAATCTTTCTTAGTAATATTTTCTTTCCAATCCATTTTAACACCATTTTATTTACAATGTTTTGAAAATATAGAATTTAAAGATTTCTTAAGGGGACAAGGGATGATGAAAATTATCGATGAAATTAAAAATATCTAGATAGTTATCATAGAATGTACTAAGCTATGCGATATTTTTAACCCTTTGTTGCATGATGTCCACTGTAGTGGACAAAAGTTTAAACTTCATTCCTTTCACACAAATGGTTTTGCAGATTTGGTTTCAATGTTTTTCTTTCTGTATTATTTAAGCTTTTAACTGTTGCTCATAGATAGAAGCATAATATAAAATTACAGATTGCATTGCTAGTTTGAAAATAGCGTCAACCTCTACTTCCAAGTTAGTATGATTTCTCATTGTAAACATTGTATATAAGTGCTAACCCTTTTTTATTTTGACATTTTGCATTTTGAAATAGTAATTTTAGGCATTTTAGAATATGTTTGAATAGAACACTTATTTTTAAATGTTGTTATTTTTCATGAAAATTGATGTATTTTTCTTTTTGTGAACTACAATGGACGTTATGAACATAGGCTAATGTAGGACTGTTTTCATTTGTCCATTGTAGTGGTACAAAAGGGTATGATTTCATTTTATAGATGTTACCGTGATAAATTCTTGGCTTCTTTACAAAGCTGTCATACCACAATCTTCTATGCAACTAGGATTTTTCAAGATGTCCATTGCCAGAGGACTAATACAAGCAGTATCAAGAGTAATTGATGAACAAGATACAGAAAGACTTATGTAAACAAGGGCCAATGTCAGTGTAAAAACCTACAAAAAATATGTCAGTTAAAGCAAGCTCTGTCCTCTACGATGGAGTGGAACATTTTGCTAGACAAGTAGTGCGCAAAGATGTAAGATGGAGTTATGCTCAAGAAAATCTACATATTCATGCGTAAAATGCAAAGTTCATTTGTGTATCGATGCAAAAAGTGACTGCTTTTATTATTTTCATCACTACTTCTACTTTAGATATCCAGTTTCTATATGCATACTGCCCACTACAGTGGACAAACTGTAACTTTTAAAATAAACAAAATTTTGATGAAACAATTTTTTTCCCTGATTTCTGGGGCAATTTTAAATAGGAAAAGCACAATAATTTCCTTTAAAGTTTCCCAGGTGATTAATATGCAACAAAGGGTTAAAAATAATCATTCTGTAGCTCCTCAAACACTATTTAAGATTTTTTTTTTTTTTTTTTTTTTTTTTTTTTTTAACAAAATTTTAAACTTGAAACTTTTCTTGGGTTCTAAATTTCGGAATAATTAAAATGCTCGTTGCTAATTTGTTTTCACTCAATCCGCTTAAAAATTTGTGTGACTATTTATCAGTGTATTTATCACAAAACTGGGCATTCATTTTGAAATCAAATTATTACATTTATTACGAATGAAGATTTAAAATGTTAAGCACTTATTATTTTTTTTTCCAACTGATGCTTTAATTAAGATATAAAACATTCGATGAACGGATGGGTTCAGTTAAATACAAAATAGCAACAAGACTATGTAATTGTATGTATCAAGTGTAATGATCATTTTCTTTTGTATTAAAATCAAAATTTGAATTATGTTATAACCTTCTTAAAGTTTTATTTGCCATTACAGTAAAATATTTTTCTCTTTGTGCATTGGTATAAAACTTAAATTAGGGATTCAATTTATCTGAAACGAGACTGAATAAAATATAGGTGTAACTCTTTCAACGAAACTATTATTTGATAAATATAACAGATTAAAAACAATGTAAAATCTAGTACGTAATCTTCAGAATTTTCTCAAATATTGAGGTTAGTTACAAAAAGCAGAAACCAATCTTGCTCTTGTTAAAATGTTTTTCTTTTTGAGTTTTTAAGTAAGATTAAGCTGAAGAATTGTTTCACCGATTAAGATAATTTCCAATTGATTTATAACAACGAAGCCATTTAAATGCAGTAGTTTGGTAGCTAAACAAAGTCATCTTGCACATTATTTTCGTTATTGATCATGCACACCACACGTATCTTAATTCATACTTTTTGGATTTCATTTGATAGGCAGAACTTTTAAATGAGGATATTTAAAAATGTCAGAGATTTATAATAAACTCCTATATGATCAAAGTGTGTATGTATGTACCTATAACTAAACGAAAAATTAAAAAAATATGGTTGATAAATATAGTTTAACAAAGAAATATTCTAAATTCCAAGCCAAATATTTATTGCACTGGAATTTCTTAGTAAGAAAATACCAAAGGTTGGACAGAATGATGCTTCTTAAGAATATATTTCTTGATTCAACTCTTTTTAATTTAAATAGGATTTCAAAGGCCATTTTTACAGTTTAAAGATAATAAACTGCATTTATTTTTATTATAGTACACAACAATACAAAAATATTATCTCTCTCAAAGACGCACTTTAAATATTTAATGAAGTATATTATTATTAATCTGAAGTTGTTCAAAACAATGGATAATTAATTTAAGGATAAAAATTATCTAACGAAAGTTTTATTTTCGTCACTTTAAAAGGTTACTAAATGAACTTTTGACTGAAACTAGTTTTAAAATCTAATGTCCACAAATGTTTTACTACATTGGTCTTCTTCCAAGTGGCCAAAAAGCAATAGATAAATTGCGCTCGCTATGAGAAGATGAAAATACCTAGTACAAATACTTATAAAAATTCTAAAAATTCAATTGTGATATATTTTATTCTTAGACTACCGTAACATTTATAATTTAAGGTTAGATGTAATGAAAATTGTGCAGTTAATTAACTTTCAATGTAAAAATGACGGAAACTTAAGTACACTTAATTTTTTTTTTTTTTTTTTTTTCGATCATCAATATGAGAAGAATAATATTGCATAACATTTGTTTTTATCAAATCAGTTAAGGCAGACTTTATGAAGGTTTTCTAAATTTTACAAAAGAGTGTTGAGATAAATTTTAATGCTATCAACAACGGTCTTAAGCGATAAGTTGATTAACATTAATTAAAATCAATACTAGTATAACAAAAGAGTAAGAATCAAAATGAATAAAACATTTAAATTTTACATGCTATGTAAGTTGCGTGTGTGTACATAAAATTGTATAATAATTGTTAAATCAAATAACATTTAGAACTGAATTATAAATATACTTATAAGGATTAGCTTAGACATATACTTTTTTATATAATGGGTACTGAATGAAATGCTGTTCACTAGAGAAAAATCAAATATCCAAACACACACACACATATATAAGCAAAATAATATACAAATAGCAAAATAATACATAAATAATACATAAATATTAACATAATAGCGAAATAATATATAAATAAGCAAAATAATATACATCTGATAATATACATCTAAATTATTTTGCTTATTATAGTTTTATATTTCCTTTTGCTGCATTTGCGCATTCGTTTATAAAAACTCTGTTCTAGTTCAATATATTTAATAATTCAAGTTTTACTCCATCCTATATTAAAATTTTATCTTTATATATGCACATACATACACACACGGGGTAATCCAAAAGTTAACAGAAAAAAAAGTATTATACAAAAAGTATCGCCCGTAGTGCTATGCAGTTTTCACTGAAATGCACAGAAAAACATGCGATTTCTTTAGGTAACAAAATATTTATTAAAAAATTAGTTTAAATATCCTTCACCAGGTGATTAATTGTAAAATTATTTTTTTACAATGGTGCAGTATCTTCAGCAACATAGCTAGGACTATAAATGTTCAATATGAAGGCAGTCATTCATTATAATGATCGTTAGACGTTACGCAATCGGAAATTCTGCTATAAAAGATTCAGAATTCGCGATATACCGTCATTTGATCAGACGTATCTGTTTAACACGTTGAGCGCCATGTCAGCCATCGGTGGCTCACAGTGTCAAATATGATATAAAGCTGCATCAACCATCGGTGGTTGACAGTGTAAAATATGATATAAAACTAAAAATATTACAAAGGTTTTAAGTAATTACTGAAAATTTATATAAAATTTAATTTTTATTTATTACAGGATGTCATTAAGGAATTTTAATGGATTCTATTCGCGTGGCGCTCAGCGTGTTAAAATGTGAGAGGATAATACGAATACAGCACGATATATTAGTCAAAAATGTAACTAATATTTTTTTTCTTATGTAAATACAGTCGAACCTCGTTAACGTGAACACTGTTGACATGAATTACTTTTAAGATGAACTGTTTCTACAATCCCCGTCAAAATGAAGATTACTCTAGTTATATGAAGATTAGTTACTGATAGCATGAACTACTGATAACATGAACAAATTTTTTATCCCCGCAAGATTCACGTGACCTAGGTTCGACTGTATGTATATTCAATGTTTTTCTGTACACTTTAGTAAAAACAGTACTTTTAGAATAATATATATATTTTTTTCTGTGACTTTTGGATCACCCAGTGTGTGTGTGTATGTATGCATGCATGTATGTATGTGTGTGTATATATATATATATATAATACGTACTTTTTATATTTTTTCAAATTTTGTACTATAATAATTAATCCTATAAATAACAAAAGCATTCCTTATACTAGAAGTTATTTTTATCAAAAATTTAACGTATGTTGAAAGTATCTAAATGAAGAAGCATAGAATCTTTATTGACCTATCTCAATATATATTCATTCTTTTGTCATTATTTCTAGTAGCTAGAAAGAAAGGCTATAATGTATTGTATTACGTTTCCATTTGACATATGGTTATTTCCCAGGATAAATTGTGATGAAATTGAGAAAGATGGGATCATTCCATGCTGGTCCTGGAATCTGATTTAATAAAGACGAGAAAAGGAGAATCTGGGATATAGGAATTTGTAGCAAAACTGGAGACTCTTAGATGAAGGGTATTTTCTTTCCCTTCTTTCTCCTACGGGAAAACATACTTCAATTTAGATTTTTCCTCAGCAGAATCTAAAGTAGGAGATTGTCTTACGTTTTCTTATCTATATTGATTCCCAAGATGTATCCGAAAAGTTTTGAAATAGATCCTTGACAAATCTTAATTTTCTATAAATTCGTGCAAGAATAAATTTTCTTTTGTGACACAACTAAATATTTTTACTTTCTTTCATATTTAATAGAAGAAAGTATTAGTTTCGCAAAAACTTTCGACCTCGGGTTTTCGGTGGATTAGACTATGTTTAGAAAATGTCTCTTTGTCCGTCTGTGTGTGTGATAAAATTTTGTAGCAGCTGTATCTCAGGAACTACTGCACAGAATGTTCTACAAATTGATATGCAGTTACATCTTAACATAAGTTAGAGCTTGTCAACTTTTGGTGAAAATTGTCCAGCAAGTGGCGTTGCTTTTTTCTTTTATTTTCTTTCTTTCTTTCTTTTTTTTTTTTAGTAATACAGCAGAATAGAAGATTCCGTATAGATAAACACAATGAGAATTATTTTTAACGAATCATAATGGGAGAAATCGCCCCCCCCCCCCCAAATAAAAAAATAATGAAGCAGTACGCATTAATTATTAACACTTTCCAACTGTGCGTACTTGTTGTATTGTGTAACTTTCAATATTCTTTGCCTACGTTGTTACACAGCAGACAGATGACAGACAGGACTGAAAAGTACACAGATTGACTAATTGAATTTAAAGCCACTCTTGGACAATGTTGGAAAGTGTGAAAAAGGCTTAACGCAAAAGAAAATCCAGCCGTTATATTATAATTCCAGCCCTTAATGTATCTGAATATTTTAGTGTAGCCCTGTTAATCTGGAGGTTAATCATATCATATTCTATACAAAACATTATTTTACAATATTAACAATCCATGTCAATTTCTTTGATTTTTACAGTAGAAAGTTATTTAAATGTGATTTTTAAAAATGCCTGCCTAAAACGCAATGCATTGGCCTTTTTTTTTCTTTTGTTGTTGTTTTCCCTGTACCCAAACTCGTTGTACAAGGCCTATTAATGTCATTTTAAATAGGGAACATTCAATAGTAAACTTCATTTATATATATATATATATATATATATATATATATTTTCTTAATTCTGAAAATATTTACTGGCGCTAGCGGGCGGGAGACAGACAGACAATTGCACAGACAGATAGAAAGACAGACAATCGCACAGATTAAAATCAGAACAAATTAAAATCATATTCACACTTAAAAATTGTTAGAAACAGACTATATTCCATAGAAAGCTTTATTTTGTGCATATGAATAACATATTTCAATTTAATTAAGCTTTGTGAAAAAGGAAGTTATTAAATTTTTTCTTTGTAGAAATACCTCTCATAGAACGCAGTGCTTCGGAATATTTTCAAGTGTCCCTGTGCACAAACCAGCAGAGGTATTCACTCCATTTTCAATAGGGAACATCCGATAGGGAACTTGAATAACATACATCAGTTTCAAGATATTCCATAAATATTTACGGGAGTTAGAGCTAGAACAGACAAACATATGGAGAGACAAATAGATACACAAATTGAAATCATATTCACACTTAAAATTTGTTAGAAAGTGTTAAAAACGCTGAATGTAAACGGAAGTGCAATTTCAGTGAATTTTTATTAATAGCTTTTAATGTAACTGAATATTTTTGAGTGGTCTTGTAAATCTAATACTTATCATACTATATTCTATAAAAAGCAGTCTTTTGTGCATATAAATAACATATTTCAATTTTATAAAACTTTGTGCAAAGTAAAGTTATTAAAATTTGGTTTATAGAAATACCTCTTAGAACGTGTGCTTTGGAATACTTTTGAGTGTCTTACTCCATTTTATATAAGAAACATGCGATAGTCAACTTGAATAACATATTTAAATTTCGTTAAGATTTATGCGAAGGCTATGGTTTATAGAAATATCGTTTATAGAAATGCCTCTCATAGAACAGTGCTTTGGAATACTTTCGGGTGTCCCTGTACACAAACCAATGGAGGTATGCACTCCATTTTCAATAGGAAACATCCGATAGTAAACTTGAATAACATATATCAGTTACAAGAAATTCCAAAAATATTTACGGGAGTTAGAGCACAGACAGACGGACGGATGGACGGACAGAAAAACCGAAGTCATTAACACTTTTCAGCCTTGTTGGAAAATGTTAAAAAGGGTTTTTTTTTTTTTTTTTTTTAATTAGGAGGAATATTGTCTGCATTATCATGGAAGATAATTTTAATAAATTGTTTGCACTGAGTGAATTTGTATTGGAAAATATAGAAAGAAGTCATATGACAGCCACAACATACCAGTTTTTAATTGAATTATGCAATTTAATAATTTTTTTTTTTCTGTTTGATATATTTTTTACTTCCTCTTACCCATGTAAATGGTTGAGAAAGCATTGTTTTTGAGTCAAATTTTTGAAAAGTTTAATTATTTACACGTTTTGAGGTCCCCTGAATCCAAAAATCATGATTTTAGAGGTTGCTGGTCTGTGTGTCTGTTATCAGCATATCTTAAAAACAAGTAATAGCAGTAAGTCCAAACTTGGTATTCAAAACTTGGTATTCTAAATGTGTAACATATAGGGATGCTACACTAAACTTTTCGTTGAGATGAAGCAAATAGTTCGTGTACAGGGACACCCAAGAGAATTCAAATACATTACGCATATGGGGGAAATTGCAGATAAATAGAGTTTAACATCCATTGTCTGCGCTAAACCAAATGAAATGAATATATATTTTATATGCGTAAAAACAATGTTTCATGTAGAATATGGTATGGAAATCATTCATTGTTCGATTACAGGGCTAAATAAAAGAACTGGATTATAGTGTGACAATACTTGAAAATTGATTGAAATGTATTTCAGGTTGTGCCGTGTATTATTAATATAGGATAATGTTTATGTGCACCATGTGGTGTTGTACATAATCTTCAGAAGACATACAGGCCTGCCAATAATTAAGTCATAACATTCTTATTTTTAGTTAGTGAAATTGCTTTTCTATATTTTGCCCATGTCTAGGAAATCTGCTCAGGAAACGGTCTCAAAAATCAACCGATTGACTTATAAATTAGTATTGTATATTCACGAGTCACACATCATTAGCTGTATATTTTCTGGTGTTTTTTAGTGTTTGTGGTGCGCATACAAGGGCGCAAGTAGGTATTTCGTATTATTACGACTTTTAAACAGAATTTGTTTTAAGCACATTTATAACGTGGTTACGCTGCATTAAATATAGTTAAATTAACATACATAAATATATTTAAAATAGTGTTTTCAGAGAAAGAAGTTGTGTATAAACTTGATCCACGCGACCACACAAATGAATTCCGTTAACCTTATGTAATCACCCAAGTGACGTCAAATTAGTACAAATATTTGAATTGAATATATTTAGTTAAACAGATCTTATTGGCGTGTATAATGTTTTGTGACTCGTGTACAGGGACGAACAAACGAAATTCATACGATTACGATCTACAAACTTAAATTTCTTTTAAGTGCATTTTAACATGGTTTCTATCCATTCAACATAATGAAATTTTAAAATTTTATAAAAATATTCAAAAGCATGATATGTAATGCATGTAAATGATATGTAAAAGCATAAAATATTAGCCATAGAATTTGTAATTAATATATAGGGTGGTGCAAAAAATCATTCATTTGACCTCAAATTTGGTACAAGTATTTACATTGAATTAGCAGTATATATTTTTGTTGAATTAGTGTTTTTTTTTTTTTTTTTTTTTTTGTACAGGGACATGCTGAAGAACTTCAACCATTTCGGTCTTATAGACATTTCTTTTAAAAGCATTTTACATAGTAACACGTCTTACAACAAAGTGAAATATTATTGAAATGCTCAAAAGCAGAATCTCTGTAGAAGATGGTAGGCATAGAATTAATATTTAATTTACAGGGCTAAGCAAAACAATTTCGATACGTTCTCTAATCATCCGGTTAATTAGAAATTTGGTAGAGATATTTGAGATACATGGAATTAACTGTACAGGTTTCGGTCTATATAATGCTTGTTGGTTACAGAACACACAAAAGAATTTCTATGCATTAACGTTCATATGACATTTCATTTAATTTAGGCTTCGCACTATTGAAGGTTTCATCTAAAAGCTTATATTTCCATTTAATATTTATAAATTAAACTATATTAGGTTTTGTTCAGTAAATGAATTTATATATATATATTTGGTTGTTTAATAGAACCTACTTACAGAATTAGACATGGATGTTGCAATATCTTATATATATATATATATATTAAAAACATGCTTTTTTTTGCAAATTTTTAGACATGCTATTTTAATTATTTTTGTCCAAAATCTAATTAATAAATTTCAAAATCCCTCTATAATTCGTTTAAGTAGGTTCTAAATATTCAAAAAATATATTAAGTCTTTCCTTAAATATCTGTAGAAGTTTGAGCATTTTCTAGATCATGAAAAAATGCAAAACGAGAAAACGCAATTTAAAGATGTCAAATCTGTGAAAAATATACCAAAACCATGAGAATTATTGCTTCAATATATATTTTATCGAACAAAACTAATATAGTTCAATTTATAAACATTAAATGAAAATATAAACTTTTACATGAAGCCTTCAATAGTGCCAAGTCGATGCCAAGTCCCCTTAAGTGCACATTAACAGCGTTACTTTGCATTTAACATAATAAAATGACGAAATATTAAAAGCATGGTTCCTGTAGAAAATAGTAGGCATACAATTAGTAATTATTTTACAGGATTATGTGAAAGAATTCAGGTACGTTATGTTTTCATCCCATTATTAACATGCATTGTTGATGCTTAAAAGTATTGTTTCTGTTTAAAAAAAGTTTTTCAATTTAGTAATATTTTTAAGTCTGTAGGGTTACACAAGACTTCCGGTCAGTTATGTATTTTAGATGTGTTATACTCATTTTGGAAAATATATTTATACATACATATGTAGATAGATAGATACAGAGGGGGGGGGGGGGAAGGGCTCCTTTTTCAGAAACGTATCTCATAATGAAGCTAGTTAATCATATTTATACTTTAAATAATATGGAATAAATAAAAATGAACTGCTTAATAAGGAGCAATTCAAGTGAACGCTGAGGTTCCTGATCTGCAGATCTACAAATTATTAGATCTGGGCACGCAACTTAATGGAACTGACGTGAGCATGATAGATCATGCGAGAGATGCTTTTGAGGGAAAAGCTTATTCTGATCAAATCAAAATGACTCTTTACTAAACTAGTCATTTTTTTCCTGAATAACACATTAATGCATGTGCATCCAGAATGTAGACATGCACAGTATTGTATAATATTTAATGTTGGAAGAAATAATCGCACCCATTAGTTTAAATGTGTTTACAAATTTGGATTTCTTTTCTCTCACAAATAATGAAAATATTTAAATGTTTTGAACAGGAGTATGTTTAACGCGAAATCCATAAGTTTCTTATACTCGCATTTTTAAGGTGCATAAAAAAGGTTAAATATACGTCTGTTATGATCAATTTTATTATAACACGCTTTAGAAAACTCTTCATATGTTATCAATGATTCACTCATAGAACTGAACAAATAAGAATGTTTACGAAAACTGTTTTTAATGAAGATGTTCTTATATGGAATTTTCCTCACTTTTAACACCTTTCCGATTCTGATGTGTTAATGAAATGTGAATAACATATTAATCAAATAATTAATTAAATGATAGTGCTATTTCTAAATTACTAGATTGTTTTCCGATCTGTATAATATCAGAAATTAACTTAAGAAATTAGATAATGAAGCTTTATAATTAATGCTGGTCATTAACGTATTGCATAAAATTTAAAGTTTCACGAATGTAACTAATTATAAAATATTCTTTTTAAACTTTTTGTGAAATATGGCGTTTATATCATTTATATTAATTTTCATTTTTTGAAAATTATTTTTACGATACATAAAGCTGAAAATTTCCACTGTATATTGATCGTATATTGAAAGAGAAGACTAATGAATGTGCAAAAAATAAAATTTTAAAAAGATTATAATTATGTACAGAATTAAGGTTTTAAATTGCAGAAATTGATTTAAGCAATTATTTTGAAAACCTATTAACAATTGAATTAATTACAGATTTTTGGTAATGTAAAATATATGTAGGAGAATAATACGAACCTATGCGAGTTGCGGGAAAAGTATACGAATTTTTATTTTATTTTAAGCGGTCTCTCATTTTGGTATACACACACACCGAAAAATAAAAAGCTGGCGATTGCATTTAAAATGTCATAGAATAAATTTTTAAACGCACAGTCGTTCAGATCATACATTTAGGACTTAGAATAGGTTTCGAATTTTAGAACATTTTTGTAAAAAAATATTTTAACATTTTAATTCAACAATCTTTTCTCATAAAACAAATCAAAAATTTCAAAATCATCTGTGACTTTATTTCTTAGAACGTTGTTTTGATGTATACATACTTCTAGGTCTTTTTTTTTTTTCTTTTAAATACTTATATTTTTAAAAGTTTTATTCTTTTTGAATTTCTTCATTCGTATGAATATTTATATCCAATTAATTCTGTGGTTAATTATTTGTTTTCTTTGTTATTAGTTTAATGGTCCTTTTTATCATCATTCATGTCGGCGTAAGTATTTTAAGTTATTATAACTCATTGGTTCTTAATCTATATCGCAATTTTTTGTGTCAGTCTTTCCTCTATGTTAAATTCAGTTCTATATTTTTGTGTGCTGTTATTGTTTTAGTTCTATTAATTGCTAAATTTTAAGATTAAATTTTATTACGTAATCTATTATTTATATTTGCATTTAAATTCCATCTGCTGCTTATGCGCATTTAGTTTAAATGTACAGTAGAACCTCGATTAACCGAAACTCACCTCGATTAACCGAAACTCTCCGTTAACCGAAGTCCGTTTCTTCACTTTTTTTTTCACTTTCTACTATCATCCAAAATTTTCTCTTAACAAACATGTATTTTTAAAGTTTTTTTTTCCACATTCCTTTTGTATGCAAGCCATCTTTTCCAAACTATGAGTGCTGATAAATATTTTAGATGATTATTGATGAATTCTCGATTATACGAAAATTTCGATTATCCGAAGAAGTTCGCTCCCAATTACTTCGGATAATCGAGGTTCTACTGTATATTGTTTAATATAAACAGTTTTTTCATTTATTTTAAAATCTTGTTTACGTTTTAACGTATAATTTATATATATACATATGTTTGCCAATTTTGGCTTTACCATCAATATATATATATATATATATATATATATATATATATATTTAAAAAAAAAAAAAAAAAAAAACTTGAAAAAGCATTTTAATAAGAAAAGTATGTTTTAGTATTTGAAACACTAAGTTTGTATATGACAGTTTAGGAGCTATCAAACTAATTGTATTCAAAAATTTCGACATATTTTTTACTTTTTAACCCTAGAAAATGAACAAATTTTAAAATCTCTTTATAAAAGTAGTTCAAAACCTGTAGAATAACAGTGCGAACGTGTATGCCAAATTTCATAACTTTTAGAGTAAGAATAAGAGATCATTTTTTGCAGTAAATTTTGCTTCAAAATAAATTGTTTTATGCTGTCGTGTATCTTAATAAACATCATAACTTGGAACTAAATATACTTAATTATATTTACTCTAGAAACAAAATTCAAACAGATAATTGAAGCTGAAGATTCGAAGATTATTCGTAGATGAAAATTGCAAAATGTGTTTTGTGACCGAAAATTGTGTATAAAATGTGTACGTATATACCTGAAGAATAGAATAAATCTTAAAACAAATTACGCTTGCATATGTTTAATTTTTTCAAATAAAAGACGGTCTTAATATTTAAAAAAAAAATAATAAATAACGTGAATTGATTACGAATCGACATTAAACACGCAAGAAGTGTTTTAATGTAAATACCGTCGTTTTTATGTCACAAATTTTACAATTTTATTTTGGTATTTTTTAAAATGATGTTGCATTAAAAAACTTTGTAATTGACCAAATGTGTCAAAAATGATCGTATATAAAAAAAAAAAAAAAAAAACTTACAAAATATACCTCTTTGAAAGTTAACCGGAAGAAATTTTTAATAATGCGGTCGTATTTTGTACCTTATTTTGAACACTTTTGCAAATTACATTGCCCACTTATTTCTGAACGGTAAAAATTAAGCTGCGTTTCAATCGTTTTGGGGCACTCTGTTTCACATTATATGTACATATAAATTTTCAAATAGTAATATAAGCTAAATTTTCTTGCAGAGTTCTGCCTTTCTTTCAGGACGAAACGAAAACTAAATTTTTAAGTACGTATGTAGGTTTTTTTTTTTTTTTTTTTTTTGTCCCACTATAGATTGTACTGGTAAAATTTTGTGTTTAGTGAAATAACAGAAAAAAAATATTCTGTGACATTATTAAAAATTTATAAGTTTATAAATTTTAAACTTACAGCTATTACATACATTTTTCAAGTACACTTACATGTTTTAAATATTGGTAAATAAAATTCTACTCAAAGAAAATGAAAGTCATTTTAATGTTACTCGTTTGATTTTTGAAGACGGAAGTTATAATTCATAGGTAAAAAATTTTCACCGTAATGTTAACACTTTGATACGAAGTAGAAATCTTTTCACCTTGAAATATTTCTTCGAAAGGCGAAAACTTATCAGCTGCCGAGTCAATCATATCGCAAAATTCATAATATACCTGCGCTGTTGTAAAAATGAAATATGGCATTAGATAGATATTCCCGTGAAGTTATGCGAAATATTTTTAGTCATAAATTTCATGTTATAACGAAAATATGCATTTTACATTTTTATTTTTTAAAATATATCGTGAAAAACTTATGATTTATACTTCAAATTTTGTGAGTGGCTGTTTACATTTTAAACATTTTTAGTGTAATCATTTGTTCTTAAATTGCATATAACATCAAATTTCATGATTTTACATTGCAACATATTTGTTCACTACTCCCATCCTCCGGGGAAAAAAAAAAAAAAAAAAATTTGTCCGTTTTAAGTAACAATATACTTTTTTCCTCAGCTCAAGTATTGTTCTTTCTCAGATTTGTGTTGTAAACAAAGAAGGATGATATTATTCTCGGAGTAAAATTATTCTTGTATTTGTTTACGGCTCAACTCGTGTACTTTCAATTTGTTTCAACCAAAGTTTAGAGTATAAAAGAAAAATTAAAGGGGTTTAACAAAGCTTAATTTTACCCACAATAGCACACACAAAAAATTGTCATATTCGGTGTTTTAACCCTTTAACGTCCATTGGTTTCGTACTAAAACCAAACATTTAGCCCTTTTTTTTTTTTTTTTTTAATGCCTGCAACAAACGTTTGATATTTTCTTATTTCAATCGATTTTTAAGCATTTGGTTCTTCTCCGTTCGACAGATAGGAGCACTAATCAAAATTTAACGATGTTTCAGGTGAAGCCATCAAGAAATCAGTTTGAATCTCTTAGTAGGCTCGAGGGAGTAGCTGTGGCTGCTTTAATAATGCACTTGTGCCTCGTTTTCTCATCTGATGTAGGGTCGTGCTATAATATTGACTTCAAACAACTGTTAAGAGTATTTTTCAATTTACAGTTTTTAGTTACAAAATTTAATTAGTTTAGCAATTTTTAAGATAAAATATAGGCTGGACGTTAAAGTGTTAATAAATATTATAATACCAAAATAATCGTTCTGTACTCTATTAAAATTACGCAAATTTGTCTTAAAAAATAAATAAATAAAAACTTTATTTTATTTTTATTTTTTGTCTATTTTTAACAAGCTTTTTAAACATATTTGAAAGGTAGGGCTACTATGTTTTATTAATTCGCCTTAATAATTTTGAAATGTAACTTTTCAAATAAGTTTGTGATATACAGAAACCAGATAAATAAGCCTTTCATACTTCCACTTTTGTTAACTTATGAAATATTTAATAAATTAATCTTATTGAGCATTAAAAATTGTGATGTTTGTAAATATTTATTATGAATAAAATCTTCCTTTTTCTTGTACACGTATTGTCTATTAATTTATACTCACTGTTAGAATTTTCTATCTATCTTTTGACAATTTGATTTTGTTGTAAGAAAACTTAAATGAAAAGGGCTTATTCAGAAAATTTTGGAGTGGAAGGCTGATTTTTAATACCAACTATGTGAAAAATACTAGAGCCGGGAATCGAACCCGGGCCTACCGCTTTACGTGCGGATGCTCAAACCAGTGAGCTACCCGGGCTGATTACCAGCTAGTCATTTCTCACATAATATTCGTTGGCAAAGTCACCGAGTCTGTAAACGCAGCTATATCAAGTGACAAAAATCAGCCTTCCACTCCAAAATTTTCTGAATGAACTTTCAAGGTTTTATAAATAAATTTCTAAATTAAATGGAAAGGGCTTATTTGGTACATTTCTCAGGAAATTGCTGCAATGCGAAAATATTTTTCCATCATTTCCATTTCTAATCCTTTTTCAATTACCAATCTATATTCGCTGTGGGCTACCATTAATGATATTTTCGCGTTTCACTCTTCATTAATCTAAACCTTGAGGGGGAAATTTCACGATTAATCCCCACAACTCATTCCCCCGGGGATTTTTCCGATGCTATCACACTTAAATGCCAGCATATTGACTGGATGGGAGGTGGAGAATGAAAACCTCATTTCGAATCGACAAGGGTTGTGGAAGATATTTTCGAACTATATGATTTTTGAATGAGGTAGAACCTTATTGAACAAGCTGCAAGTGTAGCATGCACGAATATATTTCACTCCCCTTATTTAGAATGGCTCCCACGTGTTTTTTAAGCCCTGGGAATTATTCCACGTGACTATTTTAGCAATTCTAGTCGAGCATATAGAAGTATGAAGAATACACTGATATTCTAATAATGTTCTTAAATATATATATACTCTAATGAATAATATTTGATTACTTTAAATTTCCATTGAACTTTTCAATTTTCAAGTACTTATATTATCTTTTAGAAAATCTTGTCTTCTCTAAAGAAAGTTTTGGCTTAAAATATTATTTGTGGATTTAAGGAAATGAAATGCTGAATATTTTGATCTGAAAATGTATTTTTTTTTTTTTTCCTTTCACGTTCTTTTATTGGTCACTGACACTTATCGGCAGAAAGAGTATATTAATGTACTGCAGAAACTTCTTTTCCAAGCTATGACTTTATAAATCAATTCAATTTTATTTTTTAAATTGTGAAACTTTGAATCCTTACTAGAATTTGACTATTTTATAACTATAACACTTTAAGTTAACATTTAAATGCTTAGAACTTAAAAGTATGTATCCTTGATGTCATGTATTATGTTAAAATGTAAAATCAAAACGTTTTGTCATTCGTAAATGACATTTTCGAACGTCTATACACAGTTTTAAAAAATTGTTTTAATTTCGCCTTTAACTTTTAAATGTAGTTAAAATACCTTTATAATGATTTCTTTCATACTCATCATTCAACAAATCATAAAAATCAGCGATTTCTTACTATGTTATTGTCTGATAACATAAATTTATTAAAATACATTTGATGTTTCGTTTCAAATAAACTTTTTACATAAAATTATTTATTTTGAATAAATAAATTATAGAATGCATCATTGAGATGCATTTTTTAAGAAGGAAAATTTTGGTAAAATTTATATAAAGAAAGTGTCACAAAAAAATGTCAACAAATTTATTCTAGTTGTCATATTTTAAAATAAGATATATGTATTATATGTACGGTGCGAAAATGAAAGCCTCTTATTCTATTAGCTTCCATTAAAGATCGATGTAATTATAACACAATATTCTTGTGATATGGAGTTATTGGGAATATTTAAAACGGTCTACACTCATTTTTCCTCAATAAAATTATTATTGATTTTTCTTTTCATTATCAATATCCGGACTTACATCAATGGTAATACAATAGCGTCCACGAGGAAGCGGAAACTAATTTTATTGATGTGGAATTTAGGAAAATAGCTATCTATTCGATAAATTTGTATAACGATCTAAAATACGACTATTCAGTGAATAAAAGATATTTTGTAATATAACGTTTCAACAAACTTAAAGGGGATACTGCGTGCGTTTTCAATAGTGCCCGCACGTGTGCATATTTATTTACTTCACAAAATGTACTAATACTAATGTCTGTCAATTTGCTTTAAAACAGTGTATTTAAAGCGTGGTAGTCCAATAAGATTACTCAACGAGGTTAAAACTAATGAGAACGAAGGTTGTTTTTTAAAATAATTGCAATAAATTTTGAGACTTTTTGAGGGACTATTCAAATATACTATTAGGTCAGAATGAAGCTGGTGAGAATGCTGTTATTTGAAACAGATTTTCTGGCTCTGTAAAGCGGCAGTTTATTATCTTAATAAAACTAAAATATTAACAGATACATAAGTTTAATTTAAACAAGTACACGTTTTAGGATGAAAAAATGTGTAAAATATTAGCCCCAAAACGAATTAATTGTAAACATAATCCATTAGGTTATCAATTACGGTAATTTAAACAGATTTTGTGGTAAGTTAAAACTATTCATTAATCTACTTATATATTTAAAAAATACTCATTTTTATTTTAAAGTAGTTTTAAAGTTAAAGGGGAAAATAGTATTTTCTGATAAAATGTAGGATATATGGAAGAATAAAGGAAAAAAGTTTCATTTAAGCTTATAGACATTTAAGATTAAGTCACAATCTGAATGTAAACTTTGTACAACTTTTGATATGTATATAGATAAATTTAGTTTATTCACGAAGTTATAAGGGCGAAATAAAAGTTTCTTTTTATACAAATAAATCACTATCGTTTAAATAAATAATTTAAAAAAAAAAAAAAAGGTACAATTTTCTTAAATTTTACGCTCAATATCTCTTTTCTTTTTTTAAGTAGTAAAGTTCGAAATAACTTTAAGTGGAAAGTTCTTTTTTTTTTTTTTTTTTTTTTTTTTTAATTCATAACTGAAAATCAGTTCTGAAAATTCATAAGTTAGAAAAAAAAAAAAAAAAAAAAAAAAAAACTCTTTTCTCACGAAATAAAAAGCTGAGCTTTATATTTTCAATTAAGTGTGTTTATTTTTGATTTATTTACTTAATGACTAAAGCCATTATTCTGGGTCTGTTTGAGGGTACATATACCGATGTTAATTTTTTATCGCATTAACGTTCAATGAATTAACGTGAAAAAAAATATTTTAGCACGAAATATAATTGGTTGATGTAAGATTTTAAAATGATACTGGACTATTGCTTGAACGTGAGTTCGGGATAAAAAAAAAAAAAAGAGTGTAAACTCTTTTGTGGTTTAACCATCCTATAACACAAAATATCTAAAAATATTTCTTGAATCTTGAGATAGTTGAATCAATATTTTAATTCGTAAGACAATGATGTAGCAATAATCTTTACAACTATGTTAATTTTTAATAAAAATGCTTCAATTTTTTAATAAAAATGCTTCAAATTTTTATTTTGAGTTACTTTGATATGTAACACATTACATTCTTGTTTCACAAGGCATCTTGACTTTAAATCATGGTTAAAAATATCTCATACTGAGACTCACAAAATTAACTTCTTATAATTCATGCAAAAATCCCTACTCATAAGTCTTATATATGAAGCTGCTTCATAAGTGAATTGCCAAAAGAGATGTTTTAAACAAATTTATTGTAATTGTTTTCGTAGAATCATGAGAAGGTTTTAGTTACTTGCAGCTTTTATCAACATTGAAAATAACGTCTAGTGGAGATGTTTATACTAATTTAGTACTAAATGCGATTTTAAAAATGATTTATAGTCATATAACATTTATTGAAATGACGACGGACGGTTTAGTTACCTGACAGACTGTACTTCCACGTATAAGCTTGCTTATATTTGTCATTTAAACTGTTGGCGTTTATTCCGAAACCACCATCCAGGCAGTCTGTTCGCTCGCGGTCTTTAACACCTGTGGTAGTCACACTCATCTGTTTCCGTCGTTTAGAGTCTACCGCTACGTCCCAACTTGAGCGTAACACCGGGTATGCCGCTATGCCATGCAAAATACGATATCCCCCACCTTTTCTGATTTCTTTCTTTCACTCTTTTTCAACATAAACTTCACTGAAACGGCTTCCGCCCGCTCTGGTGTAGTTTCAGAATTTTGAGGGGTCGACGGTGAATACTTGGATCAATTAGGGCTGTCACGTGGCTTTTCCCGAAATTTCAAAGGTTTCCGAATAGTGGAAGCTTTGAGCGTAAAGATAAAAATAGAGAGGATTTAGCGCGGGAATTTTTTTTTTTCTGTCGACAGTTCAAGATGGGTGGGTAAATTATGCATACAATTCTTCGTGGTTTCATTTAACGCTGAATGAGCAGTTGCTTATTTGGGGGGGAGGGGGGGGGGCAAATTCTTTATGGATGAATGAGGATTTGCCACCAAGAAGGTGTAAAAGTTTAGTAACAGTATTTAAAAAAAAAAAAAAAAAAAAAAGATTAAATGCATTGTGAGATGACACATTAAAACAATGTAAGAGTTTTTCAACAACATATGAGGTGTTAAGAGAATCATAAATACTGTAAATAGACTTGGACGAAAACTAATTTCGTAAACAACCTTGAATTTTCGAGAGGGAAAAGATTTTAGTTTCGAGGTCAATTAAAAGTTTAAAATGGAACAAAATAACAAACCAATGAGAGTAAAAACAAATGTCGCTAGTTTGAATATCTTCTGTTTTGTTTTTATGCTTTTATTAGCCCCAGAAACTAAAGTCACTTTCACAAATCTTGATAAAATGATTGACTTTGTTTTGTATCATAATTTACGCCTAAAATTCAAGTATTTTTTAAATTTCAGCCTGCTAGTATCTGAAGGTAATTTGAACGACAGGACTTGAGGTGATAAAATTTTCACCCTCAGTCTGATCAAAATGTACTGTACCTGATCAAGAAAAGTTGCACAATTGAAAATTTATGACACAATTACTTTTCAAGCGGATAAATTGCGAGAAGGGGATGTAACGCTTTCTGTGCACGTTGGAGCCCTTCACACACATTTTCAATTGCATAAAAATTGCAATTTTTTTACTTGTGTCGCTCTTCTTACCGAGACGCGATATGTAGTGATAAATTTCTTTTCTCAATTAGACTCTGAGTTGTTTGAGATAATCTCTTTGTAATAAACTTTGGTGCATCAGAGTAATTTTTTTCCCTTGTGGCATTAATTTGAAACTTAATAGCTCCAAGTGAATACCAAAAATGATTTTGTTTCTTTTAAATGATGTAGTCAAAGTAATTGTTTTTTTTTCTTTCCTTGCGCCAATATACAGATTAAATTCAAACTTCATTAATAGCTTTAAATAAACAGTGAACATCAAGAAATATTGCTTTCTTTCTTTTTAAATAATCGCACTAATAATCATAAATACAAGGAGGACTCCTTTTGATTATTTTTTTAATCTTTTATAAATTTTCCAAGCGAAATCTTGAAGTTACCGAGGAAAGAAATTGGTTATTTTACATTTTTGCTTGTAAATTTCTCAAATTTCTTTACATTAAACTTTAAAGTTGAGATTTAAATTCTGGTTACTTAAACGAAAAAAAAAAAAAAAAAAAAAAAAAAGTTAACAATTTTATATTAAGAATATTAAAATAAACATTTTCATCATGTAAAATATTCATTTGGGATGTATAGTTCCTTTTGTAGAATCTGAAATCTTTTTATCCGTAAATAAATTATTTTACAAAATGTAAAATTTTTGTTTTTCGCTCTCCTCACTTTAAGAGACATTAAAAATATTTTAATATATTTTTCTAAAATTTGGCAGATTTGGTTTTTGTTTTTTACCAAAGAAAATTGTGTGTTTTTCCTAACAGTTAGAGCTTTGCCCTTTAGGTGCCTGGTTCGAATCTCGATTTAGGTTTAGGTGGTCTTAGTTTTTTGAAATCCAATTAAACTTTATTTTCTAATCTAATAATCCTTAATGTGCAAAAAATAATCGTTAAGCTGACATCCCATAAACTACTGTGAACTCATACATGTATGTTAAGTATATGTAAACGTGTGTAAATCGAAAAGATAATGTTTTTGCTAAAACAGTATTTTTCAACGCTTAACTTGGTTCACAATTAAACTCAATGAAGTCTCTATGGATTCATAATCTCTGTTAAATCTAATTTCTAGCTAGGTATTTTTGAAAAGTTTCTTAAGAGGTCGTATGGACTCGTTTCTTTGCAAGTATTCGCATTAATTATTAAAGAAGATAGAACTTCTTACAAATATAATCTTAAAAATAAATATATTTCAAGTCTTCTTACTTCAAGAAGAATAAGCAATGACACTTTATCTGAAAATATTAATGCTTTAGCTCCATACTCTACTCTTAAGAGTACTTATACAGTAGAATAAATATTACAAAGAAAATTACAAAACGATATTACATTGAGGACACAAGTTAAAATGTACAATTTAGAATTAAGCATTTTTATCATTTTAATATTTTTGAAATTTTAAAATATTTGGTTTTAGAAAAATTGGTTTTAAAATATTTGGTTTCCCTTTCAGGGGCAGTGCTGCCACTACAGCATCACCTAATTTTAATTTTCGACTCCAAAAACTCATCCCGGAAATCTTTTAGCAAAATTTTACTTTTATAATATAGTAGAAAATGTCGTCAATGCCTCTTATTTTAATTTTGTTCGTGAATTCCGGTGGCAGTGTAATTTAAATGATCCTAATTACCTTGCGCCGCAAAGGGTTAATGGAAGAAATTTCAGAATTTTATTTTTCTATTTATTTGTGCAACTTTAAATTTTAATTTAAAGAATACTTATTTTAAGCCCATTCACTATATAACCATAGAAACTGACATTGGATAAAAAAAAACAAAAAATAAATAAATAAATAAAAAGTCAGTTTTTTAAATTTCCTAATATCGTTAAACAAAGTTTTAGAAAATATTGACTTAATATTAACGAAATAATATATGCGAAAATTATTTTATATTCAATGCATGTGAATGCAAATTTCAGAATTTTTATTATACAATCGAATTTTCGAAATAAATTATAATCCATAATTATTTGCTTCGTTATTAATTTCTTTTCTTTTTTTTTTTTGGTAAGTAATATAAATGAATTTGCTTGTTTCATAGAGATTATGTAACTCAATCCTAAAAGAACTACCATGGATAAAATTACACTATCCATCTGAGAAGCTTATTCCTTTTCGTTCCCTTTTAATGTAAATTTATGCATCTGTAGGGAAACAAAGAATAAAAAAAATGTACGAAGCTCATTTACTTGCATGTTATACTGATGATGCTAATGATATCCTTTTCCAAACAAAACTTACAAAACCTTTAACAAAAGATGATGAATGACAGCGCGTGCTCTCTCCGTATACACACTAGTTACCCTTGTATGAGCATAGTACTGGCACGTGCCCCCCTCCCTCCCTCACTGACTACGGCCCGTGGCTACAGTATTATCTTACTATGAATAAAAACTTGGATATAAATTTTTATGTCTTCAGACATTGTGTTTATTCTGAAGTAATTTTATAATCTCCATCTTGCGGAAGCTTCTTTTTTCCCTCTTCAATTTTTTAGGTAAAAGAAGAAAAGGTAAATCTTGCTATCGAGGAAAAGAAAAAAAGACCTTCTTTACAATCCCTTAATCAACACTTGCCTTTTCTTTGCCAACACGCTTCTTTAAGATTTCCTAAATCTTTCGCAGGATGTGCGGTCCCCTCTTGCTCCTCTCTGGTAGATATCTCCTCTCGAAAAATGAATAACTCCTCCTTGAATACAGCTTTTTATAAGGAAGAGGGGGGGGGATTCAATCGTCAGTGTATTTTTCGCTCACGTGCCCTAAGTGTTCTATATTCTTTGATTCTTATGTACAGCATCTGTCTTATTTTATGATTTTTCAGGAAGACGCCGAACCACGTGACTTTACCTTTCTATTACCTATCCCAGACACGAGGCTGGCTGTCGGCTGACTGGGTTGCCTTATCTAATAAACAGCTCGCTCAATTTGGCGAGATTCAAAACTATTTGGTAATCGATGTTTCGAGGAAAAGGAGAATATAATTTTTTTTTTTCTTTTGCCCTTTCAAAAGGAAGCTGTTTAATTCTTAAATGATTTTAATTTTATTGATTTAGTACAAAAACGGCTCTGAAGTAATTGTTGTGGTATTTTCATGAACCTTATGGAATGATCAAATGCCACCTACCCTCCCGTATTACATAAACTTTTCGCTTCAGTAATAAAACTTATTTAGCGCTCACATCAAGTTAATTAAATAAATAAATAAAAAGTTTATTTTTCTAATTTAATCAGGAATATTTAATGAAGAAAGTATTCCAAAGCTGTTTAATCCTGACAATAAATTGTCTTCTTTTTTTTTTTTTACATTTAAAGTGTGTTCTAATAGTTCAATAATTTTCATTATTCCTATCTTTTTATTTTTTTATTTTCTTTTTAAATCAGGATTTAAAATATAATTTTCCTTTTGTACTTTAGCTCAAAAGATATATTTAATTAGCTTACTTTATTGTAGTTATTCAAATATAATTTTTCTCAAATTTTAAAATTTCCTCAAGAACCTGAAACTTCACTATACGTAGAAGCTATACTCTAAATGCGACTCGTCCTTCTTTCTGGGTTATCATTTTTTGGTACTGATATTTAGTCAGTCTCAAAAGAATAAAGTGACTTCCAAAATTAAAAAAGAGAGAGAAAAAAAAAATATATATATATATATATATATATATATATTAATACCCTGCGCGAAAGATATAATTAACAAAATTTTAACTGATAATACTAATAATTTTTTTAGAACATATACATGATTTTTATAATATATCAGAGTAGTATTTCTAACATCGTCCAAGTTGAAAGATATATAGGCATTTATTTATTTATTTATTTATTTATTTATTTATTTATTTATTTTGTGTGTGCATGTATGTCTGGGAGTAGGCAGGGAAGAATTTAATAACGTTATAAAATTTAGCAATTAATAGGTACATGATACCGACAGCACTCAAATGAAAGTTACTGTAATTCAATTTAAATGTTAGCACATATTTTTTTTCTAAGATTGATTTACATAGATAATAAATAGATATATAATAGATAAATTCATTTAAAATGCTAATATTAGCAATTAGGACTGTAGCACTTAAGTCCAACAAGGTGTGATTTTTATCATGCGAAATTAGAGAAAATTATCAAACGTAAATCAATAATTTTATAAAAATATGAAAAAAAAAAAAAAAAAAAACTGGAAATGAGAATTGGAATTAGAGTGCTCAAAAATAGGATTCACTCTTCAGAGAACATGTCCTTCTACGAGCAGAGAGATCGCAAGATTTCGTAAAACTGTATAGCTAATTCAAGCCAAAAATACAGTTCATGTTCCTATCTTGCAACAAAACTCAAATTTAAAAAGGAATTAATTAAATTTAAACAAATCATTAAAACAACCCAATAATAATCAAGATAGAATATATATATATATATATATCCACATGTCATTCGAACTCCAACTCGGAGAGTAACTTATAATGAGTTGCCAACAGAAGTATTCTAATAAGAGAACTTAATATCGAGACCAATCCCAATTAATAGATAAATATATAAAATATGAAGAAGTATTGAATTCTAATACTTTATTCTTTGACCATTTATGTACATCTAGAATTATATTTAAGAATTTTTGCTGCAAACCCGATGGAAAAACATAAGATTTTAAAAAACTGTTACATATTTGGTGCAATTATTTTGATGGTAAGGATGTTAAAAATTGCAATAATAATAATAATAATAATTTGAGTTTGCTATAAAATTTATTTGGTGTAAAATTTACGATGGATGCTATTATATATTAATGGGGAGGGGGGGGGGGGCTATTTAATATTCTGTCTAACTCAAGATAATGTCCAAAAACCCATAGCACTTATTTTCTTTTTATACACACACATATAATGATTTAAAACTATAATTTTAAACGCCGTGATTTGGTGCAAATTATTTTGTAAAAATAAATTTTATTTAAACATTTTTAAGTTATTATAAGATGGTGAAAAAAAATAATTCTACCTAAACAATCATGCTATGCTGAAAGTACCAGTTTTCGTCTGGTATGATTTTGCGTAAAGCCCCCCCCCCCCCCCCAAAAGAAAAAAAAAAAACATTTTTCAATGCTAAATGGACTATTTAAATAAACGCAATTCTGAAACGTACATGATGCGATTAATCTTACTTTAAAAATAAATAAAAACTTTTTTTTTTTTTTTTTTTTTTTAAGGTGATGGACGTTATTTTTTTAATTACTGTCTTGGGTTATAATTTTTATACATTGAAATATAACATTATGATGTTAAAATTTCTCGAAAACTGTTTATTTAAATAAAATAATAATAAATCTCCCTCCCTTTCTATTTTTTTTTTCTTTCTTTTTTTTTTTTTTTTTTTTTTTTTCGTTTTCTTATTGTTGCTGTTTAACAATATATTTAAAATAATACTGAGGTATTATTTTGTCAGTGTATTGGTCAATAATAAATGTTTGGATGCTGAAATTTTATGTAAATGTTTTTGCATTCAAACGTGAATGTTTTTAAAATGTGTTTTTCATTTAACCCACAGAGTACAGCACCGAAATCTATTTAGAATATGTTAAACTGCAATGTAAAGTTCGAGGGGGAAGGGAGAATTAAAAATGAACTAGCTTGAGCACATTTTAAAATTAATCAAGAAAAAAAAAATAATTTTTGAAGAATTTTAACATTTTAAAATTCTAAGACGGTAATTTACAAAAAAAAAAAAAAAAAAAAAAAAAACATAATGTCTACCATTCCTTTAACAATCGCAGAATCTTCAAAAAAAAGGGGGGGGGGATTTTTCTCAGAACAATTCCTACAAACTTTTTTTTTTTTTAAATAAATAGGTATTTTATATTTATAGGTAGCATTTTCAAAGTATAAGAAGTTGTTGACCACCCTAGTGGCCGAGCTGTTCTGCACTCAAAACTGCTAGACTCAAAGTGCCGGATTCAATCCCAGGTCTCCCTCGTCGACGTAGCCGTTTGGAGTTTTCCGTGGTTTCCTCAAACTTTCGTAAATACGGGTTAGAACCCCTTAAAAAGATCCCCCGACTCCACAGAGGGCACAGCACCCTAAGCCTCGGACACTTGAGTAGTCAAATCGGCCTTAGTCCCCAAACACAGAATTTGTCAAATATAATGCTCTGTTTTCAGACACTTTCACTGAAGCTTTTATTGTATTCGCCAACCCAAAACGAGGATCGTTATCTTTTGAAGCCTTTGCCTGTCCGTGGCACTGTAACTTCCAAACAAATAGACAGATTCAAATGTTTTTATAATTAGAATGATGATTTAATCGGGATGATTCTTAGCTAAAAATCTGTTTCACAGATTTTAAATTAAAATGTATTTTTTCAGGCCAGTGTTTGCATTTCTATATATTAATCTGAGAACTAGCAATCTTTCATGTTTTAAATACAATACAATACCTTTACAATATAAATTAATTTTTTTTTTTTAATCGTAGCATAAAAAAGCTTTTTTTTAAATACCGCGAAATTTAAACCAATTTTGACGACGGTTAAAAAATCTATTATAGTGTGATTATACGTTCAGTCCAAAAAAAAAAAAAAAAAACTCTAAATTTTTTTGAAAGCTAGAAATGTAACTTATTTTATTTCATTAAAACTTATTTTATTTCATTATGTATTGTCATAGTTACATTTATATCCTTTATTTTGCAGACAAAAAAAAAAAGCAATTTACAAATATTTTTAAATGAAGGATAATTTTGCCCTTTGGTGAGGGTAAAATGAGTGAGCTAAAACTTACTTTATTTCATTATGTATTGTCACCAGTTGCATTTATATCCTTTATTTTACAGAAAAAAAAAAAAAAAAAAGTTTACAAATATTTTTAAATGAAGGATCATTATTTTACCCTTCGGTAAGCGTAAAATGATCCTTTAGACCCTTTTTCAAATATATATATTTAATTACTCAGTTTAAATTATTTATTAAAGTATGTTTATAATGCAAAATATAGTGTAAAACACTAGCAAGTTGATTTACACAAGTTTTTTCCTTAAGAGGATCATACTAGGCCAACTTCCTCTTTCTCTCTCTCTCTCTGTGTGTGTGTGTGTGTGTGTGTGTGTGTGTGTGTGTGTGTGTGTATATATATATATATATATATATATATATATAATTTCAATAGCTTTCATATAAAGATCTCAAATAAATTTGACATTTTAATTTTCTCTTTAAATTCAATGTTAAATATAGTTCAATAGTATATAGTAAATCTTGTTATTTTGTTACAAATGAAAAGTTAAGTGTAATAGTGTATGTAAAAATGTCTCATGAACAAAATAACTTTTAAAATATAAAATCAAAAACTTTTGAAAAAGAATTGAGACATTTTAGCAAAAGTGAAAATGGTAATGGTTATTTTTTATGTATAATTTCGTGTTGTACTTATTCCCTAGAATTAATAATACAAATGAACATATGTAATCAAATAAATCTAACAGTAAGTGTTACTTTATATTCCTTTATTTCTTAATTAAACTTTATCTCATCTAACATTAGAAAATGTACTAGAAAGTTATATTTAAAATTTTACTATTTTTCTCTTAAACCTAATCTGAACAGTAATTCTAAAGAAATATTTTGAAATACCTAATTATCGAGAAATGATATACAATTGTTTTTAATGTGTATTGCGAATTTCCATAATTTAATTTTTCCATTTTTCTGAAGCCTCAAATTATTAAAAGTTTTTACATTATTTTGGAAGGCAAAAATATATTCTCCATTTATTTTTCTCTTGGTTTTTAAACCTTTGCCAGAAACTTTTTAAAAATATTCTTTGAATAAATGAAAAGTAAATCGATCATTTTCTTTAGTTTTAAAAATCTACGACGTCGAAACAAAACGTGCATCGTCATAAAAATACGCTAGTACTTAAGAGTATTTAGAATTAAATCTAGATATTTGAGATTATTTCTCATATAATTAGTCAACGTTTTAAAAATTTGGCTTAAGACGCATCTTCTTGACGAGCCTAACCAAACACCCCCCCCCCCTCCCCCCTTATTTTGTAATGTTCTGGAAACTTTTTTTTTATGTATAATACAATCTATAACAAAAAAAAAAAAAAAAAAAAAAAGCGCACTAAGAAGTGGGGACAAAAATTGGTAGAATGGGTGGACCGAATAGGACAAAAATTGGTAGATGTGATGTACATGTGGAGAAAAACAATTGATTACAGTTTCAGAAAATTTGAATGATTTTATCAAGAGAAAGGGCCTCACAAAGTAAACAAGTCAATAACGCGTTGGTCCACTTCTGGCCCTTATGTACGCAGTTATTCGGCTTGGTATTAATTGATAGAGTTGGCAGATGTGCTCCTATGAAGTATCGTGCCAAATTCTGTCCAATTGTTGCGTTAGATTGATAAAATCCCGAGCTGGTTGTAGGACACTTTTTATGATGCTCCAAACGTCCTCAGTGGAAGAGATATCCGGGGACTGAACGCAACCCACTGAGCCGCCTATTAAGGGTATTTGAAGTCACTGAAATACCAGTTGCACGTAGGATCGATGAATTGGTGATTGATTCCATCAAAACATGTATGTATGTCAATTTGTGTCCAGTTTGCATTTCTCCTTCATGGTGCGTCACTTTTTTTTTTTTTTTTTTTTTTTTTTTTTTTTTTTTTTTTTTTTTTAAATAGAGTATATTTTGTTCTATATTTGTGTTAATTTAGACTTAACAGTAGAATATTTGTTATTTTCTCCAAATGCAAAGAAAAATTTAAGAAAATTTTATATTATTTTTAGGATTACAAATAAACGGAAAATTTCAAATTTACACTTTAAAGTTACTTAGCCTTATATCTTAAACTTTTATACAATTACTATGTAATCACTCTTTTTTTGTAGTGAGGTGTCGAGTTTGAATCCCAGTTTAGGTACTGGATGTTCGTAGTTTTTCGGAATCCACTTTAAACCGTAGGTCCCAGTCTTAATAAGCCATATTATACACAGAAAATGTATTAAAACAACCAGCCCAAATCCTTTTTGTAGTGGATTGTGTGTTGCAATTAAATGATTAGTTATTTCTCTCGAAGAAAATTAAAAAAAAAAAAAAAAAAAAAAAAAAAAAAATTCTACAAATATTACTTTTATGGGGAAGATGTTTTGCCTTTTAAATATCGTGTTTAGTACAGTATGTGTCTTTTGGCATTATTTTATGTTCTATAATACCGGAGTTTCTTAGTCCTGTCTAAATGTAGTCTAGTGAAATATCCCAAAATTAAATAATGCAATTTCTATTGCAATATATTGCGATATTATGGTATTAAAATACACAATAACACCTGTGCGACAAATAATTATAAATGAATAGTTATCTAAGTGAAATGAACGGTGATTTGCCAATTAGGTCTTACCTACAATATGAAGAACATTCATGATGAAAAAATTTATTACAGATGGAAAAATTGTAATTGCAAAAAAATTGTATGTTACAATTTCTAAATATGCATACAGTGCTCAAGCAATGAAAACTTGCCAAATCGAAGTTATTAAAAGTGCATTGCATGCAGGGCCTGATTATCGCACAGGCCAACTAGGCCTCGGCCTAGGGCACCTCTATCAAGGGGCACCAAAATACTTTTAGAATTTAAAGTGCTTTGCAGGGAAAGGTTTTATTAAAAAAATTAAAACTAGCTATGGTAATAATCTTTACTTGGAAATCAATCCTCTCCGTGGAGGATCAAAATTACATACCATGTCTTCGGACTGCACCTCGGGGTGGATCCCAAACCGTCGCCAATTTCCTACAGTGTAACTCTAGCGCAGCGTTGAACCCACTTCATCTAAACCTCAAGTTGGTATCTAGTTATATTTTCTAACTTTGCGAAATGAGATTAATCAATCAAAATCCAGCATTTTTGAAAACTTTCCGTACTTAAGGCGGAAGGTGAAAATTGTGATGGCATGTCTGTAATCCCTTTGGAGTGATTATTATATTAAGAGCTCTACCCAGCACTTCTCAGGTTGAAATAATACTTATATATATATATATATATATATATATATATATATATATATAATTAGAGTAAAGAAAATCTGAAATTAAAATAAAACATCTTCCAGCATTAGGATATTGCGAGTGAAACTATGGAACTCCTGTCTGTACAATAATTTTAGTTTTTCTCCAAGGAGCAGCATTAACCTATTACCCCCCCCCCCCCCAAAAAAAAAAAAAAAATAATAATAATAATAATAATTTGAGGTGGGTTTTTTTTTTCAAAGGGGGGGGGGGATCTGATTTTAAACTAATTAATTATGAAGACAATGCTTTAACTTTATTTTCAACGTGTAAACTTCCTGCACAAATTAGGTATTTGAGAAAATTGCTTAAATTTGTTGGGAGGGGGCACTAAAATCGTCCTGGGCCTTGGGCCCCAGCAGGCCTTAAACAGGCTCTGATTGCATGCAATATATATCATATTGAAATGTAACAATTTAACTGCCTTACGAATGAGTGTTAATGATCGATAAAATTAGCTTTTTCTAAATTAATGACTATTTAGGTTGGCAACATTTCAATGGATATAAGAAATATACATACTTACATGAATGGGAATTAAAGCATTATAAAAAGAAAGGAAAAAAAAAACTGGTTTATCAATTTTTCAATTATAACGTATCTATTTGATTTTTGAAAAATTTGATTTTCATGTAGCAGTACAAATTACAGCTTCACTGACTAATGTAAATAAATTAGTGAGTTTTAGTTTATCTCAAAAATCCGCATATATACTTTTCCCAATATAGAAGAAAATGGTAGTAATATCGGAAAGTATTTCGTTTTACGTTAACATTCTGAAAAGAGAAAATATGAACTTATGGTTTTATGCATACTTTAAAAAGGCTTTATTATATTTTTAAAAACTTCAATGTAACTCTGAAATACCCCTTATATCTAATAAAGACGAAATATTTCCAGTCGTATGGGTGTGTTACTCTAATCTTGTTGCGAAATATTAGGACATTATGACAAAATATTTTAAGCAACGTGGTTAAAATTTCGAAATGTTTTCCTATTTATGAACATTTAACTTTCCGTATTGCTGGTATTTTTAAAGATAGAAATTTTGAAATACTCGTTCCCGTTTTATTTTATCAAAAAAAAAAAAAAAAAAAAAAATATATATATATATATATATATATATATATATATATATATATATATTTACAGTTAAATATACTACTTAGTTATACGGAAGATCCAATACTTATTTCAACTATCTTTGTAGTATTTTATGATTATGGTTTGTCATCATTATATATTAAAAAATTATATTCATTATATTTATTTAAAAAAAAAAAAAAATCTAATTTCTTTTATTTATTTAAATTCCACTCTTCGAACATGTTTATCTTAGTGAGCAGTTAAAAAAAAAAAAAAAAAAAAAAAAAACGGGATTAAAAATTAGAACACTGGGTTTACATAATGAAATAAAATATTTAAATATATTTTTTAAATTGCTCTCTAAGATAAAACAGCACGTTCAAAAAGTAGAATTCAAAAATCGGAATCCGAAAAACTTTATTTTTGAATGAGATCTTTGTAATACAAAGCAACAAAAATCCCATTAGTAAATTATATGGGAAGTGGGAAGAATGAGTTTGACTTATGTCCAGACTTAATTTTAAAATTAGGTTTAAGTATCCATTACTGGTGGTTTCCACCCCCTAGTACACTTACCTTTTATAAGAAATAAAAACTCAATTCATGTAAAGTATTTTATTTACAATTTTTAATCTGAGGCTAATGAATATTTTTACAGTATATAGAATTGCAGCATGTACAATCTTTAAATCTGCGAAATGTATACTGGAGAATCTCTGGAAAAGCAAAAAATTGGAAAGAGAAAGTTTCGTTATTCGTGCAACCTCGAAATGAATATAATTTGTTTTCAAGCAAGCCATTAAATAATAAATTTAGATATTTGAAATTTCTTTGTAAGCAATCTTCCTAGTAAATACTCTAGTACCTCCTGTCTTAAGAAAAAATAGTCATACTTTTTTTATTTACATGATAATACATATATATCAATGAACTTCTCTATCTTTTTACCTTTCAACTTTCAACCTACTTTGCTAAATTTCTTTTTCTATATTAAGATTATCTTTAGAAAATCGCATAAGATTTTTGTAAGAGTTAATAAATTTAACTTTTTTTCCCCCATAAAATGCACATAACTTTTTCAGTTAAGTTAATAAAAATAGGTATTTTTAGAGTTTAAAGATGAATAGTTGTTTTATGCGCATGAGGAATATCTTGAATAAATGGAAATGACTGTGATATATATATATATATATATATATATATATATATATATATATATATATATATTTAATTTTGCGAAGTTGTGTTTCTAATTTAATTAAATTTTTTAAACAATCTCAAATTTTGAACGTGGTCTTTTAAATTTCCATAGCTCAGCTTTACATTTTTCATATTTACGAGTCATATTTAAACATCGTTCGAGGAAAATAATAAATATTTTAGTGTATATATGTGCATATATAATGCAAAAGATCTATTTAATAAAATGTCTTACAAATAATAAAGAACTTTATATAACCCTCTATACTCTTACTTACTCGACTCCTTTTAATGACTATTCGTTAACTATGTGTGTTTAATTTCTTTACATTTTGTGTGATAATTTTTCATATTTTTGAATTAAACAGTATGTGTGTATTGTATATACATCTTGTAGCTTTTTAAAAAGCTGCATTTAATAAGCTCACGTACTACAAATTTCTGTGAGGACATCCATATAGTTTTCTGTCCCAACATAAAGGGGATGGTGAACATTATAATTTTGAATGTATTTTTTTAACTACCTTCTTAAAATTTATAAGAACTAGAATACATATGCTTTGAAAATAATATCAAACATATTAAAATTTCTCGAAAATTGTTATTTAATTAAAGTTTAACCTTGAAATTTTTAAAATTCTTCATGCTAACTAATTTTTATCTTTTCCCTCGATTTTAAATTATTATAGTTTAATATATTTTAAGCATATCTGGGTGTTACTTTTTAGATCCATGAATAAGTTAATTCTTTGAAAATATTTTTGTTTGGATGCTGAAAATTTGCATTAAATTTCCCATTCAAACATAAGAAAAAACTTTAATTAATGAATTCCCAGGTAGTTATCCAAATATGTTTAGAATACAGTTTTAAACTATAATGTAAAATCGAGGTGAAAATGAATCAGCAGTGAAACATTTATAAATTTTAAAATTAAAATTTTTAAAATTTTTTTTTCAGAAATTTTAAATATATTTATATCTCAATGCATATGTATGTAAATTTTCCTGACTCTAAGATAGCAATTCATAATAAAATATTTATACCATCCATCAACCCTTTAAGCAAATAAGATTTTAAAATATTCTGTTCGCAAAATTATAGGTTGTGTATTTCAAGCTCAAATTTTAAGATATGATTTTTACTATTAGCCAATATATGTACCAAATTTTTAGTAAGTAGAGTTCTCATACAATGTAATAAATTTTCATTTATGGATAATTTAGAAACTTTAATTCTAAAATATCATTATGATAGTATGTAAAAATATTTAATTCTAGAGAAATTTAAATATATTCAAATTTGAAAACTTCTGTAAAACCAGATAGGTTTTAGAGTCCTGCAAGTCGAATGAGGGTATTTTCGAAAGTGTAAAGTTATTAGGAGGGGCACAAAGGAGGAGGGACTAAAAATAAAAATAGTTGGATCGCTCAAAATTGGTACGTAGGTTTTTCATACTTACAAATCGATTGGGAATATTTTCAAATTTGTAAAGTTATTAGGAAGGGAGTGGGGGCAGAGGAGCAAAAAATAAAAATAGTTAGGTCGCTCAAAATTGGTACATGGGGGGTTTTTGATACGTAAAAATTGATTGCGAATATTTTCGAATTTGTAAAATTATTAGGATAGACGGGAAGGGGAGGGGGGTGAAGGGACAAAAATATATAAATAAGAGTTAGAACGCTGAAAATTAGTGTTAAGTTTTGAGGCCCGATAAATCGATTGAGGAATATTTTCGAAAGAAATTAAGAATTAATCGACAGTAAGAAAGAATTATTGCGAGGGGCGGGAAAGGGGGGCTGGCGCAGGAGTAAAAATAAAGAAATTTAGATAGAACGTTGGAAATTAGTATTATAAGGTATTAGTATTATGAATAAATTAGTATTATAAAATACCCAAGAGAACGATTGCAGGTATTTTTTAAAGTCTAAAATAATTAGGAGGGGCGAGAACAGTAGGTGAAAAAACACGCGCACCGTGCGTGCCTGTATACGCTGCCGCAGGCAGTGGGGGCCTGGACCGATCATTCCTCCGATGGAAGAAGATCTTTATTTTATTTTTTTGTATTTTATATTTGTTTTTCCCTTACGATAATATAGTGATTCAATAACCCCTTAACGGTCGCATATTTTTCAGAGACACACGCATAAAATCCACATTTTTGTCTAATAAAAAAAAAAAAAAATATATATATATATATATTTCTTTTGTGCGTGTGTATGTCACTGAACTCCTCCTAAACGGCTGGACTGAGTTTAATGAAATTTTTTGTGTGTCTTCAGGTGGATTCGAGAATGGTTTAGATTTACAAATGAAAGTTGTAACTTAATTAGGTCTTTCTTAATTAATTTTTAACCAACTCTTTCAACAACTCTTCAACCTAGATGGCGTGAGTTGTCGTAAACACGATGTCAGAATTTATTTAATGTTGAAATGAAAAATGAATTTTTAACCATAAGTGTTTAAAATATTTTTTCAACGTTAATATTGTTAAAATGTTAAAATTAGTTAAAATGGTATATTCTTTAAAAAAATTCGTCAATATCCGACGGAGTTATTTTATGTTAAAATGAAAAATGAATTTTTAGGCCATTATTATTTGTGCAGATGAAAAATGTACTAAAAGTTTTCCGAAAAATTTCACGATCACAAATGTTGACGGATATCCAATATATCGTCGAAGAAATCCCGATAATGGCGGACAATCTTATCATCTATGGCAGTCATCTATGTCAACAACATAGATATTGACATTGATAACCGTTGGGTGGTCCCATATTCGCCTCTGCTGAGCAAAACATTCAATGCTCATATTAATGTTCAGTTCTGCAGTTCAGTGAAGAGCATCAAATACATTTGCAAGTATGTGAATAAAGGCAGTGATATGGCTGTATTTCGAGTTGAAAATACCAATGTGAATGCTCCTCCGGTGAATAACAACGATGAAATAACACTTTACCAAATTGGTCGGTACGTCAGCTCCAATGAAGCTGTTTGGCGTATCTTTGGTTTCCCAATTCATGAACGGGATCCAGCAGTTCTTCATTTAGCCGTCCATCTTGAAAATGGCCAGCGCGTATATTTCACGAGCGAGACAGCGATTGATCGTGCTATAAATCCACCAAAAACTACACTCGCCAAATTTTTTGAATTGTGTAATCGTGCGGATGCTTTTGGTGCTTTTGCACGGACATTACTCTATTCAGAAGTACCACGCTATTTCACATGGGCTCCAACAAAAAAATGGATGCCCCGCAAGCAAGGCACGCCGATTGATGCATGTCCCGGTTTATTCAAATCAAACACCTTGGGACGAGTATTTACAGTCAATCCAAGGCAGACTGAGTGCTTTTATCTTCGACTGTTATTGGTTAATGTCATCGGCCCTTTGTCATTTCAAGATTTACGTAAAGTGAATGGACAACAGTATCCAACGTATAAAGATGCATGCCTTGCACTCGGCTTGCTGGAAGACGACAACCAGTGGGAGTGTATGCTTGCTGAAGTAGGACTGAACTGTACAGCAAAACAAATTCGTCTACTATTCGCTATAGTGTTGACTACATGTTTCCCGGCCCGAGCAGAGACATTATGGTATAATAAAAAAGATTCAATGACTGATGATATATTGCATCAACATCGTTCACGGTGCAACGATCTAACGACAGTATTCAGTGACGCTATGTACAATGAAGCATTGATTGCTATTGAAGATCTTTGCATTATCATTGCCAACTTTTACCACTCAGTCATTTCGGTATGCATTCAACAAATCGAAATGCATCTGATTTAATAAGCACTGAATTGAATCGTGAACTACAATACAATACTGTAGAAATGGCAGCGATTGTTGCTCGTAATGTCCCACTAATGAATGAAGAACAAACAACCATTTACGACCGCATCATGCTCGCAGTTTTGGCAGGACAAGGTGGATTCTTTTTTTTTTGGGGGGGGGGGTGCACCAGGTGGAACTGGCAAAACATTCCTTATTTCGCTAATTCTCGCCGAAATACGATCAAATAATGGCATCGCATTGGCTGTTGCATCATCTGGCATTGCGGCAACTTTATTGGATGGAGGCAGAACAGCTCATTCATTATTTAAACTGCCACTAAATATTCAAAATAACCCAGACGCAACGTGCAACATAAAAAAAAACAATCGTCCATGGCCACATTGCTGAAATAGTGTAAAATTCTTATCTGGGATGAATGCACTATGGCACACAAACATTCGATTGAGGCGTCGAACAGGACATTGAAAGATATAAAAAACAACGGCAAACTATTTGGCGGCACTCTGTTACTCTTTTCAGGTGATTTCAGACAAGAACGTCCCGTTATTCCGCGTTCAACATACGCTGATGAGATCAACGCGTGCTTAAAATCATCGTCATTGTGGCTTAATGTTGAAAAAGTACAACTGAAAGTAAATTTGTGCGTTCAAAAGCTTCAAGATCCATCCGCTGAAACATTCTCAAAACAATTGTTAGATATCGGCGATGGAAAAGTTACTACAGATGAAACTGGATGCATAAAATTACCGACCAATTTCTGCACAATCATTGATTCTCAAGATGCTCTTATTGACCAGATATTTCCCGATGTACACAGACGATACACAAATCATGAGTGGCTGGCAGAAAGAGCAATTTTAGCAGCAAAAAATGTGGACGTCAACGAATTGAATGTCAAGATACAACATTTGTTACCAGGAGACTTGGTGTCATGCAAATCTAATGATACAGTTTGCGATGCCACCGAAGCTGTAAATTATCCAACAAAGTTTTTAAACTCATTGAATTTACCAGGCATGCCACCGCATAATTTTCAACTGAAGGTTGGATCTCCGGTTATTTTGCTTCGTAATTTGAACCACCACGGTTGTGCAACGGCACGCGATTAGTCATAAAAAAATTAATGAAAAATGTTATCGAAGCCATCATTTTAAATGACAAATTCCGAGGTGAAAATATATTACTACTGCGAATCCCTATTATACCCACAGATGTGCCAATTCAATTTAAACGCCCTCAATTTCCAATTAGATTGGCATTTGCAATGACTATCAATAAGTCTCAGGGCCAAACGATGTCTGTCTGTGGCTTAGATTTGAGCACATCATGTTTTTCACACGGACAATTATACGCGGCTCTCGAGTGGGCAAACCATCCAGTTTGTTTGTATTGGCGAAAGATGGGATAACAAAAAATATTGTACTCTCTGTTGCAGTAAGGGATTGATATTGTTTTTAATAATATTGTTATAAGTAGCGATATGTATATAATTTTAAAGAATCAATTTTAATAATTAAAAAAAATAAATGATTGGTGTTTTGTTATTTTTATATTCTTTCACCGTTCACAGCGCTCCATACATCTTCCACTTATATACCACATCCTTTACACACTTACAATAAGTTAGTTATTTTTTTCTAGCAAAATATTCTCTAGAAATAATTTATATGACAAAACAACGTTTGTCGGGTCAGCTAGTATATATATATATATATATATATATATATATATATATATATATATATATATATATTCTGTACATATTTTCAAATACATTACACATAGATTGGTACTGGCTGGTGCTTTCATGTACCCTTAAATATTAAAGGGAAAATACATGTGGGGTGTGATCACTGCCCGTGAATATCACGGGAGCGAAAAAAAAAGGGGGGTTAAGAGTGTCGAACATAAATGCGCACGCGCAGCGCACAATGGCCTGCGCTGCGAAGGCAGTGGGGATCCTGTGCGACATTTTTTGTAATCAGAATTTTTCTCTTTTTTTTTTTTTTTTTCCCGCATGATAAAATTTAATGCAACTTTGAGAATTCATTAACTATAGTGATTCGTTTAAAAATAGTGATCAACGAAGCGGGCGTAGCCTGCTAGTATATTTATAAAGAAAAAGGTCAATGCAGGAATAAGATTCTTTTTTTTGTTTGTTTGTTTGTTTAGAGTTTATTACACCGTGTAAAATATTTTTTAAAATAATAAAATGTTGCTTTTTAAGACCATTTAGCTTTTGATCACAAAATATGTAAAGAAAGCAATCTAAAAAAATTTTGTGTTTTTTTTTTTAAATTTAAGGCTATCTTATTAATTTACAGAAATAAGTCGCCGTGTTTATACGCTTATTTTAGGTTTAGTTAGGTTAAATGGGTTTTACATCATCTCAAATATGTACAAAAATGATAGACTTTTATTTATTGCTTTATTTTTCTAATATTAGGAAATTGTGTTTTACGTAAAAGAATGTAAGAAGTAAAAATTTTTGTCAAATTGCTTAACTATAGTTGTGGTAAGTGATTATTTACGATAACGCAAAGTAAAAATACTCAATATAAATGAATCACACATTGCATCTATTTGATAGCCCTATCACTTACGGAGAGGTTTTGCGCGTGAAGCTGATTGATGAAAAGCGCGGTGTGTGAATCTAGGTCGTGCTCCTCAGCCTAGCCATTTGGAATTTTCCGTGGTTTTCTCTGAAACTCGCATAAACCCCTTACAAATAAAATTTAAAAAATATTCATGGAGGTCACTCTACCCGGAACTAGAACCTTACCGCAGTCAATCAGCTTTAACTCTATTTCACCATCATATATTTATATATCTATGGAGAAATGTGAAATATAATATTTATAATACTCTATTTTACACACTGCCTATTAAATTAATGATGCAGAGTTAATGTGTGCAGTTATTTTTTTACAAAGTACAAAGTCTTTTTATTTTATTTTATTTTTTTATTTATTTATTTATTTTTTTTTTTGTACTAATTTTTAAAACTTGTGTTTAATAGTCTGTTGCAGGGTTTTTTTTTAAATAACTATCTTTAAATTTGTGTATTTTTATGCTCTTATCTCATTCAGTGATAGAAATTTAAAATAAAACTTTTTCATAGCTATTATTTTCTGTCGATATTTATAACGATGAATTATGATTAAGAAAATGAAATTTAAAAAAAAAAGTGTAAATTTAACAAGTAATCTTATAAGAATCAGTTATATTCTGCTCTTATAAAGTAATTAAAAAATTGCTTACGTAATATACCGTTTTATTTTCTAAAATCTGCTATATTTATTTATAGTTTCTTAATTATAACTAGTTAATAACATCAATGCACTCGAAATACGCAGTTACATAACAAAATCATTTTTTTTTTTTTATCGTTTCCGCGTTCTTAAAAATATCTCAAAACATGTATTAATTTTAATGTTAAAATCTACATTCACATAATATTTTATTTATATAATCTATATTTCTAATTAGTTTTTTATAAAATAAATAAATAAAATGTTTTTATAAAACTAAATAGGCGGTTACACTACGCGCGACCAAACATTTTTTTTTTTTTTTGCTGTTTAGTTCCTAACAAAAAAAAAAAAACCTCTGATTCTGTCTCTGTGGCAAAAATCTACTTCACACTCTCTCCATCCTCTCGTGATGCGAAACTACCAGAGTGTGCTATCTTCTGTGGAGAAACCTGGCTGATATATAGTATATAGGCGGAAAAACTTGGCGAGTGAGACCCTTTGTTTGGCGTCGTGAAACGGCAACCTCAGGTAGTAACCCTCAGTGGAGCATGTGCTGTATTCCATTAATTCAGTACGGTGAAAAAAGCGGGCTTAACTAGGCGTGTGGATCACTCCATCACTAGGCGGTACTTACCGGTACAAATGTGCTGTAAAAACAGTTGTCAAACATAGCTTTGATTTATGCCGACTCTTGCGATTTTTTTTACCGTTCAAAGTATGGATACACTTTGGTGGCTACTTATAAAATGCAATACATAATGGAATAACAGATAAATAGACCAATGTTTCAGATATGCGGATTGAAATGCATGGATATAATTATTGTAACTTATCTTTTCAAGCAGTTTTTTTTTACTTTTGGATGACATTCTGGATCAGTGTGCTTCACGTTTCACAATTTTTAAATTGCTTCTATGTTGGTGAGTGCATTTTTCTCTAAGCTAATTTATTATTTAAAAGCGAGAAATGCTTTTTTAAAATTTAAATAAAACAGAATGTTTAAATTTGTATGTTATATAAAAGTTTTGCATAATTATTTTTTTCTCTCGTCAAGTTAACCTTATCATTATTGCAGAAAGTATTTGCATTCTAAATTTTTTCATTAAAAATTAATAATTTTACATTCTGCATGAAATCTAAATATTTGTATATTACATGAAATAAGATGTAATAAATGTATTTTTAACTTGTCTTTTAATTAACAGTAAAATATATTTTAAAGTATATTGCAGTAAATGCATTGGGAAATAATTCGCAAAAAAAAAAAAAAAGTATATTTAAATTAATTTTGTGAAAACTAAATTTGATACGTTATGCGTTCTTAAGAGTATTAAATTTTAAAATAATTTGTTAAGTGCAATACAGAAGAAATTTTTATATTAAAATTTAAAACAGTTTTAATAAATAATTATTCTAGAAGATGTCTTATTCCAATGTGTTAATATTAGTTTTTATCTGCTAATTTCGACTTTCAAAATTCAACTTTTTGGAAATATATATATTATTTATTTGAAATCTTATAATAAAATTTTTTAGCTAATTTAATTTTGCTAGACATTATTTATAGCGCATTCGCGCAAAAATGCGAAGTTGTTGAATTGAAAAAAGTACAAATCATTGACACCTTATTTTTAAAAATACTTTAACCGTAACACAAACCACAGTAGTAACGTAACTTTTCGCTTTGGAAGCTAGTTTCGGTTTCGATTCTGGTGACCCAATCCCCTTTTCAGGGCTATTCCCAACACCCATACTGCAACAAAAAAGTTAACCTTTATTAACAATTAAATATATTTGCTAAAATAAAAGTTCACCCCTTATATAGCATAAATATTATTTGCATATATAGCATAAATATTATTTAAAATAATATAGCATGCAGTAAAGTGCTGAAGATTATCTAATTACATTTAAGTTTTAAAAACTAAATTGAAAATTTATTTGTTTTCTTTCTTTCTTTCTTTTTTTTTAACCCTTTTTTTCATTACAGATGGTTTTCTTTTTACAATTCAATCAGGATATTAAGTAATCTTATACGTTTTATATTAGTAGTCATATATTAAGAATTTATTACCATTCCTAAGCATGAGAACAATTAGATTTTTTTTCCCCCTTATTTAAAAAAAGCAACAATGTTTCAATAATGTATATTTTCTAAAATACTTAAATGTTGCCTTGAAATAATTTTGACAAAGATTTTGTTTTAAAAGAATAAATATTTAAGGAAAAGATCAATATTAATGAACTTCTTTAACAAAATGTCAAAGTCTAAATATTTTTAATAGCCTAATAAAAATCCGAGGATAATTAAGCAAATCTCTGTGAATCTTTTTATTAAAAAATAAATAAAATAAAATCTGTACTGATAAGTATAAAGGATTTAAGTCCATATTCTTGATTTTTCAGGAGACGAAAAATAAAGTTAAACTAACTAAACACTAATCAGAAGAATCGATTAGGAAAAATGGATTATGTTGATTTATACCCTTTATACCATTCAGTGACTGTCAACCTTCATATAATAAAGGGAAAAAATTGAATTAAATATTTTATACCAAAGATTAATGCCAAATTTCTGATTTGAATGGATTTTCTCAAAGACTAAATGACATGGATTTAAATCCTTTATACCAATCGATAGACTTTTTTTTATGAGTCTATGTACTTAACTCAAAATCGACATTTTTGGACTTAAATCCTTTATACTTATCAGTACAGAAGTAAACTTTAAAGAAAAATGGATTCAAACTAATGTGGCGCCAAAAATAAGTTTCATTTTGTATTATAGAGAAAGAAATTAAACAAATGCTTATAACCCCAAAAAATGTTTTTTTTTTTTTTTCTTTTTTTGTATTTTAAATATACTTTATATATAATCACGAGAATGTAAAAAAAATATAAAATAAAAATACGCGGAAGAATTGTAAAATGATGTAAAAAATTCTTTACTATTTTTTTTTTTTTTTTTTTTTTTTTTAATTTAAAAAATCAAAAAAAAAAAAAAAAAAAAAATATTTTACTTACATTAACGTTGTTTATTATGATTATGATTATTATTATTACTGCAGGCGTTTAATTTTTCTATTTAAATATACTTTAATGCATACTGCGCTGATTGGCGAAAATTTCTTAACTGTAAATATTTTAAAGTTTTACTTTTAAAATAAAACAGAATCTTGACCTGGTAATCGTAAATTCCAGCAAACATTGCAATATAATGTTTGTGCTATTTTGTTTACAAATTTAAGTTTAATCTTCAGCGAATAAAAAGGGAAAAATCGAAACGTGCACAAAACAAAACTTTCTGTAGCTGAATTTTTATTATTGGGAAAACCTATCTTTTTTCATTCATTTTATTACGTTCAAAAAACTTTCATTTATTATTATTTCTTACTATAAGAAGTAAATCTAAATTGTTTCTAACACAATTTTCATTCAAATATAATATTACAAACAACGTATTTTAAAATATTTTGTCTGGTATATACATTTTTTTTTTCTTTTGTTAAAATAAATAGTTTTGTAAAATAATCTGTTAAAAGAAAATACTTTAGTTTAAGATTTTTAAATATTTTTTACTTAGTTTATTAGTGGCATTTTTATATTTAATCCAGAACCACGGAAAATTTAAAATTACATAGAAATATTGTGTTATAATTAGATTAAAAGAAAAAAATGAAATAGGTATTATATAAATCGGATAATTTTGTTTTAAAATATCTATTGCGCCATTACTGCATTTCACTTTATTTTCATAGCATAAATTCTAAATACTAAAACATTTAAGAGAGAAATCCTTATAAAGTTAAAATATTGCATGTCTCTAAATACTGAAAAAAGATTATATATGCACGATAATAATTATATTAATATGCATAAAAATACTTTTTTTTTTTTTTTTTTGAACTGTCATTTTTTGTAATGTTTTGCATCGTCAGTGTGGTTTCCTTTCCTTTACTCTTCGTTTCCCCGACTGTATTGGCATGTTCTGAAAAAATGGATTTACAGGCTAAAGTAGCTTGCTTTGAGGGCGAAGGAAAATTTTGGGAAAGAAAAATTTCTGTTGCTCAGTGAAGACTATTTAATTCGGAGTACTTTCCTTGTTTTGAAAGTCTGCCAAGTTTTATCCATTGTTTCTCCGATTGCTCTCTGTGTTCATCTGATCTTTCGGTGTTTTATCTATTTGTTGAATATGCTCTTTCGCTTTTTCTTTATTTATATTCCAACATTAAAAATGATTTTTTTTTTTTTTTTTTACACGTGTAATTTTACTATTTATTCCTTTTTTTTTTTTTTTACTTGAATAAAACTTGTGGGTTCAATAGGATTATAAATTTACCCGAGTTGTGTGGATATAATTTAAATATTTTTAATTTGTTTGAAGACAACATGGCTATTGAGTTATTTTCATCTTTTTTAAAGGATATTTTTCTAAGAAAAATCGCAAAGTAATAAACAAAAAAAAAAAAAATGTTCTTGCAAATCACGTCTAATTAATCAAAATTGTCTTATCAAAATTGTGTCTTGCTCATTCAATACTTTCTCCTATTACAATATATAAATTATTTGATTTTCCTTATTTTCTTTTTCTGTGTTTTTAATTCCCGAAAAAGTAAACATTTTTATTGCATTTTACTAAATAATTGAATTATCAGATTGAAGGGAAAAAACTTGTTTTGATGTGAATTTTTACGACTATATGGCGCTTCAAAGCCTTGGTACCACCACATAAATTTCTGCCCGTATATTTTATTTATTTATTTTTTTTTTGGGGGGGAGGGGGGGCGATACAAAATATAAAATGCTGAGATTTTTGACAATACTTAAAAATATTGCACATTTTATTTTACATATTTTTCATGGGTTACGATAGTGACACAACTCACAAAATACGATTTTTGAACTAAGTACGGTTTTCAATATGAAAAAAAATACGTTCTTTCCAGCAGCAATAATAGTTCATATCACAATTCAATGTATACACTGTAAGGCTTGTTTAAAATAAGGCATGTTATATGTGTATTCATAGCAATGAGAAAACCTTAACCTACTCCCCCCCCCCCTCTTTCGCTCTCTCTCTTTCATTCATTTATTTATTTTTTAAGTTGTACCACTATTGCAACCCATGACCGATTTTATCAAATGTTATCTAAATCTGAACGAAAATACTCAGTCATGTTGCGAGATATTATTTTTAATTTATATAAGAATAAGTTTTAATAATTTGTTATGTTGGAGAACAAATTTTCTCGACATAGACGTATTTCATTTCAAGTAATAAATATAATTTAGATTAAATATTTTAAAATTGTTTGAGTAATTTTCTTCACCATGGTAACTAATTTTACTTTCAAATTTCAAACAGTGCATTCAATATTTTTCCTTAAATTTAATCCTTAAAAATAAACTTTTTAATTTATATTCTTAAAATATTTTAAGTAAAAAATATGTAGTTAAGTTTCATGAAATGGAAGTACGAGATAAACTTTAATACAAAAATTGATGTACAGTTACATAATGATTAAATGATAGACGGTCAAAAATGTATTTTAAACTAATTTTTATTTTATTATTATTATTTGTTACTTAAGAGTAATTTTTCAACGTATGCAATAAAAACTATGCATATCACTTCTTCATAATAAATAAAATTTGGTAAGGGTGGTACTTTAAGTTCTTAATATCTTTTTACCAATCTCTGCACCAATGGTACACTAAAATGTATATTAAAAAAAAATCTTTATATTTTGCCTAAGATGGAAAGTAGTTTTTTGAGGTGATCTTTAAATTATGACACGTGAAAATCATGAAAAATGCCAAGAAAAAAACAGTGACAGTGCTACTGTTTATATATTAAAAAAAAAAAAAAAAAAAAAAAAAAAAAAAAAAGGCTACAATGTAGTATCTAGTCGCCATGTAGTGTGATTAAAGTGAACTATATACGTTCTATTCTTATAAATACCTTATAGATTTCTTCCATGAATTCGATTTTATACTCTTTTTAATGAAATGATACTTTAGAGTATCAGTAGTTAAAGGGTTAAGCAAAGTAATTAGGGAGATTATTCTGCAATTTAATAAATATATTTTTAAGTTGAAACATACAACATTCAAGAAAATACAAGTGAAAAACATAGACCTGATGAATTTTTAAACAGTTCTCTTTGTAATTTGTTTGAAAGTCTGCATAAGAAATATGTTACGCTTAATTATTAAATTACCTTTCAAAAAAAAAAAATTATTATTCTTTTTATAAATCCAATTTTTCATTTTCGAAATATTCTCTGAAGTAAAAAAATATGTGGTATATTTCAGGTAGTGGAAGAAAGGTATAAAACTTAATAAAGAATCGTTGTACAGCATCGAATGTTTGTGAAAATTTTTAACAATAATTATTGAGTTTAGTTTTACAGACTTTCTTTCATGAAATTACTTCTGATTACATACCTTCAGTTTCTTTAATCCTTATACTAATTATAACAGGCCATATTAATTTGATCATGCGGATACTTGCACCCAGGTCTATGTGTTCTGATACAGTAAAGATAAGAATTTCTTTACACGCATTGATTCATAGCTACGATTAGGAACTTTTTCAACTTTATTATTATTATTTTTCTAAATACTTTCCTATGATTTTTTTTCTTTCTTTTAATTTGAAAAAAAAATATATATATATGAATAATAGATAACGTAATAAAATTTAATCTAAAAATTTAGCAATTAATAGAACTAAAACAATAACAGCACACTAAAATATAGCAAGTACCTTGATAAATCAAAACACATAGAAATGAGAGAAATGACTTTTTGCTGAATAAACCGTATGTTTATACATTAAATTTTAACTTTTATTTTAAATCTATTAAAAATTTCGGTATCACACCGTACAAAATATTAAATGCTCTAGCAAGTAGTTTTTTTTTTTTTTTCAATTAAATTTATTATTTATCCTATACGTTTATTTCAAAAACAATTCTCATTATTTTCCCATGAAATATTTTTGATTCAATGCGTACAACTAAAACTTCTTAAATGTGCATATTATCAAACTACCGCATTTAAAACGAAAGTAAAAAAAAAAAAATAATAATAATAATCTTGGGGTGGGGGAGAAGAAAATGCGTATTCTCTGTACATAAAACATGCACTGTATTTTAAATAGAATATTAACGCGTAGATTCATTACATTTTCAGTTAATATCTTTTATAAATTTTCGCTTAAAATTCGTTCCAGATTTAACATTTTTAATTTTACACACACACACACACATTTTTTTTTTTTTTTAATGTTCAAATAATTTACTGTTGTTACTTACACCAAAATTAAACTTTTTACGAAATTCGTACAAACTACTCCCTCATTTCAGGGGGAGGGGAAACATACTTCTCTACCCTTCCCACATATATATTTTAATTTCATAAATATTTTCAGCACTTAGTAAAGCATGAAACAGATATTAAATTTTTGAAACAATTTATTTTCAAATTTATTTGAACAGTTTTTAATCTAAAAAGGAAATAGTCTAATTTATATATATATTTTGTATAATATGGAAAAAAAAAAAAAAAATCTACAAAGTGAATTAACTAATTGATATTTAGTAAATATCGGCTTATATTTTTACCAGCATTCATCTATTTATAGGTGGAAGAAGGTGAATATTACAGAAAAATGTCTATCTAAAATAAGTATTATACTAAAAACTTTTGTTCTATAATTCAATATTTTATAGCTTATGTAGACGCATTGCCCATGGGCAGCCAAACCCAATGTTTTTCTGAGGGTTATATATATATATATGGCTTTACATTCAACAAATTCACAGCCATTAAATTTGTTCTTGTTTTACAAAACCTTATTTTTTTAATATTTCAATTTGAAGCACTTGGTTCGAATGTCAGTTTTTATAGCTTCAAAATGGAATATTAGAAATATATAAAATTTTACAAAATAAATAATGTAATAGATAAGACAAAAAACTGTTGTGTGAATCATCTGAATGTGAAAGTGGAATTTTAAATATGTGTGAGGAAGTAATGAATAATTCTGATTTACAATTCCCCAATATGATGTTTGGCTATCGGCGACAATAAGGTATCACGTTCTCTTAATATCCTGTATTTTCCTCCATAAGGCGCTTTTTATTATTATTATTATTACTACTATTGAATTATTTTATTTTGTTCGTATAAACCAACAATTCCAATTTTTATTTAAAAAAAAAAAAAACTGAGAATGTCCTAAAGAAAATTGGTAATATTTAAAATAAAATAACATGAAAAACATTAGAATAAAAGAATATAATACATTTATGTAATACATACAATGTATATTAATTTTTATTGGTTTCTAAATGATTGCAAATGCCAAAAAAAAAAAAAAGAGAAATGTAAATTGTCATTTTTGTAATTGTGTTGATTACGTAATATAATTTTTATTTTAAAAGTTAAAAAAATATTAAATTACGTGTGATTTTTCATGTCTTGTTCATTGCTCTACCGCTTCAAAAAGATGTAGCGCCATCTATTGGAAGAAAAGTTGGAACTAAATTAAATTACTATAAAATATTATTAAATCAGTCACATAAATTTGCCCAGAGGTCAATATTTTCCTTTCCTTTTCCTACTACAAGTTTTCGTTATGTTTGCTTTCGAAATATATTCCCACGTCAAACCGTAAGCGTAATTTATGTATGTCTATGATGAAATAAAATTTCTTACTAAAAACTGAATTTAATTTACAAAAATCAATAAAATGTTCCATAACATAGAATATAGATTATTTAAAAAATCTTTTTTACTCATGGTGTTAAGTTATCGTTTATGACCAATCAATTATACCACTTACATTTTTAAAATTGTTTCTATAAATTGAGAATTTGTAGATCATGTAAATTGTCGGCGTTTTACGATCACAATTTTGTTGGCCTCTTGGAATTTTTTATTTTCTGTTTAATCAGTTAGTCCTTTTTGAAAAATAAATGACCCCCTTTCCTCCCCCCCCCCTTCTGTTTTTATAGTTTGAGAGTTATAACGAATCTTGTGATATTTAATTTTAAACGAACACTACATTGTGAATTTTTTTTTTTTTTTCTCCTTTCTTCAAGCCTACAATATGTCATTAAAAACCCATTGTCCTTTAAGCACCATGCAGGAAATTTATATCAAAAATAAAAATTTTTAAATGTAGAGGAATGAGTCTTTTCCCCATGGAAAAGAAAAAATACATCAAGTAATCTAAAGGTTATAATAATAATAATAAAGGAAATGTTATTTTTTGTGGCAACAATTAATCAAAAAGTGGCACAAGCTACATATTTCGAAACACTTTTTTTTTAATCAATATTTGTAAGAATATATTGTACAGTTTAAAATTACATCGATCATTTTCTTGTCGAACGTAGAAATAATATTGAAATGGTTCATTTATGGAAATAATTAACACGTCTTAGTTTATTTTTAACCCTTTAACCATGTAGTATTTTAAAATCATATCAGTTTAATAATTTATAAAATATTAAGCGAAAAAGAAATATATGTTTCTGAAAACGACAAATATTCAGTAATCTTATTTTATAAAAAGAAATAGCATATGTTACAATACGTTTTCACAGTAGTCTTTTATTCCAACAAATGAATGACGTTTGTAACGGTAAAAGAGTTTTAAACTAATAGAATTGTTATTGACGTAATTTTGTTTAGTTTAAAATTTAAACATTCAAGGATATATTTTGTTTTTATTCTGTTAATATCTAATTTGTAGGTTCATGTAAGTTTTTATACAATAATGTGGCTTCGACAGCGCTCTTAGAAATTTACTTTTTGAATAAGGATATATAGTTTTCCTCTATTTTTCTCTCGAAAAATCGTAAATATTTTTAATAATGTCCGAATAAAAAAAGAAAAAGAGCTATTTTGGCTGTGAATTTTTCTAAACATAAATTGACTTATTTAAAACTCTCAAAATCTGTATTATAGATCAATACATTTTACCACTTTTATAGATTAGAGTAGCGGAATAGAGATAAAATTCTTAAACGTGACTTAATGTCATGTTTCTGCCGGAGATTGTGACAGTCTCTTGGGAAAAAGAAATACAAAAAGGGGCTTTCTTTTCGAACCCTTAATTCACAATATCTTTCATTTTTATGTAAGAAAAGAACGACTATCATATACTTTTTTGCTGTCTGCTTAAAGAGTTCTTTCGACAATGTTTTGTATAGTAAGTCAATGGATTTCTAGAAAATGAGTTTTACGTTTAACTCGGTAAAATTTATTAAGGAGTTAGAGTTTGCATATTAGATTTTCAGTATTTTGAAAATGGAGGAGAAAAAATTTTCAAAATTTAAAGAAGCAACATTTTTTTAAGAGATAAAGAAAGTATTTAAAAAAAGTATTAATAAATAAATAATTAAAAGCAAAAGAAATTTTTTTTTAATTATGGAATTAAGAATGGATGACTATAACCTGTTACATTAATAAAACACTACTTTTTCAATTAGATTAAAGAAAATTTCAGGATGCCAAGCTGCATTGTCTTTCTTCTATTTAAAATTTAAGATTTTTTTAATTCTTATTAATTTGTTAAAAAAAAAAATGAGTTTAATATTTTTTTTCTTGGTATGTTTTTGTACAATGGCAAAAATGTGCGCTTCCTGTTCAAATTCGATATATTACTTATGCATTTTCCCCCCAAACAAGCCCTGCTAGTGTCCTAGAAGTTCTCTGAATGCTAATAGAAGGGAAGTTCCTGGTTCGAACACTCTTCTGCATATTAGTTCGGGCGTTTTTTTAGTTTTTCACCGAAAACTGCATAAATACCACGTTATAAGATCAATCCCCCCCCCCCAACCCCAACGTAGGGCACTCCACCTACGCTTAGGACCTTCGCTGGTCATTCGGGCCAAATTAGAACAACTTGTTTTGGTGCACAATAAATGCCTTGTCTAGACATGTTTGTTCTCGTTCTTATGCTTTATACTTTCAAACTGTTTGTGATGTAGAAAATAAATTATACATTTTTTTTTTTTTTTCTTTTTTCTTTTCTTTTCTTTTTTTTTTTTCTTTTGTGGTGGAATTAAATCGCATGTATTCTGAAATGTTTCATTTATAATACCCTCAGGGCATTTTGCATTAGTTTTTGAAAAAAATTTTTACATGCAAAATTTAACTCCCAAATTAACTTGAATTTTCCACATTCTCCTTTGTTTCCGGATTTCATTGCGGCTTTGTAAATTAAGCTTTTATTTCAAATACACATCCAGAGAAAGGATTTGATTGAAACAACAAAATATATTTTCTTGACGTTTTGTTATTTTAAACCAAAATTTTTGTTAAAGTAAAAATTCAGTTTTGTTATTACAACACCAAACATTGTTAATAAATTGATTTGCATTTGCTTTGATTTGCTTATACTGACAAAAATGTTTTGTTTAGTTTTACTATACTTTGTGTATATTTGTAATTAAACAATTTTTTTTTTTTTTTTTTTTTTTTTTTTTTTTGAAAGAGAAACCTTTTTTCACTTCAAGGGGATTTTTTTTTTCTTTTGGTTAATCCAAACAAAATTTCTACTGGAATACGTTTAAACAGGAATTTTTGCTATGACAACCAAATTTTTGTTAATACAACACAATCTTTCTCAGAGTGCAATAATAAAAACATTGCCAGGTAATTTATCTTGATATTCCCGTTTGACATCGATGAACATGCATTTTAGACCAAACAAAATTATTTCAGTACACGTACACAATAGTTAATGTTTTCTATAGCATTTGAAAGGAATGATCAATGTTATATTTATTCTCAGAAAATGTTTTTAAATGTGTTTGTTTTTTAACCAATTTACAAATGTCGAGGAGCGTATCTATGTTAATAATAGGAAATTTTCTGTGTCAAATTAAGTGAAAGCCCAAGAATTGAATATAAAAACAACCATATAAATAGTTTTACAAAGCAACTAATGTATGTTGGAAGTATAGATGTGTGTGCTTCAATAAAATAGACACGAAATTCTTGTGACGTAAAAATAATAATAAATAAAAAATATTTGCAAATATCATTTGAAAACATAATTAATGTGTTCAGAATTTTCTACAGTCACAGAAAAAATTTTACTTCATACTAATTCTGTGCACATAAAATTGATTATATGAGGGATCGATCTAGATTTTAATTTTTGTAACCTATTTTTGTGAAAAGCAAAATACTTTTGAGAATTTTTTTTTATTATTTTTGTGAAAAAGAAATAAAAAAAATTAAAGTTTCTATTTTTAGCAATCCCTCTGTATAATATTTAATATTGGGTTAATAATGAATCATTAAACAAAGTGTCAACAGTTAGTAGAAATAATACTGAAAACATAAGGTAAATTTTATAAAAAAGGTCATAATAAAATTTAATTTTGTCAGGTCTGTTTTTTTAATAATTTTAATTTTGTAGAGGAACTCATTTTATGCATTTAAATTTTTGAAGGGATTCTAAAGGACTCCAATTTTTGCCGAGATCAACCCCTGTATATGCTATTCCTACGGAATTGTTACTGGTATCATTTTTATAGTAGCTGTGAATTTGAACTTAGCTTTGGATCTGTTTTATATTAAAGTTTGAACAACTTTAAAATTTTTAATAGTAACAACAAAATTTTGATGAAATCTTTTAAAAATGTTTTAGTTTCATATTTATCTTAAATCAAACTTTTGGAGGCAAAAATAATTCAGTTTTGACATACAAATGCAAAAAGTTACTTTCACTTGGGGAACATATAGATGAATTTGCATATTTACCTAAACAATGTTCTAGATTTTTCATATGATCATATTACTTAAAATAAATAAAGGAAAACAAATTTCAAATTCCAGTAGTACTCTGGTTTGAATTATGAAAAATTTATTAGTTTGTAAAAAACAGAAACCATAACCTATCTAAATTTATAACATTTAGTTTGCAAAAGTTTCTTATGAGTATACACAAAATTTTAATTTTTTCCACACAGGTTAATTTAATTCATTTTGAAAGCAATTTTAAAATGGGTGTAGAGAATAATATACTAAAATCCACTTACAGCGATAGATTTTCAAGTTATACGAAACTCCTAACATAGTTTATTTATATAATATTTTAACTCTTTAACTAACAGTAAAAGATTTAAAAATATATTTTTTTAATGGTACAAAGTTTGGGAATTTTTACGGAAATTATTTCAATGTCAAGTTTCAATTTCTAGACAAAGTTATGTTTCCTGTCGTCAGCATGACCAGCTTTCTATAAAAGATACTAAAATATCAAATAACACAAGGCAGTGCTACCAATTTTACTTTTTCACTATTATGCCTAAATTAAGTTTTATTTTTATGTTACTTTTGTTCACCTTTTCACTTCGCAAAGATAAATGTATTGAGTAAAACTCACAAAATCTTTTTTTTAAATCTGTATACATATTTTTTAATTATTTAAACTTAAAAGCTAATTATAAAAGAAAAAAGAGTACAGAAAGAAAGAGCAATAGCAATTTACTCAAACGTATAAAACCATATGCGTTGTTTGACCAAATATTTTAATGAAATTAAGCACAATTCTATTCATACTGATTCTGTATTTTACAACTGCTTTCACTCTTATACTGCAAATTTTTAAATTCCTCTGTAAAATTGTACGCAGAAATTTTACGACGTGTAGAAATTTTAAAACAGTTAATAAAACTCCATTATGGCTAACTTTCAGGATTGTAATATTTACTGTTTAATGAGTTGGGTGTACTACCATACTCTGTGTAACTAATGGCATGCAAATGCAACATTACTTGTTCACGAATTAATAGTATAGTTTTAGAACAGCTTGTTATTGGTAAATAGATTTCAGCAATTATACGCTTGTAATGACACATTGTTTCAGAACTTTATGCGGATCTTATATAGGATTAATTAGCAAAATCAAGCATTATAGGTATAATTTCAGTTATATTTTATGATTAAGTGAATATTCTTTTCTATATATTATCAATGTAAGTCACAGGATTTTTTTTTTTTTTTTTTTTTTAATTATCTCATATATCCTAGTAATATTTTAATATTAAATGTTAAACTTTATTTTTTCTAATTTATATGTATTTGATGGTCTTCATTAAAATATCATATAGGACTTTAAAATTCAGTAGTAAAATAAAATTTTGACTTGTTAATTCAAATTTGCTAAATAGACCAGTGTTACATAGCAGCTGTAGAATGATAATGACAGGATTGATCTCATTCTTTTACTCTGTTGAACAAAATAGGGAGTAAATTATTAATTTTAGATTGATTTTATATATATCAATCATCTGACCAACCTTCGTAAAGTTTTTATCTTGCTATTGGTAAGTAGATTTCAGACATCATCCGCTCTTTTTAGACCTCATTATATATAATTTCGTTTAAGTGAATTGTATATATAATTATGAATATATGCTACGGGAAATTTTTAAAAATCTTATTTTATTAAGCCCTTTGCATCATTAGCGTGTATATACGCTCAATTTTCCTGGCCACTATCACCGGAGCTGTATGCATACACTCAACTTTGTTAGGCACTATCATTATTAGTTAGCTAAAACACAGAAATAGAGGATTTGCTTTTTTCCCCCATTTTTCCTTATTATGCAAATGGGTTAACCTTAAACATTTAAAATGTTATATATAATTTTATTTTCTAATTTATACATTTATTTAATATTTGTTTTAATGTTTCTAACCACTTTATATCATATAGGGATTTAATAATCAGCGGTTAAATAAGATTTTCCAATTATTATTTAAATTTAGCTAAATAGACCATTATTAGCTAAATAGTTGTTGAATAATAAAGTTACAAGATTGATCTTATTGTTTTCAGGAATCACAGAGTTCCTAAAATTTTACTCCCATTTTATTACATTGTCACTACTATCATCAATAAGATATTCTTGAATATTTTTGAATGTTGAAACATTATGTAAAAATACATTCTTTTAAAATAGTGTTGACAACATAATAAAATGCGCGTAAAATTTTAAGAACGCTGCAAGGCTTGTCTTTTACTTTGCATTAAATGGGTCACATATTAATCTTAGATTTATACGTATTATATTAAAACATATCAATCATTTACTTGATTTTCGCAAAACTTTTCCTTGTACCTGTTGTTCAAATATCCTTAGGTAATAATCCTAAAAGTTTCAAAGAAAATTTGTTACACTTCGCAAGTACATTTTTTTCACTATTTTTGATAAGCTTTTGAATCTGTTTGACAGTCTATATTTATGGTTCAATGATAAAGGATTTAAATATTATTTTTTTTTCCTGGTACGTACCCCCCCCCCCCCCCTGAGAAAAGAAAAAAAAAAAAGTATGTGTGGAACACAAAATTTCTAAACAGCATAAGTTCTTTAAAAAAAAAAAAAAAAAAAAAAAAGGAAAAAGAAAGAAGTTCATACATTAAATAACTGTAGGCATATATCGAATAAGAGTATAAATATACCTGGATTATCCATCTATCGCAACATGAGCTCTTTCAAAAGAAAATCTTTTAATGGAGAAAATTCCCAAATAAAGCGAATAAATACAGTACATTAAAATAATGAAATTCATTATAACATGCGATAACAAAATTATCAGTGAAATGAATAAATACAGGAAGAAATCCCTTAATAAATTACCGGAAAGAAACAGCTATCGGCATTCTTTTGTTATGCCCCTAGAGGCTGGGAGAAATGTAGCATGCTAAGATACTCTCTCCCACCTCTCTCTTTTTTTTCTTTTTAATATCTTTCCAGCTTCATTAACATTTGTTTCTATGCCACTGATTACTCTCTCCTAAGCACGTTGTGCTGTGAAACGTACAAATATATAAGTAGATTTTGAAATAATTATCCGGGGAAATACTTTCCTCTTATACCACTCAATGTTTTTAAAACTTCAAGTACGTACTTTTTGTGTTCTTAACGTTAGCATATTTTTAATTACTTCAAATGAAACTCGCTTTTTTTAAAAATTTATTTATTTATTTAACTTTTTAATTTTTATGGATTTTTAATTCTTTTTATAGTTAATTCTTTTTATCTCTATAAATATACGTTTCTGGTGTTTTTAGACAAATTTTTTAACTTTGGCGTTTTTAATGGTTTAAAATTCAACAAACAGTCATTAAACTTTATAGATTGCAATTTTTTATACTAAATATTGTGCTTACTAAAATGACAGCATAGTAATAGTATATCTCCATGCATCATTTTATGCCTACCCGGGTTTTATATCTTAAATTTTCTTAATGGCTACTTTACATATTTACTATAACAAGCTTTTAGGGAAGGAAAAAAAATAAATAATTTATATTCTTCAATTATAACAGATAATTAAAAAATAATGCAATTTCCTGGAATGTTATTATTTTATAAAGAGCCTTTGTCGAGGTCTTTTTCAAATTGAAAATTTTAATATTGTTTTCATTCAAAATGCAACAGAATTTATAGTTTTCTGAACAAAAAGACTGAAGATAAAATTTTGAATTGTGCTGAAAACTTTTTCAATGCAAGTTATTTTTAATTATATATATATATTTATAAGCGGAGCGGAAGTACGTTACTTTTTTTACTTTTAGATACTCCCCTAATCTTGAACTTGTAATGGTCGGCTCTGGATAACTTAGAAACTACGCTAGCTTGCAAAATTAATACGCTAGCTTGCAAAACATACCATTGTACAGCTCAAAATGTTTAAGTTACATTGCAAAAAGTTACATTCTTTCGTTATTATAACCTGGGTTGGGTTTCTTCCAGGACAGTGGAAGAAAGTGGTAAAAAACAGAAGAAATGGAAGAAACCAACAAAAAGACAAAACAGATGTTCAAAATTGAAACACATTAACTATATATTAACTCAAAGCACAATATAGTGTCAAATCAAAACTATAATTCAATTAATATTAAAAATATTATTTTTAGAAAAATAAATATATAGTGGTGATGTGTTCTTATTACTTTATCGGTAAGGTATTTTTTAACAATTTCTACCATTTCTTAAAAAAAAAAAAAAAAAAGAAAGAAAAAAGAAATCCCTACAAGTTTTTTCAGTATAAAAGTGTGTAATTTTATATGTGGAGAAAAAAAAATTTAAATTAACGATTAGCTATTTTTTATATGTACTAGCATTCATATTTCACCTGCTATTCAATGCCAACTTTTAAAGACTGATATTTTTATAATTTTTTGCATTTATACTATCTCATATTATTATATATTCTATGTTCAAGTAGTACAAGTGATAATACTTATGGAATTTAGACAAAATATTTATTCGCTTAAAAAAAAAAAAAAAAATCTTTGTATTGCCTCTAAGCTGGTAACCAATGGATTGTATCAATAAGTCCAAATACTTTTAAACTCCCCTGCAAGTTGTCCAGGATTTAAAAAAAAAAAAAAAAAAAAATCTATATTTTCTATTTATCTGTTCTAAGTTGAGAAACAGATTGCAGTATTGAACTGCTAAAAAACTTTTCATTTGTTATCCTACTGTATCTATGGCAATAAAGAAAATGAGGTTTTTGATGACATTTTGTGATACAATTTTTGCATGCCTGTTCCCTTAATTAACTGTATGTTAATTAAAAGCTCTTTTATCAGAAAGTAAGAGAGTGATCCTTACTATTTACTACCAGTCAAAGAAATAAAATTGTTTAAATTATAAAACTTTATACTGATTAAATTGAAATTGATTTCGTTAATGGATTTTGAGTATTTTAGAGAGTGATCTGATCTTGGCTAAAAATCTCATGTAATTATTATTTTAGTATATATAATTAATAATTAGATTTTTATCGGCATAGTAAAGTTTGCTTTAAGTTATTTATATGAAAAATGTATTCATTGTATCTTAGAAAACGGCAACTTATTACTACATCATAATTTTTATTGAAAAACAGTTTCTTCCATTTCTTCCACTTGGAAAGAAACCTATCTCTTCCGGTCGGTTTTTTCCGCTGTTTTTTCCACCTTGGAAGAAACTTGCCAATCCTGATTATAACACATTTAGGCATGTTCTGTTAACTTTTTGAAACGTTCACCCTTTTCAATGTCTGTATTCAAACTTACCTGTTACTTATAAAATTTTTTATCATGGTTGCGGACATTTCTACATTTTTTAAACTAATCTGAATGTAAACTGAGCATTTTAAATGTTTCTGCGATATTGATAATGTTCCAGTGTCATATGATTACATTTCTGGAAAGTTTTGTGCTGTTAGGGAACCTATTTCCTTCTTCTCTGAATAAATTTTAACCCTTTGTGTCACCGTGTTGCATTTCTGCTACGTACCATTAAGTCAGTGATTTCGACAGAAAGCTTTCAAATGGGATTTTATTGACTGTTTCTGTATTACAACATTAGAATTAATACAAAATGTTTATAAAATTCCCAAGAGATGACTATATGTTAAGTTTTCACAGCAAAGTTTAAATTATGAAGAAAAAAAATTCAGATGTAAACTTTCGTTTACGTAAACAGACACAATACATCGACGCAATTTGTGAGAAATAAAACAATTTGAGTCAATTTTCGTTATAACAAAGTTAAGATTTTTTAAATTTCCATCTAAACAGAAAACTTGAGTATTTCGAAAATTTTTTGTCATTTTGCACGATGTTTGACATCCAACAAACAATTTTTTGGCAATAAATGTTTAATTTTTTGTATAAGGTTTTTAAAACTATTTTTATATGCTTCAGATAACAATTCAAACATATGTGCAAATATTTTTAAAATCTAAGATCTTGAAATATAAAGGGTTAATTAAATGAACATTTTAAACGTAAAATTAAATGGCGTGTTTGTTATGAAATCACTAATATAATTTCATTATAACTTTTACATGAATAATAATATTTAAAATAAGAGTAACTGTTTTCCTCAAAGTAAACTTTTGAAAGAAACAAAATAATAATAAACTGTTTTAGAAAACAAAACTAAGGGGAAAATAGTGTTAGGGATGCATTGCAAGTAAGTGAAGATACATGCCTCCAAATATTAAATAAAGACAGGGTTTTTCTTCTTGCATTCACTTAATTCTATAAAATGTATAAATATTAATTTATAAATTATGGCTATCACCAGAATAATAAGTGTCAAATTATTTTATAGCGAACGTCTCATCCAATTTTTATGTTCGTATGCATAGTATTTAACATTCAAATTTAAAAAAAAAGGGGGGGGGAGGTGAATATAGAAAGAAAAATCCAGTTAAACATTTAGATCAATATGCATCTTCACCTGTTCGTAATGCATCTGTAACACAATCTCTCATTGTTTTTATTATGTACATTTTTTTATTTCTTCCAAAGCATACATTTTTAAAAAATTGAATTAAAACCAGCTTAAAATTGTTACTTATGTTACATAAAATTCCATTAATTATTTGATAACTAACATGGCATCCAAATTATAGGTTTATCTGTTTAAAAAAAAAATATGCGGGATAGAATACTACGAGAAAAGTTTTTTTGCTTTTGTTTTGCACGTCAGTGTATTTTGGGATAGAGGGGACATTGTAAATATTTCTTGTAAATTGCGGTCTTAGATTTATAAAAGATTGAATGTATATGCATTGAAATATAAAGATTTTAAGCATATTGAGATTTCTCGAAAACTATTTAAATATATATTATATAGCAAAATTTTTAATTCTTCGAATGTTCCGTACTATTTTTTTTCCCTCAATTTTTCAGTAATAGTTTAACATATATTCTAAAAATATTTGGGTATTGCTTTGTAAACCCATTTATAAGCTAATTGCTGAAATTTTAATTTTTTAGCTTTTAAACATAAAAAATAAATAAATACATGAATAAAGCACTCTAAAATATAAAAAATGAAATTTAACTCGAAAACAGTGGCATACCACTCTTTTAACTTCCTGAAAAGGAGCTAATCACTATAGAATGAAACATTTTCCCTTTCAGGTGAAAGTGATATTCAAAGACATGAAAAATTTTTTGCCATCTTTTCCCCTGAACGGGGAAAAAAAAAAAAAAAAAAAAAAATCAGAATTAGAAAGACCTATCAGCTTTTAATTGAACATTGAAAGCGATGTTATAATTTGAAAAAAAAAAAAAAAAATCTAATAGTCCTCCGTACTAAACTAAATTCTGCTTCTGCCAGAATTTCATCAAAATCCCCCCCCCCCCCTTGAAAGAAAAGAAAAAAAAAAAAAGTGTAAATAATGGGTTAAAAAAAATCTGTACATACTGCCCGTTTCGATACTGATTATTATTAATTTCCGTTTCTTTTTCTTTCAAAAATAAATAAATAAATAAAAATTGATGAAATTCTGGCAAAAGCAGAATTTAGTTGAGTACAGATGACTATTAGTTTTTTTTTTTTTTTTTTTTTTTCAAAATTATAACATCGCTTTCAAATTATTCGATTATATTTTCGATAAATTTTCAGTTTCGATAAGTGTCCAACTATCGTAAAACTGGTATCTTAAAAATCCGTAAATTGAGACTAATAGTCCTCCGTCCTAAAAAAAAAAGGAAAAAAAAAACTTATCAATGAATCCACTAATTCCCAGATATGTTTAGAGAATATATTGCTAAACTATAATAACAAAACAAGAAGGGGGGGGGGGAGAGCTCAAATAAAAATAAGTTAATAGATTAACAGAGAGCATTTATTTTATTTTTCAAAAAAAAAAAAAATTATTTTAAGTTTAAGTAGTTTTCGAGAAAATTTAATATACTTAATATTATGTTTCAGTCGATATGTATGTCTAATTTAAATAACACTAAAACAGTAATTCAATAAAACTATATCGTCCACAATCGCGTTAAAGAAAAACTTACATTATTTATATATTCCTTATTTTAAAATCGTATGACTAAAGTTTTTGTTTCTAACTTTTTCAGTAATACATTTATACAAAAATTCTGCATAAATTTCTTTCAGAAAAGATTCATGAAAATACGAGAAATGAATTATTAAAAATATTTAATTTTTTTGCTTAGATTGATTTTCAAATTTAATCCAAATTTACATACCATTGTTGAACTTCGATTACTGAAAATTTAATTGGCCCACCAGTGGCGGAGCGGTTCTGCGTTCAAAGCTGGTAGACGTGAGGTGGCGGGTTCGATCCTAGGTGGCGCTCGTCGGTCTATCTGGTCGGAGTTTTCCGTGGTTTTCTCCAAAATGTGCGTAAATACGGAGTAGGATCCCTTACAAAGATATCCACGGAGGACACTCCCCCTCCGGCCTAGGACTCTAGTGCAGTCAATCGGCCTTAATTCCCACAACCTAACCCGACCCTGAACGTTTAATTTATACTAACACTTAAATATTAAATTGCCTGCTAATTTAATTTTTATACTGTTAAAATGTGGCGTGCGTGCTTTATATTCCGGATGAAATTTACCGGATGAAACATATGCATTAATGTAAAAAAGTATTGATATAATTTTAGCCATTCTAATGTTAAAAAATGAATAAGTATTAATAATGCTAAAGTTAATAAAACTGCCTTTTGTAACAGATTTTGTATTTTGCAAATTGAAGTTGAATCGCCAGTTTGAAGAGGGAACAAGCGCCGAAAATTGAGTTACTACTATTTTATTCGCTTTGCGTTGACACACATGCCAGGCCAAACAAAGGACCGAAAACCACTTATTTAACGTAAAAACAGTCATCGGAAATATTCATGAGTTTGATTTCTCCAATGAAATCGCAATTTGGAGTTGCAAAACTTAAAATAAGAAAATGCGTTCGAATTTATGCACCCCCAACAATACATAGAAATGATCAAAACTGATCCGGATTCTACGTGCAGAAAATTTCTTCTGATTTTACTGAATTATGCTTTTGTCATCGTTCCGAAAAATCTTAATTTTGAACTTGTCATCTTCTTCAATCTGGCGATTCAATTATTGTACCATTTAAGATTGGTGATTTACAATATTTTCCAGTCCTTTTAATTCCTTAATCTAAAGAAAAAGAGTCGATTTTTAAGAAAGCAGATAAATTAGCTTTTTACTGAATCCGCAAGACCTTTTAGGAAAAAAAGACTGATTGACTAATGGATGCATGGATATTAGCTTTTTTGAATTGCATCAAAACATTATTTAACGAAATAGGTAATTGTACCTTACAGGTATATCTAAATTCTTTTAAAATCCCTAAAATATTACCTTGACTGGTTTTTCGGAAAATATTTATTACCATTCATAGTCAGATTTCAAATATTTTTGCACAAATTGGTTGGGGAAAAGTTTTGTGTAGTTATGAAATGAAAATTTTAATATAGTCGTCGCGCTTTTTTAACGTAACATTCAGTAAAAATATATTGGATGGGCTTGAGGATAAAATTCGAGAATTAGTGTTTAAAATCAAATACGGGCATGCTTTAAAAGAAACAAAATCTCGATATATGTACAGCTAATGTTGTTTGTAATGCATGTTTTAGGTTAAAAAAAAAAAAAAAAAAAAAATTCTTTTTTCGCCTTTTTTGTTGAGAAAAGTACATTACTTTGTGGTATCAGATAATTAGTGTACTATTTTTTTTTTTTTTTTTTTTCTTCTACATCCAAATTTTAATTTTTTTGAAAACACTATAAAACAATAACGGAATGTGTACGTTCTTCATATTTAAATTGCATGCACTCTGTCTGCCATAAAAATAGATTTTTTTTATTAAATCAGTGAATATTTAATTAATAGAGATTAAAGATTTTATTTTTATTTTTTTAATGGGAGGAATATGCAAAACTCTTAATAAAGAAGCTAGATAGACACCTGATACTGACGGAAATGATAGCTAAGCTTTGTTAATTAATATATCAAAGGCACCGTCGACTTTCAAAAGTAGACATTAGTGGTAAAATTTTGTTAATGAAGGTTTTTCTTCGATATATAGGGGACAGTAGGGAGAGATGGGACAGTTTTGACAATATTTTTTACAAATTTACTTTTCTGGTATAACACTAAGTTCCAAAGAAACAAATTGAAACATTTTAACATATTTTTAAAAATATAAATTTGATGGTAATTATTAAAATATTAATTTTATAAGCCAATTAACATAGTCATAAAAATGTCCCATCCCTCCTTTATATGAGGGAGGGATAGGACATGTTTATAAAGTTTAAAATAAATACATAATATACAGACAAACTAAGAAAAATGACAAAAACAGTGGGACACTATGTATGTAAGGTTAATTAATTACTAATAACATCTATTTTATCCAACATTAGAGTATAATGTAACCACTTAAATAAAAAATTCCAAATGCTTAATTAGTTCATCTTTTTTTTTTTTTTTTACTTTTAGCAGAGAAAGTACTGTTTCTTAGTTCAAATATTCAAAATTAAGTTTTTGTTATATTTACATATTTTGTGGTTCCCTGAATATTAATTAGAATTTTAGTGGCTAGACTGTGTGCATTATCAGCATATCTCAAGAACAAATGTTACCAAGAAATGCTAACTGTAATTGATGAATGTAATTTCTTTTGTATATTTTACCATGTCCATGAAAACTTCTCAGGAATGAAAATTAATTCCTCATGCATATACTGTAAAGAAAGTATTGTTAAAAGGATAAACAAAAGTCGTGTGAGTGCCACACCAATTATTTTCCCTAATTTTGAATTTGTTTCGTGCATGTTTTCTTCCATTTATTCATTCATTTGCCTCTTGATATTTTCTGTTTAGGAGTATCAGAATCTTCATTCTTCTTCCTTTTCTTACATGTCCCATCCCTCCCTGAGCTGCTCTGTCCCATCCCTCCCTTTTCATTATTTTTCAAAAAAAAAAAAAAAATTATTATTACACATGCTACTTTTAGTCTTAATTTAGCTACTAATTCATAAAAGTTATATTATTAGGTATATAAAATATGAAAAGTAATTATGCTAACATCAGTGAGTGACGTTGAAAACTTGCCTTGAAAATTAAGCAATTAGTTACTTTTGGTGTTATAAAACAGTTTGTTACAAAAACTTTAGAGTTCTCAAACTAAAATGATACATAGCAACAAGTATGGGGCTGTAGTTACTTCAACTGGTGGAAGTGTCACAAATTAAAAACAATGTTTATTTTAAGAATAATTTAAGGTGTTCCATCCCTCCCGAAGCTCCCCTATTATTACTATTATTATAAAATATCATTGAAAATGGCTTAAAGTTAAATATGCAATTTAACTATTGTAAGATACTAACTAGATGAATCTTACACTGAGAATGTTAAAATCTATAATAGTATTAAGACTATCTTTAAAAAAAATTCACGCTTTTATAAAGAGCCTATGTGAACATATGAAACTTATTGGAAAGAGTTAAATTAAATCACAGTTTCGTAAAATTGCTGGTTATTAATACTCAAAATCATCACGATTAATCAGGCAATATAAACAAAGATTTTTTGTAAAACTTTCGTTTCTGAAAATTAAAGGAAATGTGACTTTTTCACTGCTCGTCTTTAAATGCCTTAATTACAAAGTCAAATGCCATTTTAGTGTTTTAAACCTAACTTTCCTTCTATGAAATATTATGTTTAATTAAATGTTAAACATTTAAGAAATAAGTTGTAGCTGCTAAATATCAATGTTTGTTGAAGATATTCATTTTTTACTTTTGTAATAACAAATGCATGATATTATAATTTGCGTAAATTTTAAAAAAGTTTTACTTAAGACTAAATTGTAAATATGTGCTACGTTTTCTATAATACCCACTTTTCCAATAACAGAATTTACAGATGCCCGTGCAAAATTTTTAAATATATAAATCCAGAATTTATTCACAATTGTAATATAATCGCTGGTTGTCTATATAAATTAAGCTAATTGTATGTGGGCGCTCTGGCCACCGATTGCAGAGCTACAAAACTTGGCAGAGGGGTTGCTTGGGCCCTGCAGGGGGGCGCCTCGTCGAATTTTTTTTCGAATTTGAATTATTTGTGCTCGATTTTTATTCAGTGATTTTTCTGGTATTTTGTTAAATTTATTCTTTCATTTCAATCGTTTGTGTTCCCGAGCAAAGGTTACTATAATATTTATTCTTATACATTTACTTTTTTTTTTTTTTGTAGTCGGTCAAGTGATTAAATATTGTTTATGTAAAATCACAATTTTTATATATAAGTATCGCTTCGGTTCTGCCGATGCCGGTATGTTTCGATTGAAAATATTTTCTCAATCTTCGGATATAACTTGCTAATCGTTATATATTTTTTTAATTAAACAAAATGTGATATTCCAATTCAGTAGTTGTCATTTGAAAACAAATGTTTATGTGGAGATAAATTCCTTTGAAAGATATATATAATATAGTATTTATCTGAATCTAATGGTAATATAATAGGAATGTTTAAACTTATGAAATGTAATTAACATGTTAAGTGTCATGTCAGCCACCGATGGCTGACACTGAACTTTCCGTTTAGGCCGCGTCAACCACTGGTGGTTGACAGTGTAAAATATGATATAAAACTAAAAGAAAAAACTTTGTTTTAAGTAATTACTGAAAATTTAAAGATTTACTTAATTTTTACTTATTACGGGATTATATCATTAAGGAATTTTAACGGATTTTATTGAAACACGGTAAACATAACGCGCTTGGCCTGACGGGGATTTCCTTAAGAATTCGCGTGGAGCTCAACGTGTTAAATTTTATAACAACCCGACGTAGCAAGGCGTGGAAAACAATACCGAAAGCAGTGGGTACCCAAAGTCAGGTTTTGGGAAATTTCAATGATTATATATACAAAGTGTCCACGTTTAATTTGAACAACCGTTAGTCTTGCACTCATATTTCCAATTACAAAAAAAGTCAAAATTCAGATGCAGAGTGAAGATATTGAAAGTTTGAAGCGAAAAAGAAAATGTTTATTTAAAAAATATATATACAAAATCTAAATTTGTGTACATCCCCCAGATACCTACACTCATATTTAAGGAAATTTTGTCCATCCGAAAATATTTCAAAAAAAAAAAAAAAAAGTTCGATATTTGTACGACCAGTATTCACGGACAAATTAGAGTTCAGAATTCTAATGTGTAGTGTGGAGGACCTTCCACAAATGGATCTATAGATATAATAAAATAAGATGTGTGTGTATGTACAGTCGGCTGCAAAATTATTCGAGCACTAGCAATAATCCTTGCCAAAAAAAAGTACACTTAATACAGCTTTGTTAAATAAATCCTTGTCGAGTCATGTTCTTAATCAGTCTAAGAACATGATTTGACAAGGATTTACTTAGCAAAACAGTCTTAAGTGTACTTTTTAAATATAGGAATTATTGGCTAGTGCTCGAATAATTTTGCAGCCGACTGTATGTCCGGAGCTTTTTAGGAAAACGGCTGATCGCAGAGCTACACAAATTTGCATGGAGGTTCGTAATGACCTCTCCTGATGACTCGAAGTCCAATTTTGGAATTTTTGATTAGTTTTCTTTTAATTAGAAGGTTTTTTTTTTTTTTTAATTATTATTATTATTATTGAAATCTGATTTTGCCATAGTGTTTCCATGCCACGCTAAAAAAAACAAGGCGTTTCCATTTTTAAGTAAATTTGAGTTTGTCCTTGCATTCGTCAATGGCTCAGTCGGTTAAAGCGTCAAGTTGTTAATGCGATGGTCGTGGGTTCGATACTCGGTGACGGAAGTGGGGGACATATAACACAAACTCTTTTTTGTTTTTCAAATAGAAACCATACTTTTTCTTCACAGAATCGTCTTAAGCGGAAAAAATTGTTTTTCTCTCCTCTTTTCAGAGTAGGGGGCCCCGGAGTCCTGATTATTATGTTTGAATAGAAGTTCCGAATTATCTTAAAAAGAAAACAATTTCGCTGATGACATCGATTTAAAAACTTTCTTGCATTGAAATAATCATCAGATGAGGTATCACAGTCGGCTCACGGGATCGCACGTAGTAAAATTTAAATTTTTACTTTCTCTTACCCCATATATATGGTAGAGAAAGTAATATTTTTGGGTCAAATTTTCGAAATTGAGTTTTTGTTATGTTTACACGTTTTGAGGTCCCCTGAATCCAAAACCCCATGTTTTTAGCGGTGTGTTTGTCTGTTATCAGTATATCTCAAAAACAAATTATAGCAGACAGTTCAAACTTAGTATTCTAAAGTTGTATCATATAGGTATACTACAGTAAACTTTTTGTTGAGATATTTAGTGTACAAGGACACCCAAAAGAATTCAAATAAATTACGTCTATGGGAAAATTGCAGGTAAATAAAGTTTAAACATCTATAGACTGCGCTAAACCAATTGAAACGAATATATAATTTTTATATTCGTAAAAACATGTTTCATGTAAAATATGGTATGGAAATAATTCACTGCTCATTTACAAGGCTACACAAAAGAACTAGATTATGTTGCGACAATACATGAAAATTGATGGTAGTACATTTCAGGTTGTGCAGTGTTATTAATATAGGATTATATTCATGTGAACCATGTTATGTGTACATAACCTTAAAGAAGATATACAGAGCTGCCAATATTTAAGTCCCATAACATTCTTTTTTATTGTTAGTGAAAGTGTTTTACTATAATATGTTACCATGTCCAAGAAAGCTGCTCAGGAATTGAAATTAATTCCTCATAGCCATACGGTAAATAATGTATTTTTTTAAGCTAAATATTCATCGCTTGATTTTTTGTACATTTACACGCTTTGAGGCTTCCTAAATACGGAAGTCAAATTTTTAACGTTTGATCTTTGTGTCTCCTAGAGTAAATTAAAAACAAATAATTTCAGGCGATCCAAATATATTTTGAAGTTAATACGTTTGTTATTAGAAAAGTTAGATAAAGATTGATGAGTGTCAAAGAATGTTGCGTGAGAAAGTTGTTTGAATAATTTTAAATGAACTTTTGAATTTAATAGCAGATTTGAATTCCACATAAATGTAGGAACAATAATTAAACGGGGGGTTAAGGGGAGCAGTAGCCCCCTCACATAAAATTATTTGTCAAATAAATCTGTTCCGAAGCCTAATTTGAATTGTTTTAACACGTGTTTACATGACAGAACTCGTTATCTTACCCCTTAATCTCCAATCTGTATTCATAGTACTAAATTTCAGGGTAAGAGAAAGTCGTGTGAAGTGACATACCAAATTATTTTCAAATAGTAACCATACTTTTTCGCCCATAGAATAGTGTTAAACGAAAAAAAAAAAAAATCTATTTTAAAACATGTATTGCCTATTTTTTTTTTTTTTTTTTTTTTTTTTTTCACTCCCCTCACGCTCTGGGGTCTCGATTCTTACATTAGAAGAAAAGTATAGGGTACATATGATAGGTCATTTAAAAAAACCCGAAACTTTCTGAATTAACGAATTCAGCGAAATTGTTTTCCCTGCAAAACATTTCAGAGTTAAAACAAAACAAAAAATAATAATAATAATAATACCCCAAACGCCAATATATAAAAAGGAAAACATGTTTCAAATCAGATTCTTTGCATTCAGCATGATTTTGTGAGAAAAATAGTTTCGATTAAAAAAAATAAATAAATAATATAAATATATATATATATATATATATATATATATATATATATATATATATATATATATATATATATATAATAGTATTTTGGTTTATTTCTTGCAATTCTTATCTTGTGTTGCTGAATTTACTCGATAAATGGATTAAAAAAACTATCTCATTGTTTTAGGCATTAGTGATATCTACGTCATTTCTCTTCTGTGTAAGTATTTTAACATGATTTTACTAATCGGTGAATTTTACTTAAATGGTATTTGTGACAATAACTTTATAAGTAATCCTTCTAAATATTAATATCATTGTTGGTATTTTCATCTTTCTCTTATTTGCTGAGTATTGTAAAGGAATTAAATTATTTATTATATATATATATATATAATAAAAAATGGAGTTTGTGTAATAAGGGGCCTTTGAGTCTCACCTGTGATATTTGAACTGATAGATTATTTTCAAGCGTGAAAACATTGTGTTCAGAGAAATTGCTTTTAAATTTGAGGTAATTAGGGGTTTCCAGAATCGAACACAAATATCAAGGCCGCAGGACTCCCTACTTTGAGGGGGGAGCAATTAATGTTTGGGAATAGATTACACAATTTTGAAAGAAAAAAAAAAAAAAAAAAAAAAAGTATTTTCAATTTGAAAAAATTGAATTTGCGTCACATGGCGTTAAGATAATTAGAAGTTTGCAGACTTCTGTTTGAACATAACAAACGGGGCTCGGGGACCCTTACATACTTTGAAAAATGAAAAAAAGCAAAACAAGTTTTAAAACGTAATTTTTTCGCTTTACACGGTTTTGCGAAAAAAAAAGTGTTTTCCATTTGGAAGAGTTCATTTTGTATTGCATGGGCCTCTAGGGGTCCCGAAGGGCCCATCTGTGATATCTCATCACATAGATTATTTGAATGCACGAAACTTTTAAAATCAATGTGTTTAACGAAATTCCTTGCCTTTCGAGATATTTTGATGTATTCAGACTTTTGAAACACCTTAAACGAAGCTAAAACACTCTTATCCGTCTGTTACGAAACCGGATGTTACGAAACCGAACTCTCTCAATCCATAAACTTTATGAACTGAAAGACTTATTCGAACTCTTTATTTTATTGTTTATTTCTTTTCTTGTATTGGCAACAGCCACGTTTTTGTTTTTTCTTTTGAGATAGATTGAGAATGGAGTTTGAGAAGAGAGAACGCTGAAATGGCGTATGACAGAATTGAAATATACTTTATAGTCAACCAAATTGTAAATATGTTAATATGTACATAAATTTATTAAATAATCGTGTTTTTTCAAGAGTGATGAATTAATATTGAAGTTACCACAATTCGACAGGAAATTAAACTTAGAAAAATGAAGACATCTGACCCAAAAAGAAGCATTAAGTAAGAAGTTGTTTTATGCATTCTATTATTTTATTTGATGCTATGTTTTATCTGGCGCCCGAACAGACGACCAGATGTTTCTCATTTTAATTTGATATTGCATAATTATGTTTAGAATAAAAATGATAAAGAAATTACGCAAGAATTTCGATTTAAAGAAAGAAAAAAATAATGATCGTTTTTATATAAACAGAGAATTTATTTTAAGTGATTTGTTTCTGTTGCTAGTTTGATTTACTGCAAAGAAATTTTAATTGTAAAATTGAATGTAATAAAGGGTACCGAGTATATGTATATTATTACAGAAATTAACATAAGTTATAGAACTTGCTAACACTGTCGCGTTGTCTTTGGACTAAATGCTTCTCCATTCTTATTAGCTGCTACTTTAAATCATTTATTTGACAAAATCGAAGAGCCTTACAAAGAGATAGCCAACAGACTGAAAATGTCATTTTATGTCGATAACTGTATTTCCAGTCTAAACAGTACAGAAGAATTGCGAGAATTCATAGAAACTTCAAGACAAATTTTGGCATCAGCTCAGTTTGATCTTCGAGGTTGGCAGTATACACAAATTGATGAAGACTTACTAGACGAAGATTTTCTTAATGACATGGAGATAGAATCTGAAGAAAATTCTGATATAGCAATTTTGGGGCTGATCTGGAATAAGAAAGATGACACAATAAGATTGATGAATTCATCTAATGATAAAGAAGAACCTAAATCAATTACAAAGAGATCAGTTCTTTCTGTGGTTAATAAAATATTTGATCCCATCGGTTATACAAGTCCAGCCACTTTGATGCCAAAATTGATTCTGCAAAAATGTTGGAAAGAAAAGTTTAATTGGGATTCTCCGTTGACAGAAGAAATGACAAAATCCTTTAGAAAATGGAAAGAACAACTGGAATTGTTAAGAAATATAAAGATCCCTCGTAGATTTTCCGAATTCGACTTAAGTGACAGTGAAAAACAGCTTCATGTTTTTTGCGACAGTAGCAAAGTTGCTTATGCCACATGCATATTCTTAAGAGTACAGAATGGTGAAAATGTGTCTTGTCAGCTAATTCAAGCGAAAACAAGAGTGACTCCCTTAAAAGAAGTTACGATCCCGCGATTAGAGTTACTTGCTTGCTTAATTGGCGCAAGACTAGCCTGTACGATTATCGATGAAATGAAAATAGATAATCTCAAAACTTTCTATTGGTCGGATGCTAAGAATGCTTTATATTCGATAAAAAATGACGGTGGTTGGGCTACTTTTGTACGGAATAGAGTAACAGAAATTAGAAAATTGACGAATGTCGATGATTGGCATCATGTTCCTGGTCATCTTAATCCAGCTGACTTACCCTCCAGAGGATGCTCCCCAGATACCTTAACGAAGTCCCAGTGGTGGAACGGACCTGAGTGGTTAAAGAAGATGCCCGACTTTTGGCCTAAAAGTGACATTCTTCCTGATGATGAAGTTATATACTCAGAAAAAAGAAAAACAGTTGCAACAGCAATTGATGTTTCCTCTCAAGAATTTGATCTTTATGAAAATTGTTCCTCATACCAAAAAATGCTAAAAGTTACAGCTTGGATTCTTAGATTTTGTGAAAATGCAAAGAAGTTAAAAGAAAACCGCTTATTATCTAACTTAACAGTCGAAGAACTTAATAAAGCGGAATATACAGTGCTAAAATATGCACAAAAGAAGTGTTTTTCTAATCAAGCTAAGAAAAAATTTAACTTTCCAACACTTATTGACGAGAAAGAATTAGAGTCCGTACCAGAATTTCAATGAGAGAAGACTCACTTAATTTCAGATATCCAATTGTCTTACCAGCAGATCACAATATAACATCCAGAATAATTGAAGAAAAGCACAAAGAAATGGATCATGCAGGAGTTCAGATTCTCATGTCAAGTTTAAGAGAAGAATTCTGTATAATTAGATGCAGAAGAACAATTAGGAAAATTCTACAAAGATGCATTCAGTGCAAAAGATTCTCCTCAAAACCAGCAGAAGTTCTGAGTGCTCCACTTCCAGAAGATAGAGTAAGAGATGCTAGGGTACTTGAAATTGTTGGAATCGATCTATTCGGTCCTTTGTTTTTAAAAGATGGACAGAAATGCTGGATTGTTTTGTATACTTGTGCCATTTACCGATGTGTACATTTAGAATTAGCAACATCCCTATCAACAGAAAACTTCCTTCAAACGTTATAACGCTTTGTAGCGAGAAGAGGCCGACCACACACTGTATACAGTGACAATGGAACAAATCTAGTTGCAGCTAATAAAGAATTAAGATCTATAGATTGGAAACAAATAGAAGATTACGCAACTGTTAGAAAAATTAACTGGAAGTTCAACCCCCCCCCCCATCAGCTCCGTGGTGGGGAGGCTTTTGGGAACGTTTGATTAGAATTATAAAAGCTATTTTGAAGAGAACTCTTGGAAAAGCACAGCTTGACTATGAAGAGCTATATACCTTGATTTGTGATGCAGAAAGTATAGTAAATGCGCGACCTCTCACACACATGTCGGAAGATCCAAATGACTTAATACCTCTCACCCCAGAAATGTTCTTAAAGGACATACGTGAAATAGGAGTTCCAGATTTAGACTTGATTGATAAAGTGAAGTTCAAAAAGAGATATGCCTATAGGTAAAAGTTAAGAGAAGATCTTCGACGAAGATTCCGTAATGAATATTTAGGAACACTTCGAGAATTTGCTTCGGTAAAAAAATCTACCACATTTAAAGAAGGTGATTTAGTGCTAATTCAGGATGATAATCTAAAACGTCTTCAGTGGCCTATGGCTAAAGTGTTAAAATTGTATAAAGGTAGAGATGGACAGTTTCGTGTGGCAAGACTGAAAACTAAAAATGGTGAACTGCTACGTCCATGTCAACGTTTGTGCCCCTTGGAACTTCATGATGAAAGCCGCTCTAAACTTCAACAGCAAACTCGATATGGTCGCTTAGTGCAACCAGTGCAACGCCTTGGTGTGGACAATAACGATCCAGATTGAGCATGTCGTATGTCCTTCCCTGCTCAAGGTGGGGAGGATGTTACGAAACCGGATGTTACGAAACCGAACTCTCTCAATCCATAAACTTTATGAACTGAAAGACTTATTCGAACTCTTTATTTTATTATTGTTTATTTCTTTTCTTGTATTGGCAACAGCCACGCTTTTGTTTTTTCTTTTGAGATTCTTTGGAGTTTGAGAAGAGAGAACGCTGAAATGGCGTATGACAGAATTGAAATATACTTTATAGTCAACCAAATTGTAAATATGTTAATATGTACATAAATTTATTAAATAATCGTGTTTTTTCAAGAGTGATGAATTAATATTGAAGTTACCACAATTCGACAGGAAATTAAACTTAGAAAAATGAAGACATCTGACCCAAAAAGAAGCATTAAGTAAGAAGTTATTTTATGCATTCTATTATTTTATTTGATGCTATGTTTTACCGTCCTTTAATATGTATATTTTTAAAAATATCTTTCTCTCTTAAAGTGTTTAAATTTGCAGGTAACCCCCAAAGAAATTCAACTATTAATTTTTTTGATAATACAGTATAACAGCAGTTTGCATTAAGCTCTTAAAATTGTTGATTTCGTGTGTTTGAATGATTTTCATTGCAATTTTAAAACAGATTTTATTTTTTATCATCTCGTGGATAACCCGCTAAAGAAATGAAGTTTGCATCAAAAAATGAAAGCCACAATTGCAGATGAAATGGTGCAAGTCATCATTTTTAAATTTAAATAAATCGGAGACTATTTTACTTAGAGACATGAGGTTTCTTTTGTTTTGCTTCTTATGGCCGTATTCACCATTAACTTCGACTCCCGGTTCAACGGAAAAATTTGAAAAGCGTCTAAATGCAGGCTACAGCTTTCCAGCAAAATTTGGCACGCTGTTTCTGCCATCTAGTGTCAAGGATTTCATATAATCTTTGATTGGTTATTTTCACGTAAAAAATCTGAGAATATCTATACCGCTAGATGGCAGAAACAACGCGTCAAAATTTGCTGAAATTTTGAACCTCGCCTTTATGCGTTTTTCAAATTTTTGTGTCCAACCGGGAGTTGAAGTTATTGGTGAATAACAGAGTTAGACAGAGGGCAACATTTTCTAAATGAGTAAAAGGAAAAGAGGGATCGTATAAAAATTTAAATTTCCTATTAGTATTTATACAGTCCCTTGCTCAGAAAATGCTGTATGCATCTAGGATTAACGGTTGCGAAAATAAAGGTCGTTCAGGTTTATACTATAAAATATGTATCTTGACCAATGAAGCAGACAAAACCTGCTAGTATCCAATAACATTAACATGTCCTCATATCAAAAATCATAATAGTTTTTTTTTTTTTTTTTTTTTTTAAGTGAGCTTCAGCCTTTTTAAATTTTTCCCAAATTATGATTTGATTTACTTTTGTTGGTTTCTGTTATGAAGTATGTTGTGAGTATGGGTGGGGGCTCACTGCAGTAAAATTTTCCGAAATACTGGTATTAAAAAGTTATGAATGAAAGCTTTTTGTTAACAAACACAGTGAGCTGCAAAAACATACAACAATTGTTTCGTGACAATAAGGATTCTGCTTAATGCAGGATCCTTCTTCGGTTGAAGAATGAAGGCACGAGTGCAGAATTAAAGTCATCTGCTATTTTATCTATTTAGGTTTAGTTCTGTATGTAGGCCACATTAATTTTTAAAATTTGGAATGTGGTAGTACAAATAATGTCTAAACGTTGGTATTAAAATGTGTATATTATAATTATCCCTCTTACCTTTGTAGCACTATTAAACAAGATTAGATTAAGGGGGGGGGGGGGCTGACATTCATTCTTTTTCAAGTTTAAAAAAAAGCAGATTATATATATATAAAACAGAGTGGTTGAATATATTTTTTATTCACATTTCCATACTAATTAATTGCACGATGAACTACGTGTTAACTCTTTAGTTCCCATGATATCTAGAGCTATCATACAAAAGCCTTACACTGGCTCAGATTTTGCATCCCTTTTTACATATAGCAATCTTTTATAATAACTTTTTGCAATTAAATAAAGAAAAAATATTATGTAAAGAGTGGTACCAAAGCTGCTCCAGAGTTCGACGATCCCGGCATATGACCATTATATGGTTAAATGTTATTGTACCTTAGTACAAATAACAAGCGTGGTCCTAGTTACATGTTGTCTACACTGTTAAAACACACTTCTCACAAAAATAAGCAGAATCTTCTCATTTTTGTAAAGTTTCATTTCTTATAATAGCTCCGAGTAGGAACTTCTTTTATTTTTATTTATTTTTCTCATTTAACTATTTATTTAAAATTTTAAATCACTTTATTTACAGCTAGCAGGCTATGCCCGCTTCACTGATCAATAAATTTAAATGCATCTTCAAAAAAAATACACCATTATTTTTTATTTAACATTTTGGGCTTTGTAAAATAAATAAAAATTCCTTTTTAAGGTAAAAAAGTCAAAATAACATATTACAAATAAAATAAAATATTTCTTCCTTTTTGCCCTCGTTTTGCAGCAATGCTCTATGGTCTTATGCGAATTATTCTCAAGAATGAATTAACAATTGTTTACAAATTTAATGGATTATGTATGGGAAGTAAGTACGCTGTAATTTAAAAATTGCAGCTCTTAGAACTTCAAAACTGATAATTTAAAAAAGTTATTCATTATTCTTTAATATTAGATTGCTTTTGTTTAATATTAGATTCTTATTTTAAGAAAAAATCAATCTAATGATATAGTGTTGTGAAACTTTGCAACGTAATATCTTTAAATCTAATAACTTGATGTATATAGTGTCCGCACAAAAAAGGAACAATTTTTAGAGTTCTTTTTAAAAAGTATAACATCTATGCAGTATCTTTTTTAAAAAAATTCATCAGTTTTTACTTTAAAAAAAAATGGCCGACTTTCATCACCAAAGTAGTTAAATCTAGACCAATCAAAAATAGGAGTGGTCCGCCCGGATGTGTTCCGCCGACAAACTCTTTATTTTATTTATGTAGATTGATGAATTTTCTGGAACAGAATATTCGAAAATTCGAAAAGTCTAGAAATTTCATAACATTAGCTGAATAATTAACACAAACATAATTAACATAATAAATAAATAAAAAATAAACAATTTAGATTTAAACAAAAAACATTTTTAAACAATTTCCTTCAACGGGGATCGAACCCACAATCTGGTTTCGTAGCCCGATTTTTTACCTCGAAGCAAATGAAATGTTTCACAAATGAAACAACTTTCGTTACAATATTACCAGAGTGAATATAAAATAAATAGTTAAATGAGAGAAAAAAAAAATCCTTAAAAATGCACTACCTTCCTACTTGGAGCTATTATAAGAAATGAAATACTTCTAAAAAATGAGAAGATCCTGCTTATTTTTGAGAAGTGTGTTTTAACAGTGTACATTATTCAAGGGATTTATAAAATAAATTGAAAGCATTTATCGTAACGCCTTTTCATGAAATTAGATTATTAGTAATTATGCTTATTTTTACTAATATTCCCATTCTTGAGAAACAACGGCACCCGCATTTTTTTTTTTTTTTTTTTTTTTAAGGTCAATCTTCTCATTTTTAAGTTATTTTTTAACAGTGTACTAAATAACTGAGTAATCGCTAAGTATCAAACTAAGTTCACCTCTTTGTAATAACTATAAACTTTTTTTTTTTTTTTTAACTTTAGTTGCTGAAATATAAAACTTTAGCTTCTTTATTTATATTTTTACGTCCTATTGGTTGAATCTTAGTTATATAATTCGTATAAAAAAATTCAGTAATGTAGTATTTATCAAAGATATTTTAGTTTATAGGATTTGTTGTATTTCTACTAATTTTTTTTTTTTTTTTTTTTTTTATGAATATCACAAAACAAGCACGATACAGCAGCTACTTTTTAAAAAATTCGTCTTAAAAAGTTTAGAAGAAAATTGAATATAATGAAAGTTCATCTAAACCGAATTTAATGACATTTGCAGATTTCCAAATGACTGTGATAACTAAGTTAAGATTTTCAATTGAAAGAATAAACTTCTAAATGTTTGCTTTTTTGCAATAACATTCGAACAGCCTCCATAACAATTCACTCAGAGAGAAACATAGCTACCTATTTTCATAAATTTTTTCCTGTGTAAATGTCGCGCTTGTCGACGAGGTTTAACATCTGGATTCAGTGAAAGCCAACTGAAATTTGTACGCCTATCCGAGACAGTTATTTTGCGACATTTCAGTTATGAATGGAAGCGTTTTTCTGATGTGATATTCGAATTTGTCCAACTAAGATTTTTAACAGAAGAATACACGGAGTTTCCTGAGTTTAGGTAATAACCTGATGATTTTTTAATACCTAAAGACAAATTACTTTTTTAGTAAACTTCTGATTGATGAATTATATTTTTTATTTTGTGCTATGACTTGCATAATGTGCCGATTCATAGTAAAATATTTTACGATTTAATATTCACAATATACTTTATGCTGAAATTCAATTCAAACTAGCACCAAATTTTTAATAACTTATGAAAGACTTTAAAAAAAAGAAAAAAGAAAATACAACGTTTTTCGAAAAGGATGACTTCTTTTTCATTAGGTTTTGATAGGACCCCTTAGAAAGACCTCCACGGAAGGCACTCCCCCTCAGGCCCAGGACCTACAGCAGTCAATCGGCCTTAATCCTAAACACCAACACCAACACACCATTAGGTTTTGAAAAACTTGATATTTTTATTGCTTTTTGGAAAGTTTTATTTCTTTAATTGTATTCTACCCCAGTTATTAAACATTTACTGGATGTATGCATATCTTTTGGTATAGAATATTTACACAGTTGCAATAATTTCGTTTGATTCTCTCTTTTCTGTTTTCGTAGGTACTCAGAAAAGATTTGTTGATACAACAAAATTTGGTTCGCACAAAAAAAAAAAAAAAAAAAAAAAAAAAGTGTTTAAATGTGTTCCACAAAAATATTGTGTAGATTAACAAAATGTTAACAATTTTTGCAAATCTAGCAAAACAAATTTCGCTCACAAAAAATTGTATTGTTTATTAGAAATACACAAAGTTATAGTAAGATTTTAAAAAGAAAAGAAAAAGAAAAAAAAAAGAAAACTTACATTTTTTTTTTTTTTTTTTTTTTTTTTTTTTTTTTTAATTCTTTAAAAATGGGATAGTTTTGTTTCGTCGACAAAGGGGGTGGGGGGGACTGATTTTTCACTTCTAAACGAACATTTTGGAATAGAACAACAAAATCTCTTCAACAAAACATATTTTCTAGTTTCAATCGAATCTTTTATTCTGGGTTTAGGATTTGAAATAATTTAATCATTTATTTCTATACCAAATTTTTAAATAATTTTAAGTATTCTGCATCCTGTGAAATTGTTTTGTTTCGTCTTTAGCTATGTTATTTCGGTTTTCCACTTAAGATTTTATTTTCTACTTATCTAGCATTACATATAAAGTACAGTACACTGTAGAAATTAGCTGCAAATGAACCTAATTAAAGAAAATTCGTTTACTTGATCAGGTTGTCTTATTTCAGTTTTTGAGAAAAAAAAATGCAGATGACTAATACGAATATTAATTAAGATTGTCTTGCTTCTCACAATTGGTAGGCCGCAGATGCCGTGTTTGAACCCAGTTAGCCTTATCGTTCGGAGTTTCCCGTGATTTTTCTCCAAAGCTCGTTTAAATACCGCCTAGGATTTTTAAAGATACCCCACCCAGGTCTTGGGGCCTTGAGTAGAAATTGGATTTAGCTCTAAAATCATGAATCTTGCTTCCATTCTGATAGTTGCAACGTCTTTCGTTTAATCAGAAATGACTATCTTCAGAAGATTTTCTATATTCTCATGAATGTTATTAAAAAGTTTGTTTCATTGTAATACCACTTTTTAACCACTTAAGTTCTCCAGTTTTTTTTTTTTTTTTTTTTTCTTGTTCTCTAATCGAAACTAACATTTTCCTCCTGATTGAAAAAGTTGTTCAACCTACAACCGTACATTTTCCTAACATATCGGCTAGTATCCAACAAAATTTTGTTTCCTTTTCAGCAAATTTTAGTCCGAAACCTGATTTTAAGCAAAGAATCAGTTTTAGGAAAAGGAATAGCCAAACTTACAGTAAATACCAAAATTTACTCAGCCTGTAGTGCTTCGGGTGTATTTGTGTGTTGTATCATGTTGTGGGGATTTGAACATTATTGATCACATTAAAATAATAAAAGCAGTAAATTGTTTGCTTGTAATAATAAAAATTTAAATCCAGCTATGCACGGCTAAAAAAAGATCTTGAGCGATACTTTTAATATATTGAATCTGATGAAGAAAGGGGTGAGAGAAAACTGTTGTAGATGCATAAACTTATAGCTTGATTCACATTTAAAAATACATATATTTATATAATACTAATAATGTTCTCTTTAAAAAAAAAAAAAAAAAAAAAAAAAAAAACCCTTCGCAATTAACATGATTACTGTTTACATCTAATTGCCCATTTCAATCGTAACTAATAAATACTATAGTTGTAAAATAAATATGGATCGAATTCAAATGAAATTTGAATTGATTACATGGTTCAAAATAAATTGAGTAGTTTACTTTGTCAGAATATTGTTGTTAAATTTAAAAATAATTTAATATGCTTGATATTAATTTAAACAGTATAGCTTTAACGTAACGAAATCGCTCAGCCAAATATGTAATATTTGTTTAAACTCAAGTATCTGGAAAATATTTTAAATCTGTCTCAAATTACTTTCTTCAGTTATTTCTCTACGAATATAAATTAGTACTTTAAAATGGATATCGCAATTTAGGGGTGGGAAGGAGACTATGGAAGCTTATAGAGATTGTAGTTCTAAATAACCCAATTTCTTTCAGAGATGCCAAGTTACTACTAACAAAAAATCAGTCTCCATACCGCAATAAAGAAAAACTTATCCTTTTAAATTGCAGATAATTATTACGAAAGAATACTTTAAAAAATTTCCGGTATGAAGATTACGGACAATCCGCAATAACTTGGCATCTCGGTTTCTTCATGCGAGCTTCGCTTTTAAACTGTATAGCTATCGAAACGCTGACTGAAAAATATTGATATATATTACCTATCCATAAATAACCGAACACGTTTCAGTTTTTGATGTTTTGTCAGTTATCTAGAAAAAAAAAAACAATTTGACGAATAAACTTGAAACTTCAGGGATGTAAAGAACTTGTAATACCCTCCTATCCACCGAAAGCTGTGTCCAGAAGGTAAAAAGAGGAAAAATGAAAGAAAGGGGGGGGGGGAACTGTAAAGCCTGATTATGATACTTTTTCATTATCTATATCCGTTTGTTTGAAAATAGCATACATGTTCATAGAAATGATTTATATATATATATAGGAATAAATTATCAATGAATAAAATAAATTACCTATATATATAAATGATAGTTATCGTATATTTATATTTATTTATTTTGAGCACGTTTTTGATTATAACATGTAAGGTATTCAATCTAATGCAATGCCATTTTTAAAAAGCTTTACATATTATGGTATCTGCTTTAATCTCTACACATGCCGTCTCTATTGTAATATGTAGGTGATGTAATCAAAATATAAATATATATTCAATATTTGATGAAATATGAATATTTTTACTAATTTTTTTATTTTCGTAAGTTTGCAGATTCCCCCCCCCCCCCCTCCCTAATAATCTTAGTCAAACGTATCGAGCTACTCATTAACAATCTCAGGAAAATATTTTGAAAAATAAAAGTTGTTATCTGTAGAATTAACTGAATTGCAGATACTCTCAAAATAAATAAGTAAATAAAATTAAAAATAATCTCAAAGATTGGTCTAGTGAATATATGAATATATATATATATAATGTTTTGTTGAAACAAGAAAACAGTTAAATCAACCAAATTTTATTGTTCATACAGACTCAGCAATAATTTTGTTCATAGCCCAAATTTTGTTTTAAGCAACCAGTTTCGATTCAGCACATCGATGCTTATTTGTTGTTTGCAGAGAGACCTATGACGTAGCTTATCAAACTATCCAGTGATAATTGTTCTTCTGACAATCCTATTCTTTCCGTTAACCGAAGCAAGTTGATTAACACGTTCAGCGCTATGTCAGCCATCAGTGGCTGACATTGAATTTTCCGTTTAGGCCACGTCAGCCACCGGTGCACTGTAAAAAAAACCACAGTAAAATTACAGCAAAAAATGCTGGCAATATGGGTGCCAGCATATTTTGCTGTAAATATACAGCAATTGCGTTTTTCCAAAGAAACAGCAGCTTTGTCAATTTTACAGTAATTTGTGCTGTTTTTTTACAGCAATTTTGTATTTCAACTTTTACAGTTCTTTTGTAAATTATGCAGCATTTTTTGCTGTTTTTTTTACAGCAATTTTGTATTTTAGCTTTTACTGCACATTTGTCAATTTTACAGCCTTTTCTGCTATTTTTTTTTTTACAGTTGATTTGTATTTTAGCTTTTACAGTAAAATTGTACTTTTTACTGCTTTTTCTGCTGCTTTTTACAGCAGTTTTGGATTTTACACTCCTGCTCAAAAGCTTAGCAAGATTTGCAAACGATCAGTTTTTTTCCATTTAAAAACTTATCTCTCGATGAAATGTTTTCAGACTTTGGGTATTTAAAGAATTGAGTCTTCGTCGTGTTTTTCAGTGAAGATTGGTTAAGACAACATTTAGGGGGCCAGTAAAAAATTGAGAAAAAACAATAATGTTTGTGATCACCGTGTATCATTGAGCAAGCGAAATGAACCGTAACTTTAGAATATGTTAATGTAGATCCAAATCAATTTGTAGACGAACTTGTGTGACGATAGCATATTAAATAACACAGATATAAGTATTTATTTTAAAACTAAAAAAGAAAATAAAAATCAACATATTTTTCATTTATAATATACAGAGTTTTTAACGCAAATTATTTCCATTTTCAGATAAGTAGGAAAAACACTTTTAAAATAATATACTGCAATGGGAATTTAAAAAAAAAAAATTAATATCTCGGGAACTATGAGCATTTTTATGAAAAACGTTTTTACTACGCATGTGGGAAAGCTTAAAAAAAGTTTTATTGCATAGGTTGAAAGCTAGATATGTTGGGCAACTTTTGTCAAAAGTGCATTTGAATAGAGTAAAAATTTAGTAAATTATACGAAAAAGAATGAGCTAGATTTTAGATATTTTCCTAGAGTTTGAATTTCTTAAGCGGATTTTCACATGCCGCATAATTAATGTAAAGATCCAATTATTTTATCCACTTAGCAAAAGCTCTATTTTGTGAAAAACCCTTTATCATCTTACAAATCTTAGTAAATAAACATAAAGATGTTAGAGTTACAAGCTTATAAGAGATTTTTCACAAAAATGTACATTTGGAGTGTAGCTGAAATAATTGAATCTTCAAATTAATTATGCGGCATGTGAAGAACTACTTAAGAAATTTCAACTCTTGAAAAATATCTAAAATCTAGCTCGTTTTTTTTTCCTGTATAATTTGCTTAATATTTACTCTATTCAAAGGCCCTTTTGACAAATGTTGCCCAATATATATAGCTTTCAACCTATGCATTTTTTTAATCTTTCTCAGATGCGCAGTGGAAGCGTTTTTCATAAAAATGCTCAAATTTCATGAGATATTAAAGATATTTAAAATCCGATTACTGTATATTGTTTTAAAAGTGTTTATCCAAGTTATCTGAAAGTGGAAATAATTTGCGTTAAAAACTCTGCATAGTATAAATAAAAAAACATGTTGATTTTTCTTTCTTTGAGCTTTAAAATAAATGCTTATATCTGTGTTATTTAACATGCTATCGTTACACAAATTCATTCACACATTGAACTAGGTCTATATTAACATATCCTAAAGTTGCAGTTCATTTCGTTCACTTAACGATACAGGGTAATCACAAACATTATTGTTTTTTGTCATTTTATAACCGGCCTGTTAAATGCTGTTATAAACCTATCTTCACTGAAAAACATGACGAAGACTTAGTTCTTTAAATACTCAATGTTTGAAAACATTTCATCGAGAGATAAATTTTTAAATTGAAAAAAACTGATCGTTTGCAAATCTTGCTAAACTTTTGAGCAGAAGTGTAATTTTTATAGCACATTTGCAGATACATTGTTTTATTTGCTAAAAGTGCAATTTTAAAGTTAAAAAATTAATATATGCTTCGATACCTCTATTATAACATTAGCTTTGACTTTTTATGCATTTTTATCTTTTGGCATCTGTTGATTAACAGGCAAATTCAGTTTTTCTTTATAGTATACCTGCAGTAGATATAACTATATTTTTAGAAAATTTATGATGTTTCATTGCACATAGTATTTTTTATGGTAAAAATTTATATATTTTATCTTATGATAGCTGGATAATAAAACTTAGACAGAAAAATTAATCCGGTTATCATATGAAAAATAATGGAAATTTTCATTTGCAAAAAACATTGTGCAATAAAATATTATATAAATCTGCCGAAAATATGGTTAAATCTACTTTAGAAATACAGCAGACAAAAAAAAAAAAAAAAAAACGAATTTTCACAAGAATCCGTAGATGGCGCTGAAATGAGAAATGAAAATATATAAAAAAATCGAAGATTGTGTGATAGTTAAAACAGTCTTGAAAAATATACTTTGTGGTATCGAAACATATGTTTATTTTAACTTTTATATATTTTTAACAAATAAATCAGTGTTTCACTATATTTAGTGTTTTATTCATATTTATATAGACATTTGTAGACTTGATATAACTTTTTGATGTTATTTTGTTTGTTTATTTATTTTTCTAAGATTTTGCGTCATTTTGTAAATTTTATGGCATTTTCCCTTGTTAATTCCACAGCAAAAATTTGCTGCAAATTTTTTTAAAAAACAATTACTCTGTAAAAGTATAATTTCTGAGAGAATTTTTCTCTGATTTCAGAACAGTTTAAGTATTATGTGAGTTTGGTATCTTATTATTACATATTTTTTTCTTTTTTTACACCTTTTTCTTTCATGTGTGATTTTTATAAATTCATGCCTTACTGGCAGAGAAACTGAACTTTTACAGAGTTTTATTTATTTAGTTTTTCTTTTGTTTCTTTTAGAACGCCTCATATACAGCTTAAGAACATGAAATATTCAATCATATATAGTTTTCCATAACTATACCTATTAGGTACAGCATAGAATTAGACATAGAACAGCATAAAAATATTTTGTAAAAATTTTTATATTATGTTTTCTATGCTACACTGTATTTTCATATGTTTTCTATATTATCAAAATTTTTAAAGATACTTAAGAAAAAAAAAAATAAATAAACAACTAAATTAAAATGTTCTCTATTTGCAGAATAAATAAAGATAATATTGAATTTATTTGATTGAAAATTTTCAACTTACTTACCATATATGTTGAAAATTAAAAAAGAAAAAAAAAATGGAAAATTTATGAGTAATTTTCAAAAAAAAAAAAAAAAAAAAAAAAAAAAAAAAAAATCGAAAATTTATGAGTTATTTTCTTAAAAAAAAAAAAAAAAATCAAAAGCCTCCTTTCCCCTTTCCATTCTTCTTTTTCTTCTTCTTCTTCTTCTTCTTCTTTTTTTTTTTTTTTTTTTATTAAGCTTTAATGAAAATTCAATATTTTATTTATACTATTCTTGCATTTACATGTAAAACAAAGCTAAAAGGTAATTATCTAAAACATTAATATGGAACATAATTACAGCAATATCACGTGAAAACTGCAATTAAAAATGTTTAATTTTTAAACGAACGTATATATATTTATTAAAAATTTTGTATGACATTTATTTACATATCAAAACCATTCATAATTCGATAGGTTATTCATCAACAATTACAACGCGCGGGGCATGACTCCATCTTTAATGCTATTTTTTTCTTTGTTTATTTTCCATGCTCGGGTTGATATTCATCAAGCACCTGGAATAAAAGAGATTAAAAAAAATTTCATTTAGAAAACAATAATCTCAAATGAATTGCGTTTTACCTTTGAAAATATTACACACAGAGAAACAGCATAGGGCTATATATGTATATATATGTATGTATACACGCAACATTATGCATAATAGATAACTTCTTAATTTCATCTATAATTTAATTTTTTATTTCATTTGGCAGAAAAACTGACCAATTTTCATAAAAATCAAACTTTATTGGTAGAATAAAATCTGCTTTTATCATTAGCTTTGCCCCAATAATTTCCTTCTATTTTTCTTATATAATTGTGAGAAATGCCAGCTTTAACCCGATCCACCAGTGGCCAAGAGGTTCTGCTCTGAAAGCTGGTAGACGTACGGTGACAATTTCGACCGCAGGTCGCGCTCGTCTGCCTAGACGTTCCGAATTTCCAGTAGTTTTCTTCAAAACTTGCGTAAATATGATTAATGACTCTGGAGGGGAAAAAAAAAAAAACTGGTGAGGGCGCTCTCCTTAGACCAAGGCACATAGCGCAGTCAATTTGTCTTAACACCAACACCGGCACACCTTTTTTTTTTTTTTTTTTTTTTTTTTAACCCCGTAATTCAATTTACATTTTCTTAAAAGCACATGCATTTTTATTAAGTCCCCATCTTCCCATATAACACATAATGCATATTTCTCTTCATCGAAATCAAATGTTGCTGCTGTAACAGCTTCAGTACCTGGACACTCAACACACGCTTTTAGCAAACAATTTTTATTGTTAACATGGCATAAACATTTCATTAGACTATTTCACAAGCTAAATAAATCAATTATTAACCCAATAGACATTGTTATTTAGTTTTTCAATTTATTTTAAATAGATATATACTTCATTTTCCACAAAAATGATTAAAGGTTTTTGTTCAAAATTGTTTAATACCCAGAAAGAGACATCTGCTTGTCACGAATAACAAGAAACTGTCTCTTCCCCTTCTTTGAAAGGTATATCAAAATATTTATTCAGGAACAATGATATCTTAGTTTGTTTAAAAGATTATTCTGACCCACTGATTTATATACACATAGGAAAAGAAATTGTTATAAATTTTGCACAATATTTTAGAAAAATAGTTACGTAAATAAAAAGACCTTTTAGGGGGAAAAAGTTTAGATATATTTCACTTAGTAATGATCTTTTTATTACTTATTTAACTTTTTTTTTTTTTTAATAATCTGTGATGGTGATCAGACATATCCTTCCTGAGGTGAGATGGAATCATCGTTTAGAACGCTATTCCATAACACAATCAAATGAACAAAATAAATAAATAAATAAATAAATAAATAAATAAATAAAAATTAAAAAAAACTTTATCAGACGTTCCCAATTTTTATTTTTTTATCTTTTGAAATATTTTAAAATCTTGTGCAATGAATTTCATACTTCATTTTGAACAAAATGTTTCATATGCAAGGAAAACAAATGCGGAAAAATATTTTTAAATTATGAAAAGTATGAAAAATTTTGAGAAAACTCAATCATTAATTCATTATTTTTTCATGCAATGGGCCAATTCGTATTAAATTTTGAGATATTTAATGTAAAATTTCCGAGAAATAAATAGAAACGTAACTTTCGCTTGAAGTCACAGTAAGAAAATCATAATTTAAATGTAGTTTCTATGAGAGTAATAAATTAAATATCTCTGCTTTAAACTGGAAAAAAGAGAGAGAGAGAGAGAGAAATAATTTCAGGAAGAAATTCAATTCTGAAAATTAAGCCTATAAAAATCGCCATTTTTAAAAAGAAAGACCTGACAAAAATAAGCAAATTTAAAACTAACTCTAAACGAAAATCAATGAACTTAAAGCGACCTTTTTCAAAAATAGGACGAGTTTAACATTGCTTGAGAAAAAAAAAAAAATTATGGGAAAAAGAAAAAAATTCTAGAAATCTCTTTTAAAATTCACGTTTGTATTATACATACTAATTCCATAAGTTTGGAACCAATAATAAAAACAGTGTTTAAAATAGAACAAGAAATCTATAAACTTTCACAAATAATACAGTAGGCAAAATAATCTGATTAAGTAAAAATTATATTGTACTTTCTCTCAACAAATAATATAAAAATTTACATTTCATGATAAGAATTTCTATCGTACTTAATAATTATACAATAGGTTGTATAAAATAATGGACGATTTATGACTGGATCTTTGTGAATCAAGTATATAAGTCTCATACATTTATAACAATAAAAGAATACAAAACAATTAAAATTGCACTTACCAGAAATCGAAGAGCAGGAATTAAAATTCACCTGCTTGAAGTTTCAGCTTCCTTTTGTCGGAATCTCTGGATAATAAAATAATGGCGCACGCAGCTGTAGAACAACCAGATATAAAACATCAGCAGACGATTTCACAAATTACAGTAAAAAACCTAAAATGCTGTTTTTCCTCAGCTTGCGAAAAATTTACAGCAGATTATGCAGTTTTTCACCCGTTTTTTTTTACAGTGTGGCTGAGAGTGTGAAATATGATATAAAACGAAAAAATTTACATAGTTTTAAGTAATTACTGACAATTTATTTAAAATTTATTTAAAATTTATTTAATTTTTATTTATTATAGGGTTATATCATTAAGGAATTTTAATTGATTTTATTGAAACACTGTAAACATAACACGCTTCTAAGCAGCGCGCGTGGCCTGAATGGGATTGCCTTAAAAATTCGCGTGCCGCTCAACTTGTTAAATAAACAAATTTATTAAAATGACAAATCCAAAAATCAGTCTTATCAATCCCCCCCCCAAACCCCCCAGTGTGCACACACAAGTTCGATTCTTTCTTCCTTTTCCCTCGTTTTTAATGTTTGACGTGCTTGTGAAATTGGATTACTTTTTAACATTTTGTGAAATTTTGAAAGCTTCTGAAGAAAAGGCTTCATAAGATAATTTTCTGATTGAGATATCTTAATGAAACAAAAAAGAATTATTTTGCACTAAGGAGAATTAGTGGGAAAAAAAAAAAATCTCTTTACCATAAGTTGGGTAATTATAAGAGAAAAGGATGAGGGTGGTCCATAAGAGGGTTTTCGGCCCTGAGGAATTTCCAGTTCCTATTTTGTTATATGAGTGTTTGGACAATTATAAATAAAAAATGATGCGAATTAGCTCCAAAAGTTCAGTATAACGTCTATGAAATATGACGACAATGTGTATTCAGGCCTCATGGTCATTGTTACATGATGTTAAATATAAGCTCCGTTTGTAGGCGTTATTGTTGAAAGTTACGTAATTTTAGGTAAAGATTTTGTTTATATTAAAAATGAATATTGATGATAACTATACTATTTCTAATCAAAGTATTTGTATCGATTGTACATCAATTGTAGAACGACTAATATTGCGTGTATTCTTAACTGTCTGACCGTCGCTGACAGCCACTCAGCTGTTCCTTTTTTCTACAACACACTTATAATTCAAATTTACATAATATTAAAATTTAGCTTCTTTTTAAAATTTAGAAGTCTTAAATAATAATTATAAAGATTATAATTATGTACACAGTTACATTTTTAATCCTAAGTTGAAATGAACATTATTTTAGTACATTTAAACAACAGTGTAGTGAAAACATTACAATATTGCCCTTTCAAAGGCAGTCAGGGGGTTAAGAAATATTGTAGAATACAGAAAAAGAAAAGATATAAACGCCATAGGCAGAATTACAATTTTCCAAAATTCGCAGACTCTACTTTCTGCACTAGAAGTGTTAATATTGTTTAAAATATAAACTGTACAAAAAAAAAAAAAAAAAAAAAAAAAAAAAAGACTTAAATATCTTTTAAGGTCTGACTATTTAGTGTAACAGAAATGAGATTTAAATATAATTTGATTAGATGGATTCTGTTTCTTCAGTTTCATCTCTAAGAAGTAGTTGCGTATGCAATGTATTCACTGTGATCAATGTTGTATTTTCTCAATTTTAAATTTTTTATATGAACGCAGCGGAACGACACTTTCATCTTTATATATAATTTACGTCATGGTGTACTTTATAATATATTTCAATAAGAAAGTGTTGCTCCTTTGCTCTAATTAAAAAAAAAAAAAAAAAAAATATATCAAGTCTCCAAAAACGCGAGAATTCTGGCCAAAAAATGCAAAATTGAGAATCTTTGGGCCCCTGGGAACAAACAATTATTCGAATAATATAAATAATATTGATTGAAACTTAAAACATACATATTCGAAAATAATTAAATGCATAAATTTTACATGTGCGATCAATCTGATATTTTCCTCAATTTTAAGACCCTCATCCTTTGTTAATGAGTCAGAGGGGTGGGGTGGGGAAAAAGCTTCGCTTTCTTTAAAGTGCTCTGAAAAACAAATGTCTGACAAAAATCACATTTTTACTACTTTAAAAAAAAAAAAAAAAAAAAAAAAATTCAATTTTCTTGGAAAGTGTTTGACGTCGGTTCCTCTGTCTGTGCGTGCTCTTCTATAAAATATATTTGGAACACTTTGAAATTGATATGTTATCCAAGCTCACTACGGCATGTTTCAAATTGAAAATAGTGTAAACTGCATTACTACTTTGCGTATATAAATTCACAAAAGTAATTACAATTTATGACCGTCTACACAGAAAAGATGTTCTGATGAAACAAATTTCGTTTAATCAACCAAATTATTTTGTTTTACCGAAACAGTTTTGTTGATTACACCTTTAAGTCCAGAGCTCCAGAAATTTAATAAAAAAACTGGTCGTTAGCAAAAATTTCTGTAGCCAGTAAAAAATATCCCCCGCCTTCTTATTATTTTGAAATTTACTTGAATATAGAAATTAGAATTCTATGCATAAAAATTAAATATTTACTAGGCGAGAACGATACATCAGGAAAACCTGTTTAAATTTTTCACAATTACATACACCGTCGGCATTGATACATCATTACACTGGCCAATGATTCAGCACCAGGTTGCTAAGCACGCGCAAACAGGGGCAGTTCCCTAAAACGGTACACTGATTTTACAGAGTTGTGATACATGCTCGAAGAATAAAGGTGTAAATCTAATGGTGTATTCATTGAACACAGTGTCTCAAAACGTAGTAAGAGGGGCGGGAATCAAAATGTCGAAAGTAAACTACATCGAGAGTGGAATAGGAACCGATTCTGGGACCAACTTTTCCACTAAAATATTGAAATTTAAGAAAAAATTTATGTTGAAAACATAGTCGCCAATTAAAATATATATATTTCCACTAAAGTGACAAAAGTCGTGGGATAGCAATATACACATACATTAAACGACAAAAAAAAAAAAGCCGCACTTGGATATTTTCTTTTTCACCTTCTACAACCGCCAATTTTATTGTTTAAAAAGTAAATTTTTGAACAGATTTTATTATGTTGTTCTCCACATACACTTTAGCAATGAGTCCAGCGTTAAAAACAAAATGCAATTGTCAGGAAAATTGTAATTTTAGAAATTATTTCAAAAATGGTAAGAATAAGGCAGTTAACGATGCCACAAAAAGTATTAATTTTTGAATGAAAATAAAAAAATATTTTAATACGTGAGATGGTAAAATAATTAAATGTTAACGAAATATTGGTAAAATGGTTTTTAGCAAGATATAAAACTTTTTGGCCGTTTAAACTGGAAATTTGGCTTTAGGCGGCCATTTTGCTCGTTTAAGCGAGATGCCCGTAAGTTAAAAAGCCATTGCTTATAAAATCGGTTTGTATTACATTTAGAATATAAAAGAGATTCAGAAAAAGTGTTTAGCAGCATAATTTCTTTAATTACAGGGCAGCAACTAGTAAACGAAGCAAGTTTAAAAGACCGAAAATTTGAAAAAATTAGATTCTCAGTGAAGAGAATTAGGAAAGCAAAACCTCAGATGGCTAAAAAAATTGAAAAATGATTAGTTAATTATTGAGCTGAACTGGTTTTCTCTGATGAGTCAAGTTTAACTTATTTCGAGCTAAAGAAAACAAGCAAACCTGACAACGAAAATATCACCAACTTAATGAAAATCGCACTTTTAAAACAGTGACACATTCTCCGTATATTATGGTACGGAGGTGCAGAACTTTTCAAACTGTCGGGCAAATTTTTATGCTCAAGGGATCAATTAACTCGAAATAAAACACAGTCTTTATAAAAGTGGTGCCTGACTGACTATTTTGAAGGTATCTTGGACATTTCCGCAAACAGCATTTCAAGATGATAATGCACCTTACTACGCGGCGTCTGTGGTAAGTTTATTCACTTCAAATTGTCAATTTCCTATCCATTCCCATGAGAACCTATAATTCTGTAAGTGATATATTTTTTCCTTTAAGTTAAATCCCACAAAAGATATAGCAGAATTTCTTCTTTACCAGACATGGAAATAGTCTTAATCGCGATCTTAAGCGCTGATATCTTTTTTCCTTTAAGTTAAATCCCACAAAAGATATAGCAGAATTTCTTCTTTACCAAACATGGAAATAGTCTTAATCGCGATCCGCTCGAAAATGTTTCGTTTTCAAAAAAGCGGGGGTGAGGGGAGAGGATTCGAAATTTGTAGCCTACAACTCTACCAAAACTAGAAAAAATTATTCGTGATATTTGGCACATTGAAATTTCTGAGATTTATATTAAAACACAGTATAATACTATGTCATTGTGTATTAAAGCAGTAATTCCATATAAAGGTGGAATTAACCCAATACAAATACCTATTTTTAATAAAAATTTGCTTAGATCTAACAAATAAATAGTTTTATTTCATATATTAAAATATAACTTGTTTATTTCATATAATAAATCATAATACAATATAAAGTGTATGGTTATTGCATTATGTTTAAAACGAAACTTTTATGCAGATTCTTATAAAGTACTTCATAGAGTGTAAAAAAGCGAATTATTAAATCGAAAATGTATATAGGTATCATTTCATCCCTTTCGTATTATGCAAATAAGAGTTTTGTTTCAACCCTTACTTTTAAAGTTATTACAAATAAAAAAGGTATAAGTCGTTTTTTCTGCAGTGCGGCGTTTTTTTTTTTTTTGGTCGCTTAGTGTATACAGATAGCCGTAGTATCGTGTACAAAACGCGTAAATGGGCAGTGCATTGGTAGGACTTTCATTTGCATTCGAGTGGTTCATGTAGAAATGTTTCTGACATCATTGTGGCCGCAAGACCGGAAATTAAGACTTTGAATACGGAATAGTAGTCGAAGCTAGACGAATAGGACATTCTGTTTCAGAAATCGGTAGGGAATTCAACAATTTGAAATCTACACTGTCAAGAGTGTGCCCGAGAATAGCTAATTTCAGGTATAACCTCCCACCATCGACAACGTAGTGGCCGACCGCGTGTACTTTATGACAAAGACCAGCCACGTGTTCATAGACTTGTAACCGCAACAAATCAATGCGACGCAATAACGCACGACGGACGCGTCCGTTAGGACAGTGGGGCGAAATTTGGCTTTAATGGACCATGGCAGCAGAAAGCAGACTCAAGTGCGTTTACTAACAACACGATATCGCCTGCAGCCCCTCTCCTGGGCTCGTGACCATATTGGTTCGACCCTAGACGACTTGAAAATCGTGCCTTGGTCAGATGAATTAAGATTTGTTAGTAAGAGCTGATGGTAGGGTTCGAGAGTGGCGCGCAGGTCCCACGAAGCCATGGACTCAAATTGTCACCAAGGTACTGTGCATGCTGGTCGTAGCTCCATAATGGTATGGGCTGCTTTTACGTGGAATGGATAAGTCATCTGGTCCAAGTGAACCAAACATTGACTGGGAATGGTTATATTCAACTGCTTGGAGACCATTCATGGACTCCCTATTCCCAAACAACGATGGAATTTTTATGGATGACAATGCGTCATGTTACCGGGCTGCAATTGCTCGCGATTGGTTTGGAGAACACTTAGGACATATCCAGAGAATGATTTGGCCAACTAGATCGTCCGACATGTATCCCATCGAACATTTATGGGACGTTCTCGAAAGATCAGTTCGTGCACAAAATCCTGCACCGGCAACACTTTCGTAATTATGGACGGCTATAGAGGCAGCATGGCTCAATATTTCTGCAATGAAATTCCAGCGACTTACTTACTGGATCTTAACATATATCGAAACATTTTAGTGCTTGTTTTAGCAATGTGTTACAATCAGTTTTATATTTGTTGTGTTGGTATTGGCATGTATCTATTAAGTGCTAAAATTTCAAGGTTCAATTTTATTAAGTTATCTATCATGTATATCAGTCATTGAAATTTAAGGATTATTAAATTATATACAGAGTGTTCCAAAAGTCCCACACCTCCCACCTAACTCGAAAGTTAGTCGGAATTGGGAAAAATGGCGAAACATGTGTTAAATGAATTCGAGAGGGACTTCTTTAGATGGAAAAACTTTCGGCCCGGGGGGCTAGGGGGGGCGCTAGGGAGGGCAGCTTTAAAATTTCAAATGGGAAGGTATGGTTTGTGGTACATCTCTGGAAGCGTCTCTTCAAAACAATTTGATATAAATAGTTTCGCCCTACGAGGATTATTAAAGGAGATACATGAGTTTCTAGACTTTTGAAATGTAGATTTTATACTTATGTATCCTCTTTAATAATCATTGCAGGGCAAAACTATTTATATCAAATTTATTGTATTGAAGAGACGTTTCCAGGGATGTATCCCGAGACATACTTACTTGTTTGAAACTTTAAAAGGTGCCCTTCCTAGCAGCACTCCTACCACCCCCTTGCCCGGACCCAAGCATTTTTGGGCAAAGTATATCTTATAATACATACATCCCTGGAAACGTCTCTTCAAGACAATGAATTTGATATAGTTTTGCACCGAAATGGTTATTAAAGAGGATACGTGAGTTTCTAGACTTTTGAAATGTACATTTTATACTTATGTATCCTCTTTAATAATCATTGCAGGACAAAACTATATCAAATTCATTGTCTTGAAGAGACGTTTCCAGGGATGTATTACTAGATGTACTTTGCCCAAAAATGCTTGGGTCCGGGCAAGGGGGTGGTAGGAGTGCCGCTAGGGAGGGCACCTTGTAAATTTTCTAACAGGTAAGTATGTATCGTGATACATCCTTGGAAACGTCTCTTCAGTTCAATGAATTTGATATAAATAGTTTTGTCCTGAAATGATTATTAAAGGGGATACATAAATATAAAATCCACATTTCAAAAGTCTAAAAATTCATGTATCTCCTTTAACACTTTGACTGCCATGGCTATCATATGTAATAGCCAGTGATGTTTCCGTTGGGTTACTGGCATTCAGATATGATAGCCATGGTGTTTCAACACTTCAGTCCTTGGCTATAAAAACGATATCAGTTACATGAAAATCGTACTGGAGTTTGATTGTTGGTGGATGAGAATCTTCCCATGTGTTGCAAAATGAATCAGATTGAAAAATATATATATATATTTTTTTTTTATATATATATATATATAATTTTATGTTGAAAAAACTACAAATTACACAAAAAAGTTTTTGGGCACCGTGGTGAAATTTGCAATTTCGGCTTGGCAATCAAAGTGTTAATAATCATCGTAGGGCAAAACTATTTATATCAAATTCATTGTTTTGAAGAGACGCTTCCAGGGTGTATCACAAGCCATACCTTCCCTATTGAAATTTTAAAATTACCCTCCCAAGCGCCCCCCCCCCCTAGCCCCCCGGGCCCAAACTTTTTTCACCAAAAGAAGTCCCTCTCGAATTCATTGAACACATGTTTCGCCATTTTTCACAATTCCGACTAATTTTCGAGTTAAATGGGAGGTGTGGGACTTTTGGAACACCCTGTATATATGTATATATATATTGTTGATTTAAACAGTTTTGTTGATTCAGCGCATTGCTCGCTGATTGGCTGTTCACAGGGAGATATGTGACATAGCTTATCGGACTATCTACTGAATATTACTTCCTTTCAAACCATATTCTTTTGGATAATCAAATCAATTTGAATATTTTTTTTATTCGAGAATTTTTTGTTTGAAACGTCTATTTATTTAACTTGATAAAATTCGGTTTTCTCATTCTACGGACTTTTTTCTTTTCTTTCCCACACTGAGGCTAATTTAATTGGATTTCGACGTACCCAAAAGTGGAGTCTGGATCAATATGGGCATTAATACCTGTACGGGGACTCGAGCCCGGCACCTAGCAACTGAAGTCTCGAGTGCTAATCGTTTGGTCATCAGATGGACTTTGGAGTAGAGAGATAATTTGCAATTTTTAGCGAATGCACAGGTCTACAGGAAAGCAAACTTTTTATGCCTTTCTTGTTCACAATTTAAAAATAAAATATATTTTAAGGTATCATTACGTAGATAGACATGTATCATGGATCCAACTTTGTAATGAGCAACTACAATTTGAAAACGTTACAAACTTCATGTTATATATAACATGATGTAAATAAGACAATTAGATTTTGCAAAACATAGAAAATAGTTTTTTTTTTTTTTTTTTTTTTTTTAAGTTCTGATAGTAAAGTTAAGAAATTAACTTTAAATCAGTTTTTCTTACAATTCGTTTTCTCATGTTTAGATTGCAATTTCCAAACTTCTATGTAATATAAAACTATAAAACTTTACGTAGTGTTTGCCAAGTATATTTTTGTCGAATTGACTTTCGAAATTTTTGTTTTCAGAGAGAAATATGAAAATATAATTCTTAGTAAAGTTTTTTTTTTCCAAAATTATCTGCAATTAAAATCTATGGGCTGTATTTTCTTTTGCGTTAAGCATTTTTAGTACTTTTCAACAATGTTTAAGATTGATTATGAAATCAATTAGTCTTTCTTTATCTATACTCCTTCTCATAATTATAAGAACACCCGTTTTTCTATATTAACTAAAACTGAACACTATTATTTAAACAAATATATTTTTAATTAATTTGAATTTCATTAATAGAATATATTTAGAAAGTTTTATCGTTTTTCTATCTTAAAAAACATTAAATATGGTAAAAAGATGATTTTTCAGGTGTTCACATTTATAAGGACTGCTCGAATTTTAGTAATTTTTTTCAGTTATTCTTTAAATTAATATTTTATGGGATCTCTTTTTAGGGCTAAATAGTCAGACATTCTCTCTGGTATATATATATATATATATATATATATATATATATATATATATATATATATACACGTTTTTGTTTAATATTCAGTTTCAATACCATTTCATGTAGCACATATGATATTTTTAATACATTTAAACTATTTAAAATTGCTTTCCACTTGCATGCACTTTTCTAATATCACAATTTAAGGGTTTTTCAACTTTTAGGCCATGGGAAAGGCAATAATACAGAAGCTTCTTTCTTCAAACTATTTTCTATTGCTCTAAAAGTAGAGCAAAAATGTAAGTCTTGTTGAAAAAAATATTATTACCCCCCAAAATCTAACAAAAATCTGATAATTCCACGTTTAAAATTTGCGGATATTCTCTTCATGTTCATAATAATAGAAAAAAATTACTAAATTCATTCTGCCTTCAGTAGAAGCAGCTCCCCAGAGCACCATAGATCCACCTTTAAAATGCCCGATTCATATCTGCCTTTAAAAAATCTACTGTCTTTCGCTATCTTCAGATCGTGCCAGTAACTGTTAAAACCATTTGGTTAATCAAGATTAAAATGTTTTTCATCCGAAAATGCAACATTTTACCATTTAATGTTGTCTTTATTCAACTTTAATACAGACGCTCTTTCCCCCATTAAATGCTGATTGATTATTACAGATTTTTTATTCATTTTAACATATTATTTTAAGCATGCATAAATGTGGACCCTAACCTTTCGTTAAAAATTACGAGGAAATTCAGCAGCAGTCATGAGTAGAAACAGTAAGAGGAATTATGAGTCTTCGATCACTGTAAAACAACTCTGATTTTGCATCAGATCTCTCTCCTATCGAACCAGCAGTTCAACGTTTGATCACATTTCCTTCAGCAATTTTAGATCTTCGAATTTCGTTAGAAATTCGACGGATTGAAATTATCCTTCCACTTAAAAAACACATCTATCATATACTTCACTACATGAACATTATTTTTTTTCGAGGAATTATCAGTAATGTCCGTTCAAGAAAAATTGAAGGCTTATATATGAATTAATCTAGCCCAGTAGTTAACAAATTCGCATGTCAACTGTAATTTATCCGCTAGTAAGTTAAATAAAACGAAAAAATCTGGATTGTCCCTATAATTATGAACATCTAAAATCGTGGAGAAAAACACCTTTTCATTATTTTTTATTTTTGTTTCATATTAAAAAAATTATAACAGTTTTGGCTTTTAGAATACTAGATGTATTAAGTGCACTTAGTATAATCTTGTTCACAATTCTTTTTACATTAGTTATTTCAAAATATAAAGTGTCCTTATAAATATGAGAAGGAGTGTATAAACCTTTTAGTCCTTCTGTCTGTTCATTGTGTGATAATGTAAACAAAGAACATTGAAAGTTATACATACAACAAATGCGTACAGTTGGAAAGTGTTAATAATCAATGCATACCGTATGAGTTTTCGTTCTTGTTTCGCTATAAAATAAATTTTCATTGTTACATGGTTGGTAAATCCATTTTAAAAAGAATCAAAAATGTAATTATTAATGAACTGTTAAAAATTTTAAAATCTGGAAAGAAAAAAAAAAAAAAAAAAGATGATAATTTTTAACTATATGTGTTGTGTACTTCAAGTGTACAAAAATGGGCTTTAAGTTTAGTGTTTGTAGTTTATTGTTTAATGCTTATCACACACATACAAATATTAAAATGATCCAGTGTTACAAACGGCCCGACTACACGTTCGCTCTCATCTAAATCTACATTTCAATAACTTCTTAAAAACATCTGCAAGAGAAAAAAATATTAATTATCAGTTTGAGTTCACATTCTATTTTAAAAGGATGTCAGAAAAAAAAAAAAATTACATAAACCACACATCTGGTTATTGTTGGAGAGGGAGCCTGTCTTCCACAGCTTATATTCTGAAATAATAATAATAATAATTTGATGTTCCTTTATTAATTGTTTTAGTCGGATATGGATGAGTTTTTTTTTTTTTTTTTTTTTTTACTGTAATAACGAATTTTTGCTTTTTAAGGTAAAAATTTTTTTGAAAGATGTTCTCAAGTCTGCCTGACTCGTTGAAAACTAAACCCGACCCGCAGTAAAAAAAAATCCAGTCAACCTGACCCGCACGAAAAATAAATCGGTCAATCCGACCAGCAAGCGTAAAAGTTCTGTCGACCCGAGCCGGTCGAGTTAGAGTAAAATCAGTTTCCCGACCCGATGCAGGACTCGAATAGCAATGTGTACTTTATAAAATCATAATAAATGTTAAAATCATAATAAAATAAAAAATTTGAAGAATTTCATCATGTAAGAATCCCTATTACTAAAATAAATTTGATTATTTTTAACTATTCATTATTATTAAATAGTCTAAGAATTTCTTTAAATGTCTAAAATTTAATTAAGGGTAGAGTTTTTAAAATAGAACTTATCCCAATTAATCCTCCGCCTCCTCCTGGAAGAATCTAGTTTATAATGTATTTGTACATGGAATTATAAATTAAATTTAAAGATAGTTTAATAATTAAAAAGTATTTTTTTTAATTATCAATTTGCCTATATAATTAATAATTTAAAGTTTTGCGATATTCATTATTACCATACATGCCATTATTCTTTTTCAATGAATGCACTGAAAATTACACATTTTTTAAATCCAGTCTCATTTAATGTTTAATATCATACGGTCAAATGAACCTATAATTTTTTTTTTCTACTATATTCATTAGAAGAAAGTATTGGTTTCGTAAAAATTTTTGACTTCCGATGTTCGATCGATTTACGCGTTTTGAGATGTCCAGAACACGATTAGACCATTTTTAGAAAACGCCTGTGTGTGCGAGCGACTGTGTGTCTATATTAGCGACAAAATTCCGTAGGAACTCTAGCTCAAGAATTAATGTTCAGAATTTCATACAAATTTCTATGTAATTGCATCTTGACATAAATTAGTGCCTATCAACTTTTGATAAAAATCGCCTTAGACATGGCTTTGTCATCCCGTTTTTTCTGAATTTTTAATACGACAGTAAAGGACAAAATTTTGTATATGGCCTAATTAACGCACAGAGCCACGGCCCAGGGGCAGGGGTCTTTAATACTGGAGGCGAAAATTTCGCTTACAGTTAAATAAAAATAACGTATAAGAATGTTTTCGAAAACAACACTTCATGAATATTTTACATCTGAAAACGAAATGAAAAGTTTTTTACAATGGTAATATTTTACTGAAATATGCATTTTTGGGAGAACTAAAGGGAAAGTTTTAAGGCTTTTTTTTTTTTTTTTCAAAAGAGTGATAAAAGCAAATTTCAGAATTGATGGATAGGGAGCCCGAATTCGCTTTAGGCCTAGGATCCACTTTTGGTTTGATCAGTCTCTATATAGGGGCATCGCTTTTCCACTCGGAAGAAGTTCTTCCCTAAAAGTGCAAGTTTTAAATACTTTTCGAAAGAAATAGTCAATACTTTTAATTATCACAGATCTACGGTTCAACCATTTATTTTAAAACAAATGAAGTTATCAATATTTTTATTTTTAACGAAGTAATTTTAATAAATAATTTGTACTGCTTGGATTTGTATAAGAAAATATTGAAGGAAGTTTTGTGATGTGGCCACATCGTAATAGGTGCTTTTTTTTTCTAGCCAATAGTAAATTTTGCTGGAAACCGAATATTTTTAAATTTGTTAAAGTCTGGAAATTCTATAAAGATTTTCATGTCACGTCTTTTCTTTAAAAATAAATAAATAAATGTACTATAATAACTTAAATAATTCGTTGTTTTATTAATATTAAAATCTGTAGTTGAATATGTTTTCTCAAAGAGAATAGAAATATTTTTAAAAGCAGTAACTATTGCATCGGCAGCCAAACCTCCAGTTATTCTAAAGGAATTTTGTTATGAGAATTGCTTATCACCTATGTAACTTTAAACCCTGTTGTTTTCACATTCAGAAAATGCACAACTGTTAAATTTGTCCTTGTTTCGGAAAACTTTTTTTTTTTTTTTTTTTTTTTTTAATGATTAAGTTCGAAAATCGCACTTGGTTCATTTTTCCCATTTTACTGCTTTAAAATAAAATATAAAAAATGGAATATAGAAAGAGAGAGAGTGGAATTATATATTTTGAATGTATAATGAGTAACTCTCCTCTCATAAGAAAATTCCTCACAGAATAACATGATATTTACATGGAAAATAAATTATTGTGAAAGGAGTAAAAATTTAATTGCTCATTAAATTTTCTAAAAATCGAAGTGTCTACCATTCCTCCCCAGCTTTTTCCTTGCTGATTTATTTATTTTACCGAGAAGACGAGAAGTTTAATTTCATTATTACTGACTGTCGAATAATCTCATTCCACGGATTACAAATGTATCGATTTCTTTTGAATCGAATAAAAATATGCAGAATTATTATCACTTTCGAGAACAGACGATGAAAACTGCTCTGTGTATTTTTGTATTTTGTATCAATCCATTAACCAAAAAAAAAAAAAAAAAAAAAAAAAACTGTCCATCGGCTATATTCCTTTTAATTTCTCATAGACTTCTATTTTAAAGCGTCATCTATCGGAGAAATAAGAAATAACTCTCACTTTGTTGAAAATTTTGGCGGTATGTATGATTGATTGTAAATGTTAAATCATTGTTCTCGTTTAATTTGATAAAATTTTTCTAACTTTTTTTATTCAAAAAGTATATACATACCCGAAACTTTAAAAATTAACAAAGCTTGAATATTAAAGGAAAAATACGGGAAGTATTAACAAATATTTAAAAAAAATAAATGACATTTACTATTACTATGTAGTAATGGAAGGTCTGAAGCCTGGATAGATCCAGACGAAACTCGAATATATGTAATATTGAATAAAAAAAATGCTAAAGAGAGCACTGATACAATGCAATTTTTCAGTTTCATTAAATTTGTTACTCAGATATTGCAACTTTTGTGCAAGTCCTAATTTTTGCTTTTAGAAAAGTATGTTTGTATATGTTAGTATTCTTTTTATTGTAATTTATTTTCTTTTTAGAAGTGAATATGGAAAATATATTTCATCATTTGTATATAGTTTGCTTCATGGCAATAAAGAGAATTAAAATATAGCAAAAAAAAAGCGAAAATATGTTTAAAAAATTATTAGTTCAAATACAGTATTTTTCTGTACTTCAATCGAAATGCCTTTTTCTTTTAGTTACTTATTTTTTAACTGATTATTTTTCCATTTATAAGATGTCCATCAATTTAAACAAAAGCACTAAGTATTTCAAATTTGTTTTTAAATCAAAGAAATAGGACAATACCAAAGAAGGGAAAAATCTGTTAGTAAATTATTAATTAAAAAAATTGCACTTCAATCATAAGTTTTCTTTATTTTATTTTTTATTATTATATACTATTTTTTAACTGATTAAATTAATTATAAACAAAACCACCTATTTTGTTCAAATTTGTTTTTTAGATCAATAATTGAATATTTAAAAAAAAAAAAAAAAAAAGTAAACATTTTTTAACATGCATCATTGGGAGGATTATTTTTATGAGAAAAATGTAGTGATTACCCAAAGTCTTAATATAATAAACATTTCTAGCTTTATCACTTACATTTTTTTTTTCTATTTATCATTCAATTATAAATTCATCTGAAAGAATTTTTATCTTTTCTTCTGAGTAAATCATAAGAGTGGAAGGAAAAGAAAAAGTTTTCAAAATAATTCTGAAGATTATTTCCTACTTCTATCCCTTTTACATCAATCTGTCCTTGTGTTTTTGATTTTAGCACTTTTAAGAGCTTACATTTTTGTGGTGCAGATAAATTTTAAAAATTGCTTTGAGGAAATAAGATTTTTTAATTTACTCTACCTTACAAAAGAATCCATGTTTAAATCTCTACAGAGGATTATGAGTCTCTGTCTCTCCATGGCCTTAATTACAAGTTAATCAGTATTAATAAAGTATATTGATAGTTTCTGTTATAAAAGATTTTAATTACCATGGGTGTCGGCACATAGGAGCAAGGGGGGGCACTTGCCCCCTCCTGGAAAATTCTAATAAGTAAACATTATTTTTTAAAGCTTTAAAACTTATGTTATTAGAATTCAAATGACCAAATGAAATTTATGTCACAGAGCCATTTAGAGTCGAACTGACCTGACCTGCACTTAAAGTTTGTCTCTATTCTCTAACCTTTCCCGGAAAACAGATTTTAAATCGACAATAAGATTTTCGCGGATTTGTATTGGTTTAGAATAAACTGTATAATTTTTATAAGTAAAATGTTTTATCTTAAATTATACGCATAAAAATTTGTTGTAGTAAATGCTTACACACAGGCTTACTTCATCACCTCAATCGACCAGCCAGCCATTTGAATCTAACTAAATTTTTTAAAATATGCTGAAATTTTGCAATTTTAAGTTTGCCCCCTCCTGAAAAAAATTCTGGCGACGCCTCTGTTAATTACCTTGAATTAGTATTTTTAATATTTAATTGATCACTACTTTTTTGCTTTGTAGTATGAGGAGCAAACATTCAAACCGTTTTCTCCTTTAGATACAATTTTTCAGAAACACAAACTAATAAATTAAACTCTAATTATTGTTTGTTTAGATGTATTACTAGTTATTAGAGAGACACATAGATATATCTAGGAAGATATGTAGACATACTATCTTATGTTAAGTTCAAAGAAAAATCATTAACTCAATGTTTTTATTTTTGGCGAAAATATGTTTTGAATGTTTGCTTCCTCATATAAGTTACAGAGGTCAATCCTGGCTTTAATTTTCAGGGCTCATTATTATGAAAATATTGTGTAAAGTCTTAGTAATCATACTATATAATGTTTAATATTGACCTAATAGTGTTTCATTAATTTGAGTATATGTAAACATTTGAAATATTGAAAATATGAAACAATTTTGTCGCAAGGCAATTTTTATAAATTTGAATTTTATAGAAAAAGCCCATTCTACAGATATCAATTTTGTGGTGTGACTGTTTTTATTCAGTGGAAATTTATAAATGGTCTCAAATTTGCCTGGATTGACCCCTGAAATTCTTTTCATTATATGCTATATTTCTAAAATCCCCTATTTAGTTTCAGGTTTACAAGTTGATTCTAAGCATCAGTTTGATTTAATCGAAGGCCTTCATGTTTACAATAACTCATACCGTGGACTAACTGTAGTTGAGGGTATTCATCATCTATCTCCTGCTGTTCTTTTGCAAGGTAAATTTTGAAATGACAAGACATTATATTTTTAAAAATTATAATATTGTTGCATATATATTCATAAAGTATTACAAATCAAATAATGTTTTTAATAAAACAAACTTATTTTGAGCTAAAAAAAAATAAATTTTCTTTGCATATAGATTGTTTTCTTTGCATATAGACTGAAAATTTTTTTTAACTTCTATATCAAGTTAAACGATTTTGTTTTGTGGATAAAACAAGCTACATACAAATATTTTAATGAAAAAGCATTCCATCAGATGCATAAAATGAAATAATTACAATTTTTATAAACACTTAAATGTGCTATATACAATATTTTATATATGTATAATATATACACACACACATAGGGCTCGACAAATCCCAGGCGACTGAAAATATACTATTGTTTTATCAGTTATTGTAGACTGAGGAAATTTTTTTTTATATAATTCTTTTATTTGAATAGTTCAATGTAAAATAATACATGAATGACTAGCATTAATTATAGAATAATGAAATATTGCCCTTAGTATCTCAGTTTGCCATCAGTGCTGTCTTATAAATAGTTCGCTATCTCTGGCTCCTAAGATATCGGAACTTTTGTCAGTCAGTCTGTGTGTGTGTGTGTGTGTGTAATTTAGTAATGCATTTCTTGTTTCAACTTCAATAATATCTTCAAGGGCAAATTTAACATCTTGACTTTTCATGTAGTTTCAGCAGTTTGTCTTTTTGCTAATCTCATCCCTCTATCTTGAATCCATATTTTGGTTATTTTATAAGTAAATATATGATATTAATAAGCTTGTTTTATGTTGTTTGGCATTCAAATACATTCTGTGCATATAATTTATGTTTTCTATTAAAAAGGTATAAAATCTGAAAATATGCCAAAATTGTACTGTGTGATTTTCCGTTGGCATTTTGAATTTCATACAGTACTTACATGCATTCTTTTATTTTGATAAATTTTGAATTAAGACTAGTTTTTAAAGTATTTCATAGGTAATTTTTCTGTCTCAATGCAAATTAACCTCATGTAATAGATATGTTTTTAATATTTAGTTTTAAATATTTATTATTTTTTTAACAAGCTTGTTTATTATTTATTTTGCATGTTTTATTAACCATTTAACTTTTATCGCCTTTATTCTTATTGTATCTTTTGTTTCATTTTACTTTTTAGGTGACAACAGGCACTTGCAGTTGCCAACAGATATGTTACAGAAAGTTACTCAGCATTTGTCTCTGACAAATGAGTTTAGTTTTATTGCAACTTTAAAACAAGATGAAAAAAATACTGGAACAATAATTTCCTTCTCGCAAGGAAATGACAGGTAAGCTTTGTCTCTCTTACTAATTAGTTTTATCTGTTATATCACTATTTAACTTCAGAAATAATTTTAAAGGATTTTTCTCCAAAATTTATATAAAGACTGTGGTACTTTTCTATTTAGGAGCTACCACACTATTTGGCACATTTGGCAACACATACGCAAAACGGGGCCTGCTATTTGAAGATCAAACACCTTAAGAACTTAGTCTTGCATAATTCACAGAAAAGATATTTATAGTAAATAAGATAATCAATATATAAAGTTATTTGTAAAATTATTTAGTTTGCATTTATTATCAGTTTATATTAAATTATTTATCATTCAATTTTATAATTATTTTAAGGTAGCTTTAATTAAACTAAATATTTTGAGTGTAATTTGGCAGTTTATCGTGGAGGCTGTCAAAAAAAAAAAAAAAAAAAAAAAAAAAAAAAAATCGCCCAATTGCCAAATAATGGTCTCCAAACAGATAAGTACCCACAATGTTTAATAAAATTGAAAGATGCTTTTATTTATTTATTTTTATCTGTTCGGAGTATTAAGTTTTATTAAATTAAAAAACTATTGAAATTTAAGGTAAGAAACAAAACAGAATATTTCTGCTCATAATTTTTTTTAAGTAATTAAGTTTTTATAGAACCACCCTGTAGATGAAATATATCAAGCATATTATGATTTTCATGTTTTAAAATCAACTTTATATTTGACGGGGGAAAAATATTTGTATTATGTATTATTTGAAATACTTCATAATTATAATGGTGGAAATAAAAATTGTATAGAAATTGATAGTGATTTTCATTAGCTAAACATGTCAATTTAAAAAATAAGAATTTTCATATTTTTGTAATAACTTTATTGGAAAAAAAGAAAAGTTTATATAAAAATTGTGGAAATTATTGAAAAAAAAATAACACCACAATTTATATTGATATAATTATATTTTGTATCTTATTTTGGAGTTTTCGGCAGTTTATATTGACTATGTGACTTCAAAAAGTAAAAATTTAGAGTTTTAGCCTTTTTGGAACATATAATACTTATAAAAGAATTTACTTTCTTTCCTCCCTACTCCCTGCAAAAATGAGTAAATTTTAATTCTGCGTCTAAGCATAGCAGCATAAAATGGTTTAACCTTACTTTTCTTATTTTTGCATATATATAATCCATCAGTGGCTGAGAGGTTCTGCTCTCTAAGCTGGTAGGCAGTGCTGAGGTCAAAACTAAGTCACACTTGACAGCCTAGTCATTTGCAATTTTCCATGGTTTTCTCTAAAATTCATAAGTACAGGCTAGGGCCCTTGTGGAGGGCATTCCACCTGAGCCTAAGTCCTGAGCATAGATCATTAGCCTTAACTCTTACACCCGAGATACTCAACTCATGGCTCCACAAAAAGTCTTAAGATTTTTTTGCTCCATAGCTTAATGTTTTTCCTTTCTCATAAACATTTACTTTTTAGTTTTTATATATACTAGCGGGTCAGTATTTTTAAATGAATCACCATAATTAATGAAACACTAACAGTAGCTTTTATTCCTAAGAAAAAAGAAAAAAATCTGATCGGGTAAAAAGTCGCGCCGGGTCCCCACTGCCTTCGGCAGCGCAGTCCCGTGCGCACAAGTTAAGGGATACATGCGCTGCGCTCACGTAATCCTTCCCTGACCCTTCGTGCCCCCTAAAAAAAAAAAAAAAACATTTCTGATTGGGTAAAAACTCACACCGGGTCCCCACTGCCTTCTGCAGTGCAAATCCATGCGAACTGCACGCACGTGTGAAGGTATACGTGTGCTGCATGAACATATTTCTTCTCAAATCAGATTTTTATTCTTAAGAAAAGAAAATAAAAAAAAATCATTTCTCATCTGGTAAAAAGTCAGACCGGGTTCCCACTGTCTTCGGCAGCACAGTCCCATGCGCATGCACAAGTTAGGGGATATGCGCGTGGTGCATGCCCATTTCTTTCCCACCCTTTCAGCTCCTCCTAACTAACCTTACATATACCAATTTTGAACGGTCTAACTCAATTACCTGAGATGCAAAAGAAAACCTAATCAGGACACCTCAAAACGTGTAAATCGGGTGAAATCTCGAATTCCACTTTCGATAATATAAAAGAACTTTAAAATATCTTTCGAATGATGTATTAAAAATAATTTAATCATAATTAGAATTTGAAATATTGAAATTTTAAAATATTACAGCGCCATCTGGTGGTAGAAATTTCTGTAATTTAATGTTAGGTTCCAAATCAACAAAGCTTTCAAATGATGTTACTTATGAAATTATTTTAATTAGTAGCTGAGATACAAAAGAAAACCGATTCAGGAAACCTCAAAACGTGTGAATTGGGTAAAATCTCGAATTCCACTTTCGATAACATAAAAGTACTTTAAAATATCTTTCGAGTGATGTATTAAAAATAATTTAATCATAATTAGAATTTGAAATACATGTATTAGAATAAAATTTAATTTGCAATTAAAATGTAAATTTTTTGAGTACCAGGGCTCGAAAATTATATTGCTCCACATGACCAGGGCATGTAAAAATTCAAACTGGGCATGCGTTTTTTTTTCTCTTGCATGCCCAGTTGTGTATACAAATTTTTAATCAAAAGAACTTTTACAAAAATAAAGTGTGTTGAAATATAGTGTCTTGACATTGACTTAAAATCAAATAAATGCCACTATAGGTATAATAATGTTGTTAAATTCTTATCACTAGGTATGTAAATGTTTTTTATTAATATGCATTTGAATAAGATATTTGAGCTTGTAAAAATTTAATTTGAACATGTATCTTTCAGACTAACATGCCTGACAGGGCATGTAATTTTTGGATTTTTTCAAGCCATATTGAGTACATAAGAATAACACTGAACATTAAAAATGTATACAGCAAAAACAATAAATTATTTGCCAGTTTTAGTAATGTTCACATGTAGTTTTGTTTTAAAGTGTATTTGAACATGCATTATTATGCACATATGCATCCTTTTTTTTTTTTTTTTTTTCCTTTTGTCTATTGTTAAATAGTCATCAGTTCTTGTTTTGTAACACAAATTTATTGTTCTAAGAATTTGAATTTTTCCTTATAATGTATGCCTTCTTCAGATAGCACTTTACAAAATTAGTTTGTATACTTCATTAATATCATCAACATTTTTGATGGATTAAATATAGTTTCAATAATTTCATAAACAGTAACTTATTTCTAGCAGTCTTTCATATTAGTTTTATTGTAACCATGAAATGAAAGTACAGCATTTAAGATCTTTTTCAAAAATTCTGATTTACAGTTTTGTAACATACAAGGAAACATGCAAAAGGTGTCGTCATCAAAAAGTATTGAAAAAAAATATGTGATTCTACTCTTCATAAAACACCAGAACGTGAAAAAACTATCGGTTGAAATAAAATACAGCGACAACAACAAATTATCAAAATTAAACATTTTTGGCGATTTAGTGCTGTCAGGCTATAAGTTCACTAGCACTGAGATTGCCATGTATGAATAGAACGGTGTTTTGCTTCTCCACCAAGTACTCAAAATCAGTCGGCTGACAGTGTGAAATCGCCAAATGTGCTTAATTTTGATAATTTTTTGTGGTCACTGTAATTCATTTCAGCCGATAATTTTTCCACTTTCTGGTGTTTTATGAAGAGTAGAATCACATATTTTGTTAAATATTTTTTGAAGACGACACTTTTTGAATGTTTCCTTGTTAGTGAATTTCATTGTTTATATCTGACAAGCTGTGCGGATTTTGGATTTCGGCAGATTTTAGGTCTGTAGATTTCTGGCTCTCTACTGTACGTCTAAATATGTGTGTGTGTGTTTTAAATTTTTATTTTTCAATAAATTTGAAACAAGCTTGGATTTTTATAACTCAACATCTCTTGTCAATAGGTCAAATTAATTGGCTTTGCTTTAAATTCCCCCCCCACACACACACACATATATGCAAAAAATGGATAGAACTTTACCGGTAAATAATAAAAAAAAAAAATAAAAATAAAAAAAAAAAAAAAGGCTATGTATTATACATGTATTTTTAATTGGAAAACTGAATGAATTTTAATAAGCCAGAAATGACTAAGCTAAGATTTTGAGCCTGGGTAATTTCATATAATGGACCAATGTTCTACCAACTTTGCTAACTGGTCAACATCTGAGTGGTATTAATTCCTCACAAGGTGAAATTTTTATTTTCTGTTTTGTGAATAGTCTGTAAATTTTTGTTGTGTTTTGTAAATTTGACACAATCTTAGAGAAAATTTTATTCCATTATTGCTGTATGAATAATTTTTAATTATGCATTATACATATGCATTATACTTATTTTTGATCAAAAGACCAAATTAATTTTAGCAAGAGTAAAGAGTGACTAGGCTAATATTTAAACCTGGATTGTTTGTATAATGTACCAATATACTGTCACCTTTTCGCTTTCACTAAAATTAATTTGGCCTTTCTATCAAAGAATGTGCATAAAAATTAATGTTTTACTTAAAGTGAAGTGGGGTAAGTGTAATAATATTTTGGCATAGTTCGACTTTGAGCTCATTTTGCTTAGTTGCTATTATACCTACTCATCCAGAAATTTTTTAGGTTAGAACTGTATATAACTGGTTATTAAAAAATGAGTTTTTTATAATTTAACCTTCTGACCAACACAACCGGATATATCTGATCGCTGAACTGTTGTTTTTTCGTATGATTTAAAATTACTTAATTATAAATTTTTTGCTTATATTAAACTGTGAATGTTATGTTATTTACCTTCCAATACATATTGTGCAACTTTAAATTTTGTGGTTAGTATTTCCATTTGTCCAGTGCTTTACAGTACAAAATTCCTGGGGTAAGTTTAACTATGGGTGACAAACTTAAGAAATAGAACAAATCTGAAATTCTATTCAAAATCTACATACAAAACTTAGTTCCCTTTTCAGATACTGTGGAGTTTTCTTCACAAGTACAGCCATGGCAAAACTTTGAGTTTTGAGAAGGGCACTCTGTTGGAGAGGGAAAATGTAAGCAATTTTTAAAATTTCTAAAACTATCAGTGTTTCCTATTTGATTTGGTTTCCAAAGGCTAAATATAATAAAGATTCAAACAGATATCATGACTATTAGGTCCAAATTCAACTTATCAGTTCAGTTATAAGCCAAGATTACGCATACCCCGCTTCATCTTAAATGAGAAACAGCAATTATTTACTTTTAAATACAAAAGCTAAATAAATGCTGCGTTGCCTATAATATTCAAATTATTTCTCAGTTTTTGAAAATTATGAATTATATAACTATACTATTAGTGAAAATTAAACTTTATCACAAAAAGCTGCAACTTTACTAGGAAATTTTTATTTCATGGGAGAATTTCTGCAGCAAATTGCAAATACTGATAATATGCAGACAATCTGAAATTTTTTGGGATAGAGAATTTGACCAGGGAATATGCTCTTTGGAAAAAAATGCTCACTTCAGAGAACTTTTAGCTGATTTGTGAAGTCATTTTAATAATTTTGGATCAAATTATTTAGAAAAAGTTTTATAGACCTTGATATTTATAGTTATTGATTTTATGAATTATTTATTTTACATATTTATTTTTTTATGATGTGTTTTGAAAGATTCAAAAATACCATCTAACAATACAATAGTTAAAATAAATCATTAATTAGCATTTTTTTAGACTTCCTACACTCTAGATCAGTAGTTCTCAAAAGGCGTGTTCAGGGTGCGCTGGTTCACCATAGATTTTTGTATGTGCGCAGAGATGTCTTAGAGAAAGTATGCTCAGATATAAAAATGAATAAAGTTACTCTGTTATACCATTTCTTAATGATATACAACTCTTTTTCTCAACAGTTCATTATGTAACTCTTGGAAAAGACAGCCATTTATTTTTGTTGTGTATACAGTTGAGAATCTCTAATCCACATACCCATAATTCGCAATTGTCTATAATCCGCACTCATTTTGTAAATGTAAACAAAAGATTTTGCAGTAACGAAAATCTGCCATTTTGGATGTGTATGAGAAAATATGATGTTAATTCACATACTAAAATGAAAAAAAATGAGTGTAAAATTTAATTTAAATACAGTGAACTCTCGTTAAAACTGACAATCAAGGGCCGGCAGTTTTTGGCCATATTAACGAGAGTCCATTATAACAGGAGTTCATAAGTTCTATATGAACTCTGAAATTACTACTATTATGTACACATACATAGTATAATACAAATGAAAATTTGTTTCCTCAAACTCTTTTATTCACTAAAAATATAAACGCATGAAAAACGATATTTACTTAAACTTTTTTCTTCATATAGTACAATATAGTACGACTTGATGTAGTAATTCGGCCATTTCTAATGCCATTGCTTTTATAAGTAGACTATTAATTGCAATGTTCTCAGAGCGTATTTGTTTGAACCATTTCAGCAATGCAATTTCCAGTTCAGGGTGGCCCGACCCTCGAATTTTCTTTCGAGAACCCAAGACATCTCCTGATTCGAAGGCATCTATTATTGCTTTACATTTCAACCATATTGAGTTCACGTTTGAACGTTTAAATCTAAGCTCTTTCACCACATTGATTTATTTGGATCCACTTTAAATTTTTTGGATGACTTTCACTTTCTCCGTCGAAGTTAATAGGTTTTTTTTTTACTGGAAGATGCAGCCATTACCAAAATACAGAAAGGAAATGTTGCACTGATTGTGATCCTATTCTGCAGCTTTTACACTGATTGTAATCCTATTCTGGGAATGAGCAAAAGCTAAGTGCCAGTGAGAAAGCAAAATCGCAGTCTACTCAAAAATACAGTGTAACCTCGCTTTTACATTTTTCAAGGGAAAAGGCAAAACATAGCTGCCAAGTCTTCTTGATTTCCAAGACTTCCTGAGTTTTATATTTTCTTCTTGCTTCTTGCCAGGATATAAAATCTTCCCAATTATTAGATTCTCCATATATTTTATTTTTTCTGATTTCAAATAAAGAAGAAACATCTCTATAAATAAATAATAATGCGAAATCTTATGTGCATAATTTTTATCTTTTGTCAAAAGAATATGGGATGTTTCAAAATATTAATGGTATCTTGCAAAGGCTTTTGCAAAGCAGATCATGATGTTACACAACATAAAACATTTGTCTTTTAGAGAATGAAACAAGATCCTTATAAAGCTGGGAGAGTGTGAATTATGGTGCTTTTCCTGTATCTGCATTGTTGTAGTGTCATGTGTTTACTTAGGAGAACAAACTTATTGTGGATGGTATGCTTGCTATCCTTTATAAAACAATAGTAATTTTTATTTGACTTTAAAAAATAATCATTTAAAAAATGAGTGTTGTTAAAAAGTAATATAAGTAGACATTTCGTGATGCATGTGCAATAGAATTTACTTTTTCAAAGAAGTCAAACATAAATTAAAATTATATGCTTGCCAGTGGTGTCACCAGAAAAAATTTCAAGAGGGGGCACAACCTGATTTTTTTTTTTTTTTTTTTTTTTAAATAAAATTCTGATAGCATAGTTTTAAAGTTAAAGAAAAAAAATGCTTATTAGAATTTTTAAGGGGGGGCATGTGCCCCTCCTTACCCCATTGTGCCAACGCCCATGATGCTTGCTGTACTATTTGTTTTCAATATTCAAAATAAAGCTTATTGCCTTATCTTGGAATCGAAACCTAATATTTTTATAAAATTTTCCCTTATTATGGTTTTTCAGATTTTAGAGAGAAAAAAAAAAAATTGCTATGTGTACTTTAAATATTTCAGGATTACCATTTGATTACATGGTTAAAACTTTATTTTTGAAATATGAACATTATCAGAGTCAGTGTTTTCATGTAAGATACTGAACATGAGAAAATATTTCACGAAAAAAGCATCGGATTGTAAATACAGTCAACTCTTAAAAATCCGCAACCCTAAAATCCGCATATCATTTGCAATGTAAATAAACATTGTCACAATTGATTTGTTGATTAGTGGATTGCAAAAATTCAGCTGTATTAAGAGACAAATCAGTTTTTAACTGGTGCTGATGAATCACCAATCACTCAACATATTACAGAGGAGGAAATGATAAGTGTAATTATACATAATTATTAAAAAATAAATGATAATAATTTAGATGAAAAGAGGAAAGACAGTTTTCAAGAAAGGTTTTCTCTCATGAAGATAAATACTCAAATTTTCTCATGGCACAAACTTATGTGATTGACTGACTAAGAATTGCTGACTTTTTTGTAGGTTATAGGAAAATAAATATGTATGAATATTCTTACTTAAACTAGTATTGATCAGACTTTTCAAAAATCTAGATAATTTGTAACTATAATGCGATATAAAAATTGTTCTTTAAATTAAAATTTCATGAAATATTTGTACATTTATTAGACACACTTTATTTCAGCATTGTATATATAACATATAAATTGTATCTTAAAGATTTCCTACTTAAATGAGGTTCTAAGATGTAAATAAAAGAAATTACTCTAAAATCTGCAAAATTCAGAAATCCGCAAAACACTTCGTTTTAAGCTGTGCGGATTTTTGAGAGTGTACTGTATATAGAGAGAATCTTCTTGATTTTAATGCAATCTTCCTGTTTTTTGAGCTCAGTCTTCTTGATTCTTATTACAAGAAGTTGGCAGGTATGCAAAAATTATAGGAAAGTGTAAATGGCAAGAAATGTTTTTTTTTTACATTCAACTCATGGTCAAAAAATGAATAATTTAAGAAAAGCTTGTTATTGGCATTAATTATTGTATTTTATTTTAAATAACTAAATAATTTTTTAAATAAAAGGACTATTTAGAAGTTATCTCAGTGTATAACGGTTAAAAAAAAAAAAAAAAAATGCATGTATATTATGTATGATTCATGAACATACAAATATTAATTAACAGTGCCACATCAGTAATTGGTGGCTGACACTGAACTTTCTGTTCAGGTTGCATCAGTCATTAGTAACTGAAACTGAACTATCCATACAGACCGAGTTAGATGCTGGTGGTTCACAATGTAAAATATGATATAAAACTAAAAAAAATTGTATTATTTTAAGCAATTACTTAAAATTTATTTGAACTTTACTTCTAAACAATGCCGATAGCCTGACAGGGTTTTTTTCATAAATTTGTGTGGCACTCAGTGTGTCAATCAACCACAGTATGTACTTACACTGTCATCTCTCTCTCTTTTTTCACGAAAAAGTCCAAATTGTTTTTTGCTTTATTTTTTTTATGGATAGTTTATTTTTTACTTCCTGTAGTTTATAAAGCAATGAGAAATTAGCACATGGATATGATTCACAGTTAAACTTCTACTTTCACAGTGTCACTTTGAGTACAGGCAAATCAGCTTCTAATTGCAATCTTAGTGCATTGTTTATTTGTTCTTCAGCAGATAAAAAATATCTGCCTTGGTTGAATCAATCTTCTAAATGTTTTTATATTTTTTAATTTAATTATATGTATTTCTTTTATTTCCTGTAAATATAAGTGTAAGTGGCAGAAAATTCAAACTTTTGTCAATGTAAAAGTGAGGATGGAAATTAATTGCAAATGTAGAAAAATGAAGGAATCTAAAAAACGAAATTGTAAGTTGAATCACTTGTTTGAAGAAGGAAACAAGTCCAAAATTAGAATTTTCAGAAAAATGAGAAAAATATTTTGATTTCCAGTGTATTTATTTGTAAAAGATAAAATTTGTACAAAGATGTATTTTATATTAACCCTGCTGTTCTGTTTGGATCTATTTGACCCAAAACGTTTTTCATTTCTTTATAAAGAAATGACAGTTTAGAAATGTTTTCTAGCCATTTTATGACTTTGTTAGTGTAGGAAATATTTTAATTTCCTGAAAATATTTTAATTTTATTTATATAGTTTTATATTTATTAAAATGGTACAAATGTAATCTATAGTAAATGGGAACAGAACAGCAGGGTTAAACAAATGGTTTCTATTCCCTTCTTTTGCCTGGCATGCACACAAAGAGAATTAAAAACCCAATTTTCGATTTTTGGCACTTGTTCTTTTCTTCAAGCTAGTGATTAAATTTCAAAAAAGTGTAAATTTCAGAAACATAAAAGCCAGTTATATACTATACAATGAAAGTTATTTTCAGTGTCATATTTGTGTGAATTAGGATTTTCTACTATCGCCATCATTAACCCTTGTTTGCATGATGATGAAAATTTCCATCATAACATTTAGTGAACAAAAAATTGTACTCAAAACAAATGTACTGTAAATTGGTTGTTGCTTTCAACTTTTTTCATGACTATTGTGTAATAAGGAACGTAGCTATAAAAAAAAAAAAAAAAAAAAAAAAAAAAAAAAATCAAATGTCACAATTATTATAGCAGGTTTGAACTTGTCATTCTGCTGTTTGTTGTGATTGGAAGAAACGTGCGGTTTCTTGCATATTTCTTTTTTATAACTAATCTGAAATTTTTTTTGCTAATAAAAGTGATGAAATTTACATCACTATGCAAAGATACAAAGATATATTTTTATTTTTATTTTTTTTGTACTGAGCTTAACATGTAAATTTGCATGATGGATATTTCCATCATACTGTTTTTTAATTATTTTATATTATATATTTATAATTGGATTTTTTTTTTTTTTTTTTTTTAACATTTTTCCTTTAATCTAGAGCAGGAATTATATCACCCTAATTTATTTCACAAAAAAAGAAACAAATGTGCAAAGAAGGGTTGAGTGTAAAAAGTGAAAAATTATATGTATGAACAAAGAACTGAAAATTTGCCTTTCAAATACTTAATTTATTATTAGAATGTATTTTTCAGAAATTTGTGCAGAGTGCACCTACACTTATTTGTAAAATTTTAAATGCATCCTGACTTTAAACAGCTTGAGTAAGACTGTTCTGGACCATATCTAGTTTGCTTTAACGTATTGTCTCATTTCTAAGACATATAAAACCATTTATGAAAATTCATTTTTAAAATTTTAAAAAATCTAATAAATGTTAATTTCTGAAAATAAAATATGCTTTTCTTTTCTTTTCTTTTTTAGGTTCTTAGAACTACAAAGTAGTGGCCGTAAAGATGAAGTGCGTTTGCATTACACTCATAAAAATAATACATTTGTTGAGACATTCCCATATCATTTAACTGATAAGAATTGGCATCAAGTAGCCATTAGTGTTAGTGGAAATACAGTGAATTTATATGTGGACTGTAATCGTATTTATAGAAGAATTATACGTGACATTGACTATAATTTCACTGGCCGAAACATTTCACTGTGGCTTGGACAAAGAAATGCCCACCATTTCTTATACAAGGTAAATAATTTATTTGTAGCTTAATAATGTTCTAAATAATCAAACTACTTAAGTATTTATTTGAATTTAACAAAAGTTTTTACTCTAAACAAATTGGTAAGTTTTTGGAATATTGTTGATATAGTCGAATTTTTATTTTAAAAAACTCTTTCCCCTCTTTCTAACTAAACCTTACTTCCCCCCCCCCAAAAAAAAAAAAATAAATAAAAATAAATAAATAAAACTAAACTAAGCACAGTTTTTGTAAAATGGAATCTAACATTAGTATTTAATCAATAAATTTGCATTGATTTTAGTTTTAGATTCTAAAATATTTTGTATATAATTTGTACTCATATTTAGGGTTACTTACAAGATGTAAAAATTGCAGCTGAAGCACATGGTTATGTAATCCAATGTCCAAGTTTAGATACAGGTAAGTTAAACATTTTAGATATTTATATATGAGGTAAGTGTATCAATTGTGGACACTTTACAGTAATAATTTACATTTTAAAAATAAGCTTTATAAGTCGTGCATAGATTCATTTCACATTCAAGGTTGGTGCTACAACCCTCTACTATTAGTACCTTGAACTACTAAGACTTTTAAGCCTTCAGTTCTTAAATGATATCTATTTAAGTGAAAGTGAAACTTTTCCATGTTGTCATTATTACATGTAGTATTTTAATAAGGTAAGCCAAATTTTATTTGCTTTGCATGTACTTAATTTCAAGGTGATTTCTTGTACCCTCTGATTTCGTATGACTAAAATAAGTATGCATAATTCTTTTGTGTTAAATTTTTTATTTTGTTATAAGATATTACTTTTTATAGGTGTCCACTAATGATACCTTGATATAGCATTACCCAGTAGTGGACAGACATGTCCACTATGGGATATTTTTGATTGGGTATTTTTAAACTGAGTCATTTGAATGAGAGAACAAGTAGTGGACATGAGTCTGCATTCTCCCAAATTCAAAATAGAATGGGAAGTGATCACTCAAAATTACATCTAAATATTTATACATTCCTATGCTTATTTTCTCCCAAGTTTTGTCTAGATGCTTTTAAGATTCCTGCAATAACTTATAAATATTTGAAAGTGAGACTGGCTAGTTGAGGCATTACAAGATTATTATATAAGGGTGTGATTCAGATGCTATTTACAAATTAAAATTCAATTTAAATAAAACAATTTGATCAAAGCGCTTTGAAATGTACCAGTTAACCCTTTCTTGGGCCATGGGACGATTGTTTCCCATTTTTGTAATCTTTCAAAATTCACATGTGGAAAGTGCAATTCCCATTATACTATACTGACCTAATTGTTATAACAATCGGAACACTAATTACCACTTCAGTTTTGTGCTGACATCTATTGTTCAGCCTACTAAATAGAATTAGCACATTTGTTTTGAAAGTTTCAAAGCCTTGTGTGAAATTTGTTCTGCTATGACACCTGTTTTGATGTGACATTTGTACTGCTCAATGATTCTACTGCAAATGTGAGTAAAACACTGTTTTTATTGTAATTGCACTTTATTTCATATAAGGGTGATTTATTTATTTATTTAAAAAAAAAATCCCTATATAGGAGACCATAGCTACCATACCGCTCTGAGAAACTGAATAATAATTTGGGGGAAGGTATTTTGAGGTATGCGCTCAAGAATCATATGAAAAATAACAGTTAAACTCTAACAGTTATGGTTACAGTGACAAAATTTCAAAAAATTCAAATGGCAACACCTACTTTTTTTTATTGGAATGGTATTTCCATACCAAAAAGCCGTAAATAGCATTGAAACGATACCTGTAGCACTAAAATTGCCAGCGCTAGAAGAAAAGAGAAAACAACTGTGATGTGTCTACCAGAGCGTGACTAATGACCTTACATTTCCCACTGAGTCTTCGGCTCTGACTAAAGTCTACTTATTCTGCTTCGAAACGAGAAGAAGAGACCATGTTATCCTTAATTTCGTGTAAGGCTACTGAATAAGGTTTGTAATTTCGTTGTTAGTCGTAAGACACAGTCATGACCGACATCATCGCACTAAGTGAAAAATAAGGCATTGTGAAATGTGTGATGTGTATCTTGCTTTCTTGCTCTGTGAACAATATGCCGCTTGCTGGTGAACATCATCATCCATTTTGATTGTCATTTCACAATGCCTTGTTTTTCACGAACACTCAGTATGAAATGTGACGTCATTAAAAAAATAAAAGTTGGGCTCTGGTAGGCAAATAAGTTTTTTTTTTCTTTTTTTTCTTAGACTGCTAGTGCTGGCAATTTTTGTGCTTCCGGTACCGTTCCAATGCTAATTATGTTTTTTTGGTATGTATGTAGATCCCATTCCAAAAAAAAATAAATGTTGCCATTTGAAATTTTAGAATTTTTGTCACTGTAACTGTTTGAGTTTAACTGTTACTTTTTATGATTCTTGAATGCATACCTCAAAGTACCTTCTGCCAAATTTTTATTCACTTTCTCGGAACGGTATGGTAGCTGTGGTCTCATATCAGGGTAGTTTTTTTTTTTTTTTTTTTTTTGTAATCACCCTGTATTTTTGCACATTTTATGAATGATAATATTTGAATAAATAATAATTCAAATTCATCAAAATAAATTACATTTCTTTAAATGCTATTGTTTAAATGTTAATTTAAAAAAAAAAAAAAAAATCTGGGAGAAATTCAAAAGAGAAATAAATGACCCACGAAAGGGTTATAATCATTACAGTTTTCAGAGCCAATTTGTTTTTAGCAGTGGTGTAGTGCTATATTTGAATCTGGGCATGCTCAGAAGCTAACTATGGAAAGGCCTATTCCTTAAGTCTTACCCTGTCATGTTATTTAAGTGTTGAAATTTCCAGTTTTTAAAAACATATCTAAATGGTGCTACTGAAGTATTAAAAAAAAAAAAAAAAGTTGTATTTCTTGCAGAAATCTTCATTTGGTATAAATTACTTAGATTATATGCCAAGAAATTTACTTCTTTTAACACGCTCATTGCCAAGCTGAAAATTGGGAATAACATACAAATAGAAGAAAAAAAATCTCTTCTCTAGTGGCCAATGTAAATATTACTCGCCATTTTCCTGTGGCCACTATACTATTCAGCATAGAAACTTGATAGCTACGTCCACGTGGTAACATGTAATCTGTCGTTTGGTGGGAACTCGCATCACACAATATCCTGTGATTGGCAATTAACATGTAAAGAAGAATTTTTACTTTTTTTTTAAAATTATTCATTTCAAATAGTTTTTTTTTCCCTTCTTTTTTAAGAAAGTCTTAATTACATCATAGTAAAATGAAGCTGTCAATTTTACTTTATCAACATTTTTTTTTTTCTTTATTTACCTGACATCCATGGCAATATGTTTCTTTTCCTTAAGCTTGATGTCCAAAATTTAAACTAGTTCTCATTCTTAATTATGCGACAACTTCTACTAAAGTTTTAAAATAATTTAAATAAAAAAACATTTTTTAACAGTAGAAGCTTTTTATTGTGGAGCCCTGAAAAGCATAAAATAAAAAATTTATTCTTGCAAACACGTGCTATAAATATATGAAAGTTTCAATGCTAAGAAAATTTTAGAGAAAAATATAGATATTTCACTTTTGCAAGAGATGAAATTTTTTAAATATTCAAAATATTTTAAAAAGCTATCTAGACCAATAATCATAGTCGTTAGTTTCTACATAAGTATTTGTTAAACCATAAATTTCAAAGGTCTCAAAAGCTTTTTAAAATATTTTGAATATTTAAAAATTTTCATCTGTTGCAAAAGTGAAATATCTATTTTTTTTTCTAAAATTTTCTTAGCGTTGAAACTTTCATTTATTTATAGCATGTGTTTGCAAGAGTAAATTTTCATTTTATGCTTTTCAGGGCTCCACAATAAAAAGCTTCTACATTTAAAAAATGTTTTTTTACTTAATATTTTATTTTCTGCTTTTTAGTTATTAAAAAAAAAAGCTTCCAAAAAAAATGAAACAAAAATTCTTAGAATACTGTGTAGTCTCTGAAAGATTTTCTTTTATCAATTGACACCTTTTCTATTAATTATCTGCAAAAATTAACACACACCGGCCCTTGGAAAATTGAACCCTTGACATACTCTAACCAAAAATCAAAGAACAGTAAAAAGAAAAAGTCATAGAACATGCTAAAAGGTTCCAACAAATACTTATACAAAAAGAATATTGTTCTCAAATGCTTTTTAAAATATTTTGAATATTTAAAAAATTTTATCTTTTGCAAAGTGAAATATTTATATTTTTCTTTAAATATTTATATTTTTGTGTTTCAACAATTTTCTTATTGAAACTTTTATTTTTTATAGCATGTCCTTACAAGAATATTTTTTTAATGCTTTTTAGGGCTACACAATAAAAACTTCTTTTTTTTTTTTTTTTTTTTATTAAATTATTATTTCTGTGTGTTGTAACTAAAAGAAGCTTCTTAAAAAAATAATTAATCAAATTTTTAGGATAGTGTTGTAGACAACGAAGGATCTTTATTTTATCGTTTGATATCTTTCCTATTTATATGCAATAAAATAACACATCGGTCTTAAAACCATCACGTTATTAACACGACGCTCTATCCAACAGTAGCTAACAAGCGACAAAAAAAGGTGCTGACATTTATATTAAAGTAGAGGCATTTTTGTTTTTCAGCGTGACATGAAAACACTGACAAAATTAAATTTCAGTAAAAAGCTTCTAAAAATATATTATGTATTTTTTCTTAAAACTTTTTATTTTGTGCTTTTTTAATATCTAAAATATTTTGCATTTTTTAATATCTAAAAAAAGAAAGCTTCTTGGGGGGGAAAAAAAAAAAACTCTTCAAAAATTCTTAGGATACTGTTTAGTTAAAGAAATATTTTCTTTTATCAATTTATATCTTTTCTGCTAATTATGTGCTAAAATCAACATGCGGGACCTTTGGGGGGATTGAACTCTCAACCACCGCGTTACTAACTTGACACTCTAACCAACTAAGCCAAGTAACGACAAATGGAGTAGCTTATATTTACTTTAAAATGGAGGCGCCTTCTTTATTAGCATGATAGAAGACACGGTGACCGGTGACGAAGTCAATTTGATATAAAAAGCTTCTAAAAAGAAAAACAAAACCTAATGCTTTTAAGAATCCCCAAAACTATAAGATATGCTCTCTGAAGACAACGTGACTCTGACTCTTTAAATAGCATAAACAGTGAGAAAAACTGAAAGAATATTACTGCAATAAATATTTCCAATACCAGGGTAGATTTTAGAATATAAATAGACCTACATACATGAAATATGATTAGCAAATGCTTTCAAAATAAAATAGCTCTGTGGGCGTTGGAAAGGTTATTATGTTATAACACTTTTAAAAAAAATAATTATTTCAGGAATGACATAGTTAGTTGAACATTTTATTTCAATATAATTTTTAAAAACTGAATGATAGGTAAAATAAAGATAAGAGTTGTTGATTCAGAAAATTAGACGTTACTTTTTTTTTTTATCAAAGTTATTTTTAAATTTAAATAATTTTTAGTGGCTATGGGATGCATCCCCAGCATAATCAGAGGATCTGCTATTTGTTTCCGTTTCTCATAAAAGCTTGGTCATTTCATCGTGACTAATGTAACATTTAAAATAGATTAAAGCAATCAAATTAAAAGCTGCATATTGAAACCACACTTAGCATAGTTTAAAACAATTGGTATTATCCAAATGCTTTTTTACCCCAAAACAATTTTTTTTCCTTCCTTCCAAAAAAAAAAAAAAAGGGTTCTTTTTCTTTAATGTGAAGTTTCTAAATTATTTTTAGGTAAATTACTTCTATTTTTAACAGAACATCTCAATTTATTTCAGATGTATTCTTCCTTCAGTTAGTTTTACTTATGCAGGGCTATAAACTGAACAAAGTGGTTTTGTAAACTGGATATTGGTTATAACACAGTTACAACCATCCAATCTTCTTACCTGTATGTTGAACCTAAAAGTAAAATAAACTGATTTTTAATTGAAGTAAAATAGGCTAATTTTTTAATTATCAAATAAAAAGTAGCATTAAAATATGCTCAACAATTTTTCTCAAAAACAATTTATTATCTTAGATTTTTAGATTTTATACAAAAAGTTCTCCTTTCAAGATTTTTTTTTTTTTTTAATGATACTAAAGATATAATAGCACTTGAATGGTGGGAAAGTCAAGAAGATGACTATTAAAAAAAAAAAATCTCAATATTTATGTGTTGAAGTTTAAAATATTAATTCAAAATCCTGTTCTATTAGTAGATTTTTAAATAGATTGTAATATTCTGTTGTGTAATTCTACACTATTATTTTTCTCAAATTTCTTCTGGTAATTTTTTTATTGCATTATAAATGTATTTCACTTTGTTCTTAGTTTCTAAAATAAAGAATTTTTTGTTTTTAAATATTCATCATTTAAATCACTAGATAAATACAAAGTACATTAGATTTAACATTTAAAGAAGAAAAAAAAAAGTTATTTACTGTTACCTAATCATTATTATTTGCATCACTTTAATGGAAACTCATAACCTTGAATATGATTTATTGTTTTATAAAGTAGAGCTATGATTGAATATAAAAGATAACTGTGATGATTCTTAATGTAAGACTCTGATCTAGTAATTCTTAATACAGGGTGGGACAGATAAAAGTAGCCTGAACGAGTGGATACGATTGGACGTGAATGATTGATGGGCACACCATGTGATCGAAACTGGTTCAAATCTTAGTGCAGGATGTGTCTGTATGAGTTGATCAGTGCAGAGGTGAAGATGGTACTCACAGTGCAACAGAGGGTGTTTGTTGTTGAAAGTTACATTAAAACAAATTCGTGGAAAGAGTGTGGTTGGTTGTTTGCTCATAAATTTAAGGGTGTCAAAGTGCTAGCAAAGAGTGCCATGATGCATGCAATGATTAGTCACAAACAAGACATCAGACATTAGACATCAGACAAGATCTGTTTTGAACAAGGCAAAAACATTCCGAAACGTGTCCAAACACTAGAAAATGTAGATGCAGTTAACCAGAAAATGCTTCTCAGTCCTAACAAATCAACCCGATGCCTGGTGCAAGAGACCGGCATATCATGTCGATCATGCAGACGAATACTTCACCTGGACCAGAAAATGCATCCCTACAGTGTCTGTTTTTCATGCATTAAAACCAACAGATGCTTCTCAGTTCCTCCAGTTTTGTGATTGGCTTTTCACTGAGATAACAATGAATGGCTTGGACATGGACCCTTTTTTTTTTTTTTTTTTTTTCCTGATAAAGCCTGATTTCACCTGAGTAGTTATGTCAACTCACAGAACGACAGGTTCTGGGCAGTGGAGAATCCAATCACTTCCACCCTACACTATTGCATGATCAGAATGTTGGGATATGGTGTGCAGTATCTGCACGGTGCATTATTGGTCCCATCTTCTTTCATCAGGTGCTGAATTCAGAACATTATATTTTTAACACTTTTTAATCCATTTGTAGCAGCATTAACTGAGGAGGAAAAGACCTACACTTACTTCCAATAGGATAGAGCCCATACAGCCCACTGAACCATGGATCATATTTACACAATCTTCACTCCTGACAGAGTTGTTAGCAGAGGTCAGTCTGGTCTTGACCCTAGCTGGCCACCCCTGTCAGTGTGAGATTACTTTTTATAGGGAACTCTCAAGTCTAAGGTGTATCGCAACAACTCTCATAATCTTCAAGAACTGTAACAGAACATTTCTGATATTGCAGCAATTCCAGAAATCCAGCTTTGATCTACTTTCAGCAACTTGCTGGCCAGGACCCGAAATTGTCAAGAGATCAATGGTGGTCATTTTCAACATCTGCTATAGGCAGGTTAGCGAACTAGTATTTTCTTTCCTGTGCTGTGTTTCTTTGTAACCTGGAACTCTGTTCTCCAGACCACTTTTATTTACCCCACCCTGTATTAGATTTTATGTTAGCTTAAATAATTTTCAGATAAAGTAATAGCACTGCTCAGCATGAAAATTGCATCTGACACCATTCCAGCATATTCTTATGTAAAATGACCTTCTGTATCCGAATATGATGCCCATTTTGCCCTATCATCCACCGTTTTTCAGGAATGGCCCCCTATTTTTATCACTTTTTGGTGATTTTTATGGCTATAAATTTGATTTTTAGGAGGAGGAAGGATTATTTTAACCGTTAAATATCATCTGAGGGGCTACAGAGTTGGAAAATTCTAAAACATGGACATTTGCGACAAGGAAAAAATTTTTGGGAGGATTTGCCTCTGAAATTATGCATTACATATCTTATATTTTTTTAATCTGTTATTAATATTATTTTTTTAACTTTATATATTTTTGGTTTTAGGTGTTAAATTATTTTTCATTCTTCAAATCAAATTCATGGTCATAAAATTATCGAACAGGCAAAGAAATTGCGGGAGGGGCTGGTGTTTCTAGAAAAACGTGGGTGACTGGGCAAAATGGGAGCCATATTTGGTTTCAGGAGATCATTTTACATAAACAGGAAGAATGGTATCAGACCTCGAATTCTTTTTTTTTTTTTTTTTTTTTTTTTTTTTTTTTCAGAGCAGTGTAATTAATATTGGATTATTTATTATTTAAAGTGGCAATTACAAACATGTAGAATTATGACTGATAAAGATATAGTTAAATAAATAAAACCAAAGTTTTTTTTTTTTTTTTGGGGGGGGGGGGGGGGAGGGGGGGATTTTATGCAAACCTTGATTGAAAATTTTTTCTTGTATGTTTAGAAGTCGTACATTACCACTAATGTTCACATGTGAATTTAATTTTAATTGTTTTTACCCAAGCAAATGTTTGCGACCAATACAAGATTGATGTAGAAAAAATCCTATATTGGTCACGGTGGAATAACCTTTTTATATATATTTTTTTTTTCATTCTGTTAACACATTAGTGTTACAGAAAGTTAGTTTTTATTTATTTTTTAATATATATGTATTTATTTCCAATTGGTTTGCATTTTACTTTTCTTTTTTGTGCTAAGACAGGGTATCGACAATCAGAGAAATTATGGGAAAATCAGGGAACTTTATCAATATGGAAATATCAGGGAAAAATCAATGAATTTCTTAAAAATACCCAAAAATCATGAAACTTTTCATTTGTGCCCTGCAAACTTGACAGAAATATCGCCAAACAAGCAATATCTTAGCTAAGATTGCAAAGGATTGGCTGCTTTCTGGTTGAGTCTCACCAAGTTAACATTAAAAAATCCTCTAATTTCTTATTTTTTTAATTAAAATATTCTGAGTTATCCATATGTTATGCAATTAAAATATTTATAATTTGTCATTTTCTTTCAAACTTTACTCTTTTCGTTTGCATTTGATTTTTCTTTATGTATGTGTGTTAACAAAGTCAGCAAAGAAGAAAGAGATTGAGGCATATTTGCCCATCAATATAGTTTTTTATCTGAGTGGTTTCATGAGCACAAGGATGCGTGATAGACACAAAATTATGGAATACATGGTAATAGGAAATCATGGAAGTTTATCAAAATTGATCAGAGGAAGCAGGGGAAAATCAGGGAACATTTCCTAAATTTCTGTAGCCTCCCTGTAAAATTCAAGGGTATCCACTACTAAGTTGTTGCATGTTCACTATAAATGCACTTTTAGATCTTTGCTTAAAAAAAAAAAAAAAAAACTTTTAGTACAAACATGAGGAGAAAGAAATATATATAGATAGGATATTAAACACTGGTTTTGTCAGTTTCTGAACTTAAAAATAGTATAAAAAATTATTTTTAAGTGTGGAAAAATGTTTTAATTAATAACTTTTGCAGTACAATCATAGAAGGGGGGGAAGGTGTTGAATACTGTTGTTGTCAGTCTCATTAATTAAGAACAGTATCAGTGGCGGATTTAAGTATGTAAAAAGGAAATTGGAAGAATGTCCTTAATGTGTCCACTACTGGTATCGTTATCTTTTATATAGTTAGTGTATGCCAGAATAAAATTTATGCATAATATTGATTTTGCTTTAACATAGCTCCTCCACCCCCTTTAAATATGGGGAGAAAACAGTTTCTTCATTAACTATTATTTTAAGAGAAATGAAAAATAAAAAAATTAGAAAACATTTTACAAAAATTTCCAAAGTTTCTTTGCTGACCAAAAGACTTTAACCCATTCACTAGTTTGAATTATGTTTGGGCTATTCTTTACTTATATTGCTGCTGAATTCTGGTCACAAATTTATACCAATAAAGTAGTTAACAGAATAAGTAAGCAGAAGATTTTTATATTGCATAGTATTTATCTCTGTTCCAAAATAAAGATATTCTCATAAAGATTATGTTTGAAATGATTGGATCAATAGATTATCAAATCATATATAGATGAAAGAAGAGAGAAAAAAAAAAAAAAAAGGCTGATCAGGGATAGGTTAAGATTTTTTCAAATTATTTAAAATAGCATCAATTCTTTGCAAATTTGAATTCTACTATAATGAACCCATGTCTTAAGGAGCTGTTGAGTTTAACAAACTTTTGTCCTTTTTAATAATGTTTCGTGTTTTCAGTACAACAAACCCTTGGATAATAGCACCTTTTTTAATTAACAAATATTTCCATCATGGTACACAGGATTGCAGTTGTTCAGGCAGGTTCTCTCTTATGTAAATCTTCACTGTCAACATACGTTGGATCTCTTTCAATAAAAGTAGCTTACAGATTAACCTGGCTTTTTCTTACTTTTATATGTGCTTATACACTCATGTTTGTGAAATTTACAAAACCAAGAAGGAATGTAAATATAAGAATATTTATTGGGCACATACATTATAGTAGGGAGAACAATTGATTAAATTTTTAGGAAGTTTTGAATAATATATCTTGAGAAAACAGTACATAAAGCAGCGACCTGTAAGAGCAATAACTACAGTTATCTACCTAGGCATTGAATCGAACAGCAATTGGAGGACATATATGGGTACAACACTTCATGAAGCTTCAACAGGAGGCCACAATTTATTGACCGTAGTTGCTGGTGAGTGGTGGGGGAGCCAGTCGCTTTTCAACGATTAAACAGTCAATTTCATTGGTGCGAGATCAGGCGAACATGTCTGCCAGGGCAATGGTTGAGCACATTCTGCATCAAGGAAGGTCCAGACAATACAGACAACTTACAGTCGTGCATTATTCTGCTCAAATATTGCACTACGGAGGCCTTGAATATAGAACAGATGGGCGGGCCTTAACTCATTAGAAATTTAATTGAAGCTATTCAGAGAGCCGGGAATGTGAACAAGAAGTAATAGAGACATGTATCCAATGAGACCCCATACCATCATTGCAGGTGAGGGACAGTGTGATGATGTCGAATCCCAGCTGGCAATGTGCATTATTCACAATGCTGTTAAATAACGGATAAGGCAATCCTGATGTTGTAAACAGGATTCTGATTTGTCTGAAAGGTGACTTTATGCCATTCCTGCATCCAGGTTCGTCGTTGATCACACATTAAAGGCGCCTATATCAGTGATGCAGTTTTGAGGGTAATCAAAATTTTTGTAACTGCATACTGGGTCACCACCTGGAGTCATGGTATGTGATACCATTGAATACACATCTCGATCACCTCTTGTTTTCATTTCCACCAATCTGAATACCAGTCAGTTTTGCACTGTATAATTTATGCCATGAAGAATTGTTTGCAGTTTTCCGTTAGTTTTATTCACAAACGAAACCTGATTTATGAGAAAAGGCATGGTCAAACATGCATTTATGATCATCCAAAAATTCCCACGTCACTGTCTCGTTAAAGGGCTACAGAGTTTCAGTATTAACCTCTGTTCAGGGATTCTTGGAGATAATCTTTTGGGACCATACCTTCTGCCCAAACTCCTCAATAGTGTAAAGTACCTTGTATCCCTACAGTAAGTCCTCCCAGATTGTGTAGGGATACTGAATACTGCTCACCAGAACATGTGGTTCAGGCATGAGGTGCATCGGCACATTTTTCAATTGCAGTGCTTAACAACCTCAATGTTAAATATCCTGGGAGTTGAATTGAATGTGGAAGGCCTGTTACTTGGACACCACGTGGTCTGGACCTCAATCCCTTCAATTTCTTCTTCTGGTGTCGCCAAAAATCCTTTATCAGATATCTACGCCAGTGGATACAATGTAGTATCTCACAGCCAGGATTGTTATCGCTTCAGCAGAAATCTGCTACATACCAGGTATGTTTGAACATGTCCAGCATTTCTCTGTCCATCGTTGTTGTCTGTGCAATGAATTTCACCACAACTTTGAATAATTTTTATAAAAATTTCTCGTCTTCTTTCTAGCATTGAACTCTGATGCGTTGTCTGTTTTATGTTACTTTTCTTCGAATAAATGTTTTTTTTTTACTTATTAATAGCCCTTTCTGTTCCACTCGACGTCTCACTCTTCAAAACTATTTTTGTGGATTTCTCCCACTTAAGAAGATTTGTGGTCCTATGTTCTATGATAATTTTTCATTGGTTTAATTCCTACTATCACCCCTATTTGTTTGTCAGTCGAATTCAGCAGCATCATGATAAATACAGCAGTGTCGCTGAAAAAGACTTCCTATTTAGATAAGTTTTACTGTTTGTATATCTTTCAAATAGTGACAAAATGTCATAATTTTTTTTCCCCAATTATTGTCTGTTTATCTAAAACTATATTTTTTATTACAGTAATGGAATTAGTGTTACGAAATGTAATATAAATTAAATTATTAGTACAACATTTCGTACTATTTCTTTCAGTCAGCGATATTGGTGTCATTACTAATTTTCATATATCACCTTAAATCAGGGCCTGAAATTTCAACTCGAATTACACTCGCCCCCAACAAAATAGTTCTTTTTTTTTTTTTTTCTGTTTTATGCATATTGGGTTTTTTATTTTTTCTGTCTGAAATGCTTTTACAAATATGCCTAAAATTATATATATTAAAAGTGTGTCGTATATCATCATGTCTCATATATTATCATGTCTCATAATCATCTATAATCAAAAATCATTATAATGCATTGAGATCTGAAAAAAAAGGTTAAAATATCTATAAATGCGAAGAGTCATTAAAGAAAAAAAGGAGAAAAAAAAACTTTGTCAAACAACATCCTGTGAAAATCTTTTTTTTATGCAAGATTAAGCTTCCTTATTTACCTATTTATTTATTCAACTTTTTACATCAGAAATGTCTTTTTCGTCCATTTTATTTTTATGATCAGACGAAATGTTGATGTGTATAACTTGTTCATTGTTGTCATTTGAAATAGCCATTTCGGAATTACTTTTTCAATAAAATCGTTGCTTACAAATCATAACAAGCTCAAATTCTTGGCATTTCAGCAAAAACTGGAAAAGAATAACTGTTTTTTTTATCATTATTCAACAAAATAAACGTAGGCAGTATCTTTAAAAGGGCTCGGGCTCATTTTTATGCACCAATATCGCATAGGCAAACTTTCACATTTTTCTTCCCTCGGATTGTGGGCGACTGGAAAAGAGGCTCTCTGCTTGTCTATTCTCACTCTGCTGAAAGAAATCACAGTGGGAGAAATGAAACTGCCTAGACAACTGCCTTAAAACTTTTATGCATGTACTAGGCATTTTTCTCTTCTCAGGCTGGGACGATTGTCGGGCAGCACGCACACAGACTCGGCACTCAGAGAAGAGAAAAAGGAGAGGTTAAATATGAGGTTATAAGATGGCAAGATTTTGCCATGTTTAAATCTATAAAAAAAATATTTTTTGTCACCTTATGTAAGAATTCTATCTATAACTAGACCAAATTTTTACTCATAACAGTAAAAATTCCACTCGCCAGTGGCGAGCTGGCGAGCGGAAATTTCGCTCCCTGCCTTAAATGAATGTGCAAACATTTTTGTTTTCATCTAAATGCATAAAGCTGAAAGTTTGTCATTTTATCTGTTCAGATCTTTAGATTTTATCAAAAATTGTTACACTGCAAAACATTTTTTTAAATAGTTCAATTAGTGTAGTACAATTTTAAATTAGTGCAAACATTTTTTAAAATAATTAAAATAAATTTGAGAAAAATCGTGCTAAAGAAATGAACAGTTTCAGTATAGAACCTCTTCTTGAAATTTGACACCGAAGTAGCTCAAACGTTTCTTGCCAATGATGTTACTTATGCAATTGCTATAGCCATATTAATTCATCGCCAAAATGACAAAAATTTAAAAGCCATCAAGGACCTCCTATGTTAAGCTATGCCAAAGAAATTTTAAGAAATGAATACAGTAACTGATACTAGGGAATGAAACAGTTACTTCATGCTTTTATATCAAAGAATAGATTAAAATAAGTCCTGTCTGTGCAATAGATATTAAATTCTGTTTTGTGCAGAATTTTATATCTAATGTTTAGAAAACAAAAATAGGATAGTTTTTTATATTTTATTGTTTTTTTTTTATATATAAAAATTAATTTCAGTATTAATTCTTAAAAGTTGTCGTTAGTTTATTTGTCGAAGGAATAATACCTAAATATTCCAAATTTATTACTCTTTTACTCAACCTGAAACCGATCCCTATAACAGGAAAGAACCGTATTGTCTTCCAGTTTGAATTTATTAATATTTATATGTTTAGTATTATTAAATTATTTATTATAATCATTTTCACTATTTTTTACATTTTCCTCTAATTTAGCTAAATGTTTTGACCATAATTTGGCAGTTTATAGCTGACCGAGAATGAAAACCACCAATTCGTGGTTGTTACATAGAATTGCATCTATTTTTTAAATTATCATTTATTAATTTGTTTCAAATCTACATTTTTTTTTCTCAATACATTGTTGTAATTGTGATATTTATTTCTGCTAAATAATCCTCATTCCATTATTTTATTCCTCCAAACCAAGGATAATTTTTTTTTTTTTTTTTTCTTTCATTACATTTTTGTAACTATGGTGTTAATTTCTAGCGTTATCGCAGGAAAATTTAGGCTTATGTTATTAACCCCTTGGGTACACTTGATGTCTGAGACACGTCATTCACTTTTTTTGTTTTGCAATTCTAATTACTTGAAGACATCTGAATACTACATATGTCACCAATATTTTAGAAATAAATTCTTACGTAAAATGTACTGCTTTTACATACTACTCCAAGCAACCAAAAATTATATCTGTTCCACATGCAAATATTTTCTAAAATAAATCTGTACCCAAGGGGTTAAGAATGTTTTAAGCAATCATCAGTCGTATCGTGTAAGTTTTTTTGCACAGGGCATGTGCCCATGTGATAATCCTAGCATAGTCACTTCACTGTACCTAAACACCATGTTTAAGACAACAGCAAGTTAAAGGGTGTGGAAATATGGATACCTTGTATGCTGTTTGGATCTCTGTCTACCAGGAAAGTATCATTAGTTGGGGGACCTGCAATTCCATGTGCGCTTAGGACCCCAGGACTTTTAAATCAGACATCCCCCTAATTCAGGGTTTAAGCTGAGTAAAAATTTTCTTTAGCAAAAACACTAAAATAAGAAAAAAAAAGCTTTAGCAAAATGCTAAAATGCCAGAAAAAGTAGAAAAAAATATATCAGTTTACACATTATGTTTGATTTTCATTTGTAAATTAAACTTAAAAGTTTTTAATCAGGTCTTTAAAGAGTTATACAAAGAAGGTAAAAGTTTTTTTTAATTAGAAATGAAAAACAAAAAGTAATTAATAATTGTACTAACCACTGTAACCAGATCAATTAGAATATAGTACAAGCATATATTTTAACACATTTATTGGCAGACATGAAAATTTTTAAACTTTTTTAAAGCAATATGAACATCTTAGATACAACTTATATTCTTTTTCTGGAGATATAATTATCACTATAACATGTAAAACTACATTAAGCTTATACTGTATCTGAAAATTAAATCATAACTCACCCCAAAAAAAAAAAAAAAAAAAAAAAAAAAAGTAATATAAGTGAAATTTTTTTATTACTATTCAAAGCTTTATAGTTTAATTTTTTTTTCTTTTATATTAGACCACTTTACAAATGCCTCAAATTTATTTACAAATTGATTTCCTGTACGCAATTCTTATGCGTAGTTCAGCGTTTGATTTTTCTTATATGCATGAACCGATGGATTTTTCTTGATCAATGTTGCAATTTTTTTTCCATGAAAAATTAGTTATAATATTTTCTCCGAAGATTTTTTTTTTTCAATTTGTGTTTAGTAAAAAAATGAAAACATGTTATTTCATTTTCGCATTTTGGATAAGTCTTTTAGCATTTCACGAAAAATGCTACAGTAGCGGAAACACTGCCCTCATTAATGCTAAGCAGTCAAAGAAACATTGTTTCATCCATTGCATTAAATTGGCTGATTACTCTCATTTTCATTTTTAACTTAGTTATAAATGAGTCGCATAACTTAGTTGAATATTAGGAATAAAAAACATTATGCTATAATTACATACATAGACATTTTTCAAAAATTTTTATGGATTAAAGTATATGAAACTTTCATATTAATAAAACCCCAAGTTTCCTGAAACTAACACTGAAAATGAGGTCATAGCTAAAATAATATACTGAAGTTAAGAAAAGGAAACTTTATTCATGGTTCCCATACATTATTTCAACTGAATAAAATAATGAAAAAGGATAATTTAATGGGAAAACTTATATCACAATTGCAACTATGTGCTGAGATAAAGAAAAGATTGTATCCATGGTTTACATGTTTTTGGAAGATCCGTTCCTTAATTCAAATAATAAATTAAACATACAAAATTCTAATAAATAATGTAAAAATGAAGTACGTCACGAGAAATTAATATGAAAAGTAAATAAATAGGCACGTTGTTAAAAGATTTGAATAAAGATTACAATGTCATTCTTACTTCCTTAGGATTCTTACTTTCGTAGAGACGATTGAACTACAAAACATAAATATCATAATGTAAAAGATGAAGCCATTTGTTTTAAATATCGCGTAAACCATTGTTTAGTATTTTGGATTGGTAAGGAAAAATAAATTTGAAAATGAAAGTATACAAATTGAGTGCTAACCACGCAGAGACCGACTAGTTATTGAAGAAATTACCAAACATGACTTGAATAAAAATTATTAAATTTGAGAGAAACAATAAAGATGGGGCCCAATTATCTGTTGTCTTGGGGCCCGCAAATTTCTAGTTATGGCTCTGAAAAATCATTAAATTTTTGTCAACTTATTGTAATTACTCATTATTATATGCATCATTTTAATGAAAATACATAACTTTAAATATGATTTATTGCCATGTAAAATAGTAGTTATTGAATAAATATAAAAATTTTGAGTATAAGATATGTAAACTTTTATAAAAATTAATAACTTTATATAAAAGTTCATTATTTTTAGCTTAAATTCTTTTTAAAGTAATAAAGATTATTAATATAAATTATTATTTAAAGTGGCAATTTTTTATTTTGTGTATATGTATAATGCAATTGGAAAGTAAATAGCATAAAAAAGGGGGGTTGAGTGTTTCTTTTTCTCCCAAACTTGACAAAAAATTTTTATCAATTTCAAAAGCAATTTTTTTTTTTTTTTAACCAAAAGTATTTAAAATAAGCTTCGATTCTCAATTTTTGGTAGACATTATTAACCATTCAAAAGTCAACCTCAAGTTTTTTTTCTATCGTCAGGGTTCTGTACCATTTACTTAGTCTGCTAGTGACTTCTTCCATACTGCACTTTTGCATTTTTTTTTTTTTTTTCGCCTGATGAAGGATTATACTTAATTATTTTTACCTGAAACAATTGTAGCGTGTTTTTGCAAATTACGGTGTTTACTTACTTTCTGCATCTTAGAACACCAGTTTTTTTTTTTTTTTTTTTTTTTTTTTTTTAATGCATTTTACTGCAAGTTGTTAAAATCTGGTCTTACATAATTTATAGGGTTGAATACTAGAGTATATATATTGCTAGAGGGTGCATTCAATACCGAAGTTTCTATCTAAACAAGTAACCAACACTGAAGATGATTTTTGGTTACATGACAAGTGAAATGGTCAGTCATTCAGTTTGCCACACTTGGCTTATTATTGCTACTGCAAGAAACATTTTCCTTCTCTTTCTCTTATTAAATTGTAATATTTTAGAAAAACACAAAGTGGATTGAATAGTACAAAAAAAATAAGTGTAATTTATTAATAAATGCAATATATTATTAGGTTTTACTTACAAATGTCCTTTTGTTATTTTTAAAAGTTGTATCTTAGAAAATAATATCCATTTATTTGTAAATGAATAAAGCTAATGTGAAAGAGAGTAGAATTACTATAGGTTCTATTTAAATGTCAAAAAAAGAATAACTTCCGTAATTAATGCACTTGAACTTAATTGACAATTTTCCTAATTGCTTAAAAATGTTAAATAAAATAAAAAGTAATTGTGTCTGAAGCTAAATTTAATTTTTGATGAAATCTTCTCCCCCCCCCCTCTTCTTATATGATTATATACATTTTCTTAATATCTATGTAGTATACATAAATGTATTTTATGATTAATTTGGTCATCATTAAGTGTAGCTATACAAAGTTCGATAATATTTTAAAATATGATTGATTTAGTTTATATTTAGTTTTATGGGATTTATTTAGTTTATATAAGTTTTTTTTTTTTTTTTAATATCAATAATCATAAAATAATACTTTATTTCCCCCTAATACTGTAAAAATATATAATTCAATGTAGTCTAATGTTATTAAATAGTTTTGACAAGCATTTTCATAATTTAATTATGAAATTGATTGATTTTAATTTTGAGTGCTTAGTAAATTTTTTAAAATCTTATTGGTCATTGGTGTTTCAGTGATCTTGTATCTGTTGCTTGGCTTCTACTATGCTTAATATATATATATATATACATACATAATTTTTTAACAGTAATTATTTTTTTTTTTTTTTTTTTTTTTTTTTTTTTTTTAAATTTTTTGAGTAAAATTATTTTAACAATCAATGAAAAACATAAATCAGTGAAAAGTCACACCCAAAACTCCTTTTCAAATGAATTATTACTATTTATCAGCAATTAAATTAGTTTGCATACATGCAAAAAATAAAAATAATAAATAAATAAAATAAAGAACCTTTAATTTTGTGCCTTAAATATTTAATTTATTAATATTTCAGTAAAGTTTAAAATTGTATACTTACTTATGAAATGATAAGAGTCCTCCTTTGATAATTTTTTCTTTGCATCCAAATGCGTAGCAATATTTCAGCATTTTTCTTGGTGCAACTGGATGACAAGACGAAAAATCTTTCACCCTTTGTCGAAGGAGCAGAGTGATTTATGACATTTAAGGGTGAAAACTTAAAAGTATTCATCACGTGATTTTGATGTTGGTTACTTGCTTAGAAGAAGGATACACACTCTAGTAAGATATATGCTCTAAGGTTTCAATTAATTATTTAAAAAAAAAAAAAAAAAAATGTGGGAATTAGTATTTAAAAGAAAAATAGTTTAGAACATCTTAAAATTAATGTATGTTATTTTTTCATAAAATATATGTGTTTAAAAATATTAAAGTCTACACATGCATATATGTTTATCTACTATTTTATGTTTGTGGACAACTAAATCATAACCTAAGTGGTCTTTTATGGATTATTAAACTTTTATTGCTGGTGTGAATTTTACATGTTATATATCACAAAAATGTTTTTACTTTGTAAATTTATTTGCTCAATAAAAATTTACAGACTGTCCGACATGTGGTCAGTTTCAGCAGTTGCAGAAATCAGTTCTTCAGCTGGAAAATCATATTAAAGAGCTTACTGAGAGAGTATGTTTCTTTTCTTATCTAAAAGTATACTTAAGTTTGGTATTGACTGATTCTTTTAATTGTTTTCAACTTCACAAATATTTAGCTATAAAGTTTATTTGTTATAGCATTCAAGTATGAGTTTATTTTTTATTCAAATATGAAATCAGTTATCTTTCTTCCAATTTGTAAATTATTATTAAATATTTTTAAAGCTTACTTTGTTAATATCAGTGCATCTGTCTTAGAATAAAATAGAAGGTGCTTCTTTATAAAAAGTTTTAACTGAGATTATTTAAAGGTCTGAAGCCTTAAGCTATACTCATTTTGGTTACTATTAAACTCAACATTAAATTATTGATTTTTGAAAAAATGTATGTATGTAATTATAGGTCAAAGTTGTTTTGTTTATAGTTAAATTGACTGTTTCTCCATAGATTAACTTTATCATATTTCTACTGAACAGATTTGTATACAAATACAAAACTTTCAGGTGATAATAATAGTACAGATTTTTTCTTTAAGACTTATTTTCTTAGCTGATTCGTAATATGCAGGCTTTATAATCTGGTAGAACTTTAGACCTGATTTGTGTACTTTAAATTTCTGTTTTGTTTTTTCAAAAGATGTCAGTTTCACAGTATAAGTTCCAGAAAAAAGAGAAAAAAAAAATATGTAAATGTGTAATCAAGTACAAAACTCCTATATTTTATGTCAGTAATTATTTTAATATATATCCATCAGTGTTAAACAAAATTAAAATAACCTGTTGCTCAAATAAAGTATGACTATGGGAACACTTTGGAAAAAGAACATTGAGGTGCAAATGAATTAAAGATGATATATCAGTAAAGCTCTTAAACAAATAAATAAAAAATAGAAAACCGATAGAAGTAAAGACAATCAATATTTTAAGAAAGTAAAATATATGTATAAATCAGGGTAATGTTACAGCTTTTATTAGTATTATTTAATATATATAAAATAATACTTTATTATGTGTGTCAGTATTTAAGAAGGGAAAAAAAAAACTGTGTGAATAAAATGATTTCCCAGATAATGACTTAAATCATTTTTCTTGCAGTTTTGGCATCCATTTTTTGCTGATAAATCCTTTATTTTTAAGGGATCAACCATGATATGATAAAAATTAAAGATTCATTGAATAAATTAAAGAATTAGTGTACAATAAATATTTGACACTTACAAACTTCTTCAAACACCATAAAATTAATGTAAGCACTACTGGTTTCAAAAGGAATGTGGCCTTTCTTCTTCAGGTGCAAAAAACATGTGTGGATGTAAAAGGATTACTACCTTAGAGGCAAAAGCAGGACTTCCTTTTGCTAACAATACTATAGAATAATAATTAAGATATTGGCAGGTATGTATATTGCATCTATTGGCAATATTTATTTTTGGTGCTTTTTAGCATCTTTAGACTACACTAAACAAAGTGAAAGTAACACATATTTTGATATGCACAAAACATGTTTCATATAAAAATTATATGAAAAGCACTAACTATTCCTTTACAGGGCCACATAAAAGAATTTGGGTATATTAAGGAACTAGTTGGAAATTGCTCTAAAATAAATTTTTTACTTTCTTCTATATGTAATATAGAGAAAGTATTGGATTCGCGAAAATTTTCGACCTCCGTTTTTTGACGGATCTACACGTTTTGGGATGTCCTGAACACGAATTGATAGTTTTTAAAAAATGTCTGTCTGTCTGTGTGTCTGTCTGTATCATTTTTTTGTGGACGCTGTATCTCATGAACATATGAATGAAATTTAACCAAACTTGGTATTTAGTTGCACCCTGACATGAACTGGTGCCCATTAGATTTGGGGATCAATAGCTCAACAGGTGGCGCTGTAATCGCATTTTATGCAAATTTTTAACATGGCAGCATAGGACAAAATTCCGTATAAATGGGCATAATGAGAGTTATTTTAAACTTGTGATTGTAAAATTAATTTGAATTATTGATGATAGTAGTAGTTAACTAGGAAAAAAAATTTGTGCATGGGGGGGGCATCGGTTCCCCCCCTGGGGGGGTTAAATTTTGAAGATGGGTATCATTCGAAAGATCTCGTCAATACCTTTAAAACGAATGGTTGAACCATAAATCTGTGATAATTTAAAACAAAGTTATCGATTTTTTTTACTTTTAACAAAAAAAAAAAAAAACTTAGAAAAAAATTTGATTTTTTTTTTTTTTTTTTTTTTTTTTAATTATTGTTAGTGATTGAATATGTATTAATTTTCACAAGAAAAAAAAAAACTTTTTTAATATTGTTACTGATTGAATATGTATAGGAAAATATAGAAGAAAGTCTTGTGGTGGCCACAACATACTAGTTTAACCCTGTGGTGCATGTGATATTTAAGGGTAATACAAAGGATTATCCAAAGTGAATACAATATTTTCTGTTAAATTTGATAAAAATGTTTTACATAAATTATATTATGTCCTAGAAAATTGCTTAGGAGTGACAATTACTTAGCCATAGGGTAGACAAAGTATTTTTAGAATGCAATTTTCAATACAGAGTTTTTTCTATAATGACATTTTGAGGTCTCCAAATTATGAAGATTAAGTTTTTAGCATTGGTCTGTATATCCTGTCAGCAGGGTTTAAGCTGAGTATTTTTTTCCATGAAAGATTCGTTATAATATTTTCGCCGAAGATTTTTTTTTTTTTTTTTTTTTTCCCAATTTGTGTTTAGTAAGATGCTTTAGCAAAAAAGTGACATGTTATTTCATTTTCGCATTTTGGATAAGTCTTTCAGCATTTCATGAAAAATGCTACAGTAGTGAACGGAAACACTGTAGTATAGTTTAAAAAGGAAAGTTACTGAAGGTTCAAATTTGGTATTTTGAAGATCTTTTGGGGATGCCACTTAAAAATTTTAACAAAGACAATAATTAAAAATGAAATTTTTCTTTTAAGGTAAAAGTATCTTATCACATAATTTACAGAAGCTGTTCGCACATTTTTTAGACAATTTTCATTATACAATAAACTCCCAGAAATCTGCATTCCTAAAATCCACAGACTCAAGAAGTTCGCACATCACAACTGATGTAAACAATGTAATTTATAGTAAAGTTTTCAAGGGAAAAAAATCAAGATAGCACTTATTTTGTCCAAAATATCCAGTTTTTGGGTACAAAAAATATTTATCTACCTACTGAGTATTTACCCACTCCACATTAGTAATCGGAAGAGATATTTTATCCAGTTACTTTTGAACAGTTTTTCAAATCCAAGGAGGGTTGTAGGTCGACGTTTAGACAAGCAACTTATTAAAAGTCCAAAAGTTTAAAAATCCATGGATGATACATAATGAGATTTTGTAGGGATATCAGTGAAGGATATGGCATTAATACCCGTTTTTTTTTGTATCATCTTTTTTCAGGAAATTGAAGCCGCTATCAGACATGAATTTTTCGAACAAACAACTTTTGAGTTAATATTTGCTCCAACTTTTTTTGGATAAAAAGAGAGAAGAGAATTGTAATTGTCATAGAAAAAAAGTTGTGTTTGAACAGCTGATTTAGGATTTACTATTTAATGCTCTTTTCTTTGCACAAATAAATTGCTAGAATGCTGATTTCTTCTTAGCAAAGCTCATATTCTGTTTTATTTTATTTAATTAAAAAAAATAAATAATATCTATGAAATTAAATAAAGGAAATTTTTTTTCAATGTTTTGTGTTTGACTGCTTGGAAATTAATGTGATTTTAATATATTTAAAATAACATTATTATTATTATTTTGTAAATAATTATCTCATATGAAACAAAATGAATGAATGTTTTCTTTCATTTGATGTGAAATATTAAAATAAAATAAAACAATATTGAGTAATAAATTTTAACTTAATGCTGTTGAATTTAAACATTAATCACTAGCGACGTAATCAATTCAGAAATCATGGGAGGGGTTCTAACAGTTTAATTTCAAATAAAATTTAAGTAAAAAAATATTTTTAACAGTAGAAGCTTTTTATCGTGGAGCCCTAAGAATCATAAAATAAAAATTTATTCTTGCAAAGATATGCTATAAAAAAAAAATGAAAATTTCAGCACTAAGAAAAAAAAACTTTTCAAAATTTCTTAGGATACTGAATAGACAATGAAAAATGTTCTATTAATTATAACCTTAGCCCTTCGAGGATCTAACTTGCAACCCTGGCGCTATCAACATGACACTCTGGCTGAGCCAACAAGAGACAAAACATATCGCTTACATTTTCTTTAATGGGAAGGCACCTTGTCTTTTAGCGTGGCATTAAGACGCAATGACAAAATCCAATTTCAATAAAAAGCTTGTTAATAGATCAAAATTATTTTCAAGAAAATCAATTAATAATTAAGTGTAATTAATATTTACTCATTATTAATATCAGTTATAAAAATATGCATATAAATAAACATTTTTAAAAGGATACTTTCATTCAGCATTAAAAGGAATTTTTGCAAAATCTGATGGATAGGGCTTTGAGTCTCATGAGCCCTCTCTTTCCTATGCCCTAGTGATTCTATTAATTTGAAGACTAAAAATATGCTATATAGATATTAGATTAGAGGTGCACAACCTGCGGCCCGTGGGCCACATGCGGCCCAGTAGCAGTCAATTTGCGGCCCGCCGGACTGACATTTTAGATTGCATTAATCAACAGGAGGAAAAAAATGAAAGAGAGAAAAAAAAGTATTTGTTTGTTGCATTCGCAAAACAGGCACTTACAAAAACTTCTTAAAAATTTAAAACTTCTCTAAAAATTTCTTAAACCTTCGTTTATTTATTTGTTGCATTTCTGAAATCTAATTTATTTCATAAAACTTCTACAAAAAAAATTATTTGATTCAGAAATATCTGAGCTCCAATATCCCTTTCCTTTCCTTGGCTATGCCCTTGTGTGCTACATGTATAATTTAGCAACCAAATCATCAAAACCCTCATTGAGACTTTTGCAGACCATGTTGTTTATGCAGAGGTTAATCCAGAACAAATTTAGTGCCGCATTTAGGCACCTTCACAAAAACAACTTTTAGCAAAGAGGTACTTTCACAAAGTCAATTCTCAGCAATATAGCTGCACACTAAAAACTTTGTATAAGCTTCGCCATATCAAACTCATAATAAATACTCTCAATTTAGATATTTTGTGGAGGCAATGGTAAATATCTAAATAAACACCTTCTTATATTGCACATAAGAATTAACTCACTCATATATATTTTTATTTTACAACTGTTTCATTTTATTTTTTAAATGTATTTTAAAATTAAATAAACTGCTTTATGCAGAACTGCTTATTTTGGTATTCTCTATCAGCCTTTATATTTGTGCTTATCGTTTTTGTGACTCCCAATATAATTTCTCTCTCTGCAAAACATACTTTTTATTTGATTTGTTGATTTTGTATTTTATATGATACATTTGTTTAATTCTTTTGCTTACTATTCAATAACTTCATGATTATCATGCTTAGAGATTCACTTTACTCTCTGATTAAAAAAAGAAGAATTTTTTTTTTTTTTTTAAGTAACAATGGAAACCGAAGTTCTGCACACAAGCACATGACAATGATAGTGTGCCCCTTTATGTATGCATGTGTGTGTGTATATATATATATATATATATATAGAATAAAGATGATCTATTAAGCATAGTAGAAGCCAAGCAACAGATACAAGATCACTGAAACACCAATGACCAACAAGACAAAAAAAAAAAAAAAAAAAAAAAAAAAATCACCAGTGGACGAAATACACCAATGCAAAGAAACCAGATTCACCAATTAACAGCCTGCAAAACAAACGAATCAATAAAGTAAAACAACAAATCTTAACTTAAAACCATAAACTTATCAAAATTAATGAAAAAACAACCCAAGAAACACAAGATAGGAAGAAGGAGGCAGGCGGCAAGACTTGTGACTTGCCTGTATATATATATATATATATATATATATATATATATATATTACGCAGCGAATATATCTGCATAGTTTAATTCTTTTATATTTTCTTGTCTGTGGCCCTTCATATTCCACTGAACAGCGAGATTGGCCCTCCAGCCGAAAAGGTTGTGCACCCCTATATTAGTTTATTTTCTGAAAATATTTATACTTGTATATTTTTCACAGACCAAAAAAAAAAAAAAAAAAAAAAAGTAAAATATAAGTGTTTTTTTTTTTTTTTTTTAAGGGCTATAATATTTTATTTAATTTTTCTAAAAATAAAATTCTGATGGAATTTGTCAGAACTTTAAATAGGGCTGATTTGAGAGAATACTTTTCAGCAGTTATTAAGTATTCAAAGCAATTAAGTTTTTTTTTTTTTTTTTTTTTTTTTTTAAATCATCTACATAAGCAGTAATTATAAAATAAATAAAAATAGTGTAAAATTTTTAAATAACATATAGAAATCTGTTAAAGGACACAGAATGACATATAACAGATGAATACAAATACATACTACAAGTTTGAAATATATACTTAATTGCATTGTGCCATTCAACATTAAAGAAAATACACAGAAAGCAAGAATTCAACAAATTTAAAAATATCTTAGTGCCTACAATTTTTTAATTAATTCAATTAAAGCAATTTCTTGCTAAAATTTTAACAATTTTGCCTTATATACCGGATAATCCAAAAGTCACAGAAAATCTAAAAAAAATATTATTCAAAAACTACTAACTGTAGCTCTATATGATTTTCATTAAAATGCACTGAAAAGCACGGAATTTTTTATATATAAGAAAAAAAAAAGTTACATTTTTCACCAACAAATCAGCCCTGTATTCGCAACATCTTCTCCCATTTTTTAAAAAGATTCACTTTCTCTTGCCATTTTACAAATACTGAAGCTTTTATTTATGATAATTTCCAATGCAGAACATCTGATAGCTGTCACATTGATCATTTATAGTCCTAATTACACTGTTAAATGTACTGTGCCCATGTAAAAAAGTAATTTTACAAATAAGATGCCGCCTGATAGTTTAATCTGATTTGCTAATAAATCCTTTGTTACCAAAAATAAAAAAAAATCTGTCTTTCTGTGCATTTCAGTGAAAAACGCATAATGCTACGGTCAGTACTTTTTGAATAATACATTTATTTTTTTCTGGGACTTTTGGACCACCCAGTACTTCCTGATTTCAGGAATTTTTTTTTTTTTTTTTTTATTAATGACTGTCAAGAGAAAACTGTTGTATTGTGAAAATTTAGGTATATCTTTTACAATTTACTACTATTCTTTTAGATTTACAAAAATATTACATATTTTACTGGTTACAATTGGGAAAAAATATTGATTGCCTGCTAATTAAAATAGTTTAAACAGCCTTATTCTTTCTGAGTTCACACAGATGTAAACTAAATACGACTTTTCAGGGGTTAATACAGGGCGATTATACTACCGTTTATGGGTATCTTCGCAAAAATCGACCAGACAAAAAATTGTACCTTTATATTAAAAAAAAAAAAAAAAAAAAATATTTGTCATCTTAGCAAAATCTGACATTTAAATTAGCACATTTTCGAAGAAAAGTAACTTATTTGTGCATTTCTGTTGATGCAATTCACGTAACAAGAATCATACAGAATGTTGGTTTTAATCTACACACAAGCGTTTTCTACAGGTGAAAAACGGTGTAGCATAAGTGTTTTCGCTACGGTAGCTTTTTTCGTGAAATGCTAAAAGACTTATCCAAAATACAAAAATGAAATAACATTAACTTTAAAAAACTATAATAATAAAGCCACAATATGATTACGATAAAAACAAAACCTTACTTTAGCTTTACAGACGTAACTTTGAACGGTAAAGTACTTTCGTTCAGGGCCCCACCCCCTTATCTTCAGCAACAGTTACTCTATGCTGTGTTGATTCTGGGAAGATTTCTTTTGGACTGTTTGATTGTCTTCTTTCCTCCAGGAGGTGGCGCCAGGTGGAATCAATAGCTGCTGTCGATTGGTCCAGGGTGCATGCAACCTGCATGCAAGTTTTACAAGTTTGAAATTCTGGATTGGCCCCTGCTTTTTAAATAAAGCTAGCCAAAATAAACTGCCCTATAAAACTAGAGGTGGTGCGAAAATAAGAGAATGTAGGGAGAGTGCCACACTTGTCATAATTTTTAATTGTTTTAAATTCTAAAATTTTATATGCTTCAAAAACACTTCGCTTTAACAATTTGATTTTGCTTGACCCTGAACGTTTTTCAATTCCTTTATTTAAAAAAAAAAAAAAAAAAAAAAGTGTTCAAATATTTGCTAGTCATTTTGTGATATTTTAGGTGAGGGTTATAAGTTATTCTCCTAAAAAAAAATTCTTTATATATTTTTGCCATGTATTTAAACATAGTATTAATACATTGTCTGGGTTAGTATGACCCGATTCTGTTTTGTACTTAAAAATATATACATTCAATTACTGATAAGAGTGCTGATAAGAATAAATTTTTTGTAATCAAGTAAATATATTTCACAGAAGCTGGCAAGTTCTTTCAAGCATAAGTGCATGTAATTCATGCATTCGTGTTCTTTCAAGCATAAGTGCATAAGTGCAAGGTCCTGTGCGATGTTATTTCTATGAATAGAATTTGGTAATATGAAAACATGACTAAAATTTAAAGGTTACCATTGTTCGGAGTGTATAAGAAGAATCGCTGTTTAATGGCAAAAAATAAACTGTCTGCAAATTACATGTATAAAATCATTCTTATTGCAATATAAGAAAATAAATTTGAAAAAATTGTTGTTCTGTATTGGTTCTGCATGAATTAGCTCAAATTTACACATTGCAATATATATATATATTCAAATGTGTTAACTCTTTTATTAAACAATTATTATTTATCTCTAAAAATTGTGTTATTTGGATAGCTTAGAGAACATAGACTCCTGCAGCCAGTAATAATTACTCAAATGTTACTTGCATTGTGAATGTGAACAGAAAAGCAGGGTTAGGAGAAATTTCATAAATTTTAATTTACTATGCAATTTGTGCATACTATTATGCATACTTTATTACTAGAAAAAGGTTTGAGGTTCTTTTAAAGGATATTTATATAAATTTTTAAGGTATTTTTGATAAATTTTAAATTGGGGAGAAAAAAAAAAAAAAAAAAAAAAAAAAAGCACATTATAAAATTGTAAATACTTAGTATCTTGGTGATAATTTTTTAAATGTGTCATCTTGTTGCAAAATCACACATCTCCAAAAATTAAAATTTTAGGGAAAAGCTGATTTTTTGCTACACTCAGCCAAAATAAGATTATAACCAAAACTCTTCAGTTTTATAGTCATTAGGGCATAGTAATATAAAGTACCTGAGTATTTATTTTTAAGGGTATGTACCCAGGTAAATACTCAAAATTGGCATTTACCTAGGTATTTATTTTTCAATGAACACTATATTCGAATAAAATATCTATATTTGTGTATAATATGGTACTATTGCTATATATAAAGAGAGAAAGAGAGTATGTAAAGAAACGTTACAAATATTTGAGACTTATATATATACATAAAATATAATTACATATATATAATTAATACCCAAAATACCCAGTTTTTGGGGTATTTACACACTCCACATCACTATCAGGGCAGTATATTTGAAAACTCAAAATAAAGTGGCAGGGGCATGTGAAGGGAGGGGGTTATTTAAGTTTTTATTTTAGACTAGCAGGCTACGCCCGCTTCGCTGGTCACTATTTTTAAATGAATCACAATAATTAATGAATTCTCAAAATTGCATTAATTTTTATCATGTGATAAAAAAAGAGAAAAAAAATTCTGATCGGGAAAAATGTCGCACCGGATCCCCACTGCCTTCGGCAGCGTAGACCTGTGCGCTGTGCACACATACTCCTTCACCATCCTTATGGCTTCTCAAAATTCCATGTTATTACTCATAAAATTTCATTCTCAAGAAAAGGAATTAAAAAATATATCATTTAGCATCGGGTAAAAACTCACACGGGGCGCCACTGACTTCGGTAGCGTAGACCCATGCGTGTGCACGTTTGAGGATATACGTACGCTGTACACACATATTCCTTCTCAACTCAAACTTTTATTATTAAGAAAATAAAATTTAAAAAAATCTTTTATCATCGGGTAAAAACTCGCACCGGGTCCCGAACCCATGCGCGCCTATTCCTTCCCCACCGTTCCAGCCCCTCCTAATTAACTTGCATATACCAATTTTGAACGGTCTTACTCAATTAGCTGAGATGCAAAAGAAAACCTGATCAGGACACTTTAAATTGTAAATCAGGTGAAATCTCGAATTCAACTTTCGATAATGTAAAAGAACTTTAAAATATCTTTCAAATGATGTATTAGAAATAATTTAATCATAATTAGAATATGAAATATTGAAATTTAAAAATATTACAGCGCCATGTGGCGGTAGAAATTTCTGTAATCTATTGTTCCATTCCAGATCAACAAAGCTTTCAAATGATGTATTACTCATGAAATTATTTTAATTAGTAGATGAGATACAAAAGAAAACCTAATCAGGACACCTCAAAACGTGTAAATTGGGTGAAATCTCGAATTCCATTTTCGATAATGTAAAAGTACTTTAAAATGTGTATCAACTAAAATAAGCTTTCAAATGATGTATTACTTATGAACTTTTTTTAATTAATAACTGAGATACAAAAAAAACTGATTCAGGAGACCTCAAAACGTGTAAATCTGGTGAAAACTGTCGATAATATAAAAGAACTTTAAAATATCTTTCGAATGATGCATTAAAAATAATTTAATCAGAAATTGAAATATTGAAATTTGAAAATATTACAGTGCCATCTGGCGGTAGAAATTTCTGTAATCCACTGTTAGATTCCAAATCAAAAAAGCTTTCTAATGATGTACCGCTTTCTAAATATGAAATTATTTTAATTAGTAGCTGAGATACAAAAGAAAACCTAATCAGGACGTTCTAAAACATGTAAATCACGTGAAATCTCTAATTCCATTATCTACGGTAGTTTTATTAATGGAAGTAAAAAGAAAAATAAATATTTTTTATTTCCCCAAAACCTATATATACCACTGTAGTCGGGTAATGGAAGTGAAAAAAAAAAGAAAAAGTATTTTTTAGTTCCTTTAAATGTATTTTGTTGCTATGGAAACTCCTATCTTCTATTGAAAGATAGATTACGTGTTAGAATAAAATTTAATTTGCAATTAAAATGTAACTGCTTTGTTTATTAATGAAAATTGATGAAATTTTAACTGCAGGTTGGTTTTGTGCTGTATAGGTTGTATATTAAGTGTTGTGTACGAAAAAGAAAATTTGAAGCACTTTGAAATTTGCAATTTTTAACCCCAGTTAAAGATCATGTGACATTAATGACTTGCACATGTTTTGTTTCCGTTAGAGACAGCCGTTAAAATCGTCTGCTGAATGCTGATAGAATGCCTCTTTTTAAGCAATAAGGATTTTTGGTCATTTTTCGATTGACATGGGTCAACATTTTAATTAATATCTCCGAAACTAATTAAGATTTTTAAATTCTGTTTTGAGGAAAACATCAGAAAGGCTCCAGAGCATCCGTATGTCAATTCTTGTACTTCTGAGTTCAATAGGGGCTGAACGTATAAAAGAACAGACAGACAGACAAACCTTTCCATTTATTATTATAGATTTGCCTGCTTTTGCAACTTACTTTAAAGTTGACCAATTTTGCAACAAACCAATAGTTAAGTTTTGCTAAATTTAATATGAATATTCAATCTTTAGGGATTACCAATACACAAAATGTTAGTTTTGTTCAATTAAATTTTATTTAAAAATTTATTTCTGTTATCTGATAAAAAGAAAATAACTGATATCCATAATTAAAAAAAAAAAAAAAAAAAACAGAAAATTATCATAATCTGTCACAAATGATCCCATTTCATAAATCACGAGAGAGTGGAGATCATTTAATAGAGTGGAAAATCATTTGAGTTGTAAACAAATTTACATAAACACCTCTCTATAGCCTGCTTTATCATCATAGGTATGTTATAAAATTAATAATATATGATTAATTAATCATAATATGCTAACTATGATACTATTATGTTATTACAAAGTGATAGTACATCATCTTTGAACTTTAACTTTGTTCCTTTTCCTCGTCTTAGGGTCACTTTTCCTTGATTGATTAGAAGATACTTCTACAAACTTCTCCATAGTCAAAGCAGGGCCCGACTAACAAATTTTTGTGCCCAGAGCACTTTAAATTTTTCGTGCCCCCTTAAAAGAGCCAGAGTTCCCCTCCCCCCCCCCCCCCAAAAAAAAAAAAAAAGACCAGTTACTAACTTATCACAATTTTTAGCAGGCGAAAAAGCAGATAGAAAAAATGTTATTTGATAAAAAATTAATTTGGTTTTGTTTCAGGCCAGGTTCTAAAGACAAATAAAATTACCCCATTCAGTCTAATAACAGTTTTTACTTTAAAATTTTATTAATGTAAGTGAAACACAGTTGAGTTATATATACATATATATATATATATATATATACACACATAAAAAAAAAAAGGAAGGAAACAAAGGAAAAGAAAGATTTAGACCTTATATTTTAGCCATTAGTAAAATTTTGTGCCTCTTAGAAATTTTGTGCCCAGAGCACTAGCCCCGGGTGCCAGTGCGATAGTCAGGCCCTGAGTCAAAGGAAACACGAAATTTAGTTATTAGAAACTTTGCGTGCACCAAGAATGAGAAGTCACATTCGAGAAAAAACACTAACCTAATTAACAAGTGTGCTGTTGTAGTCAGGTGGAGTAGAATTGTGATCCCATGGATAATAAGGATGACTGATTTTGCAGCGTGTCATGATTTTTAAACACAAATAACACAGGGATGGACAGACTTTTTTCAAGACAGCATATTTTCTTATTTTCAAATGGTGGAAATGTTCATTTAAAACTGAAAAATCCGAAAAACACACACTTTTCGATTTTAAGAAGTTAGCTGGTTTTGTAGCTAGATGACACAAATTTGCTATTTAATTAAAACTGTTGGAATTAACAACTGAATCTTTTAAAAAATTAACTATGTTACATTTATGATTCTGCAAAAGTATTTTAACTAGGGCTGTGCCAATTAATCGGTTCGGTTAATCGATCAATGCTTAGTCCCGATCAATTTTTTTAATAGAGTTAATCAACTCGATTAATTCAATTAAAAATTTTCAAAATCCGATTAAAGTTTTAAAACTATGAATTAAAGTAAAAATTTAAAAGAAATTATTTTTTCTCACATATTTTGCTAACAAACATTCTAAGAAACATCCATCCAATAATTATATAAAAAGGGGGAAAAAAAAAAAACTCTTAAAAGAAATTGTTACCTTTTTGTTGGTAGAGAAAAGGGGAAGACGGCTCTTAAACAAAATGCCGTTTTAAGTCCGTGCCTGGGGAATACATTTCGCAGAAGCAAGAAGCTTAAAATAAAAATACAGAAATGCTCAATATAAAGAAATGGACTGATTTCGACTATCTCTTTGATGGGGAAGGTGTCAACAGGGTTTCGCAATACCTTCAAGCGGTTATTTAATAACTATTGAAGTAAAAACAGAAAATAACATTCAGTTTTCTAGTCCGAAGTGCCAAAGAAGAGCTGAAATATAAACAATGAAGAATTTGAGATTTTTTTATAATGATAATGTGGAATTTTGAGAATTAATTTAAAAATAGTGACTAGCGAGGTGGACAAAGCCAGCTAGTATAAAATGAAAGTATATGTAAATAATCTAATTTTTCTTTCGAATTTAAAATAAAAATTAAATAAACAAAAATATTTACGTAAAATTAACACTTAAAGTCAACAACTATTATTCTGAAAATTGATTTAAATTTTAATTATAAAACGGATATAATATTTTTTTTTTTTCAGTCAAACATATGAATAAAATAGTAATACTGAGAATTGTTTTTTTAGAATATAAAAGTAATAATGAATGCAAGATGAATGTATGGTATTTCTTATCTATACTCTCAAATAAAAATTTATTTGGAAATATATTAGGAATGTGTTTTTTCATTATTTATTTGCATGTTTATTATTATTTATTGTTTAAGAAACAAGCTATATTAACATCTATATCATTTTTATGGTTTGTTGTGTACTGTCTAGAGGGGAAAAAAACACATAGGAGAATTTTATTCATCATTTAAATTAAATTATATAAAGAAAAAGGAAAATCTGTTAAAAATTCGATTAATGAACTAAGATTAACCTAGTTAAAACTGTTAATCGATTCCCACCCCCTACTTTAAACCATTATTTTGATTAAATTACTTTATCATTTAGTAGATAGTTGTTTTAAAACAGGTTCTTGGTCCTTGAAAGTCCTTGATCTTTTGTTTTTAAGAAATATGTACTTACCCCTCCTCCCCCCCCCTCCCCCAATTCCTCCCAAATTCTTTTCTCACTAGATACGGTCCATCTTGTTAATCAAAATGTTTGACTGAGGTTTTTTTTTTTTTTTTTTCTTCAGATTTTTATTTTTTGAACTGCTTACTTTAATCTAAAATGCATTTTATATTGCTTATAAAATTATACCTTAAATGTATCCTTTTTAAAAATATGGACTTACAGCAAATATATTTCACATGTGTCTCGCATCCAACTCGGTGCATCAACGTGACACTGTCTCTCGTTCTGGATTGTTTTCATGTTCTTGATCTTTGACTCTCTTCACTTCATAAAACTTTTTCATCATCAGGTGTCGGCATGCGGTTGGTATTATGCAAAGTCTCACGATCATTAATAGAGAGATTGTTAGTGATTATTTCAATTGCTTCTCTTTTGAGAGCATAATAGTGGTTATTATAGGGGGCTATTTTTTGGGTGTTTGTTGAATTAAGTTTAATGGGGTTAGTTTTATGGGTGGTGGATAGAGCAGTAGAAAATCTGTCAAATTTTATATCTGAGAGGTGTTCTTTTTCGTGATCATTAATATGATGTTTTGTCATGCGTATGAAGCAGGCTCTTTTATTATTTTCATGTTTAAAGTTAATTTTATGGATACCTGAAGTAAATTTTCAGTTAATTTGGTCTTTTTTATTACGGAGGTGTTGAAATATGTTTTTGTTTAATAGGGATGTTAATATTAAGTTTTTTAGCTTCATTTTTTATTTTTAGGACAGCATTATTATAGAAGGGTTTAGAGGTGGTAAAGGTTTGTTTAGATTTTTATGCATTGTTAATGGAATTCAAAGTTTTTAATATATTTTATCAACAAGATTTTTACTATAGTTGGCTTTTTTTTGCGATTTCTTTGATGAATTTAATTTCTTCTTTTAGTAAGGTTTTGTTAACACAGATGAGGATGGCCCAGTTTACATAAGAACAGAGAGGGGCATATTTATATGAATGGAGGGGGGGGTTGCATTTTTTATTCATAACTAGCAGCCTTCAGTGACCAACTGGTTCACGATCCTTGAAAAATCAGACTTTATGAAACTCCCACTCGGTGGCACCTGCAGCACCTTTTCCCTGTTTCAGGTCTTACAACAGCTTATTGACCTATAGTGAAAATAGATTTATTGAAAAATTTAATTGCAGTAAATTCCCGCCCGGTAGCGCCTGCGGCACAGTCTTCCAGTTTCAATATCAGAAACAGCCCGTTTGCTCACCATGTTATGATATTTCAAATTTCTGACTTTAGCAAAGTCCTGCTCGGTGGTGCCTTATCCACGTTTTAGGACATAATCACCTTCCTCGCTCATTAGAATTTGAAGTATTGAAATTTTAATGTATTACAGCGCCATCTAACAGTAGAAATTTCCGTAATCTAATGAAATTATTTTAATTAGTAGCTGAGATACAAAAGAAAACAGATTCAGGACACCTCAAAACGTGTAAATTGGGTGAAATCTCGAATTCCACTTTTGATAATATAAAAGTACTTTAAAATATCTTTCGAATGATGTATTAAAAATAATTTAATCATAATTAGAATTTGTAATACGTGTATTAGAATAAAATTCAATTTGCAATTAAAATGTAAATTTTTTGTTTATTCTCCAAAATCAATGAAATTTGAGCGGCAACTTCGCCTTGTGATGAAAACTCTGTATAGTAAGTCTTTTGTGCGACTAAGGAAAATTAAAGAATATTGAAATTTGCAATTTTTATTCCCAGTACAAAAAAACATGTGATCTCAGTCAGTAAAAGATTTTTTTCTTTCTCCCGACTTTCCAGATATAATTTTCTCTGTGAATGGGAGTTGCCATGGTAACCCAACCCAAATACATGAAATTGTACAATTCGAATGGATCCAGAACGTGGTATTCAATGGTTTTATGCATAAAATTAAAAAAATTATAACTTATTCAGTTTTTGAAAAAAACTTTCAATCTTTTGAGATGTGAATCGTCTAACCGAGATCTATATACAAAAAAAAATGAAAAGAAATGATTTATCTCTAAAAGATTTTGAGTTATAAAATGTTTTGTGAAAAAAATCGATGTTTCGTAAAATCTAAAAATATGGATTGCTAATCTGTATTTTGTTAAAATGCTTATATGGTTCAAAAGAGGATTAAATGAGCTTTCCAAATATACCAGTTGTTAAAAAATGGAACAATTATTCGGTCGTACAAGGTGATTTAAAAAAAAGATGATCGAGAAAAAGAGAAATTTTAGACCCTTTTTAAAACTCTTTTTAAAAATATAAAAAATCCGTATTTTTTCAAAAAATTTGTACCGTAAGAATCGGTAATAAATGCTCTTTCTTGTTGTACAGGTGTATTTTCAGTATCTGCAGCCGCTAAGCTGGGATGGCTTTACAAAAATGCGTGAAATTTTCTCTGCGTTTCTTCTTTTGAGGAACGCGCTGAATTCTACTTGAAGGGTGGAAAATACGATCCACTTGCCTTTTAATTAGACATTGGTTGACATTTTAATTAATATCTCCAGAACTAATTAAAATATTTAAATTCTTTTTTTACTATGCACTCGGGCAGGCTTCTGAGCACCCGTATGTCAAATTTTGTTGCTCTGCGTTCAATAAGGGCTGAACGTATAAATGCTCAGACAAAGAAACAGACAGACATCTTCCTTCATTATTATAGATTTCATTATTAGCTGTAGGTTTTCTATAGATGGTAGTTGGAAGAAGGTTGTTGGCCCAAATAAGGGTTTCACTGACTTATTCGGGCCAACAACCTTCTTCTTAATGATTCATACTTTTCATTCAATCAAAACGTTTATAGGCAAACACAGGGCATCCCAATGGGATCTCCCATATCGGGAGTAAATGCCGAACTAAAAATGTGTCACTTATCTCTGCAGCTGACATTATAAATAAATGCAAATTTTGGACCTGTTATGTTGACGATATCTTCACCGTTATCACTGATAATATCAATCCTACCAACCTCCTTAAGGACCTTAATAATCTTGATAATAAAATAAAATTTACGATTGAAACTAACAACACATTAAATTTCCTTGATGTCCGAATTATCAAAAACCCTAATAACTCATTCGATACTACCATCTATACAAAACCTACAGCTAGTAACGAAATTATCAATAAAAAATGCAACCCTCTCACCCCCTTTTATATAAATATGCTGCTCTCCGTTCTTGTGTAAACTGGGCCATCCTCATCTGCTCTAACAGAACCTTACTAAAAAGAAGAAATTAAATTCATCAAAGAAATTGTGAAAAAAGCCTACTATAGTAAAAATCTTGTTGATAAAATATATAAAAAATGCTTAAAAACTTTGAGTTTCATTAACAATGCATAAAAATCTAAACCAACCTTTACCTCCTCTATACCCTTCTGTAATAGTGCTGCCCTAAAATTAAAAAAGGAAGCTAAAAAACTCAATATTAACATCCCTATTAAACCAAACAAAAACATATTTCAACACCTCCGCAATGAATAAGACCAAATTAACCCAAAATTTACTTCAAGGTATCTATAAAATTAACTTTAAATATGAAAATAATAAAAGAGCCTGCTACATAGGTATGACAAAATGTTATGTTAATGATCGCGAAAAAGAAAACCTCTCAGATATAAAATTTGACAGATTTTTCTACTGCATTATCCACCACCCATAAAACTAACCACATTAAACTTAATACAATAAACACCCAAAAAATAACCCTCTATAATAACCACCATTATGCTTTCAAAAGAGAAGCAATCGAAATAATCACTAACAATCTCTTTATTAATGATCGCGAGCATAGCATAATACCAACCACATGGCAACACCTGATGATGAAAAAGTTTTATGAAGTGAAGAGAGTCAAAGATTAAGAACATGAAAACAATCCAGTACGAGAGACAGTGTCACGTTGATGCACCGAGAATGGATGCGAGATGCATCTGAAATATATTTGCTGTAAGTGCATATTTTTGAAAAGGATGATACATTTAAGGTATAATTTTATAAGTAACGTAAGTTTAATCCTTTTAAATAATTTAATATGTATTTTATATTTATTCTGTAATTTAATACTATATACTAATTATTCTTATTTATTTTATTTAGTTAGCAAATGCCGAGCATCACATAGCTGCATTACAGCAGTGTGAATGCCAAAAAAGCTGTGTTGCTAATGGATCAACTCATCCTGATGGTTCAACATGGAGACATGGGTGTGATATATGTTCATGTGTGGTATGTGAAATTTTAGATTCTTTTTAAGCTTCTATATCTCTTTAGTACGTATTGTGTATGAATTTGTTTTTCATATTGCAGTGAAGTTAGCAATATTATATAACATAAGTTTTTTTTTTTTTTAATCTCTTATGTAAATGCATAATTTACTTGAAATATTCTATAATTTGTTTTATAATATTTTCTTAAAATTTTTACTGAATTTATCGATTATTAAAATACTTTAAATTTAGCATGGAGAAGTAAAGTGTGTGCCTGTATCATGTTCACATGTACAATGCAAAAATCCTGTTTATGTTCCTGGTGAATGCTGTCCAGTTTGTTTGAGTAAGTAATTCAATAAAGTATAAATATTAATATGTGGTACAATGATTTTTCTGATAAAATATTTTATGAATACATGAAATATTTGCTATATATACTTAAATATATTATATGAATATATTATATGAATACATAAAATATTTACTATATAATAATAATAATAGATAAATATAGAGTTAAAATTCTGAAATTTTAAGTAATTGTATGTAGCTAATCAACAAATTAAATCAAATACGTAGAATTCTGTTTTTCTATGTTATATAAACCAGGTAATATAAATAGAAACAATTGTTCTTATTTAAAAAAAAAAAAAAATCTAAAGTCCATGTGATAATAAAAATACTTGTTAATTTTTTTTTTTTTTTTTTTTTTTTTAAATCTGAATAGCCCCATTAGGTCATAATAAATAACTGAATAGTGTCTTTTCTTTTCAAATATTTTATTTTTAATTGTTTTTCACAACATGAAGTTTTTCCAATTTTACTGAATGCGTATGGTAATTAATTTTCATTTTAACAAAATATAGAATATTGCTACGTAGTTACAACAGTTAAAAAATAGCCTTAAATAATAAGTAATAAAAAGCATTTAAAAGAAATTGCATAAAGCATCTGTGATTTTTTTTTTTTTTTTTAAATAACATTTCAAAAATAAGTAAAAATCTAACTTTTTTGCGAAAGAATTTTTTTTTTTGTTTTTGTCCATTCATAAGACACTTTTCAAAACTTAACAGAATTTAAATTCACTTTAACAGTAATTTATTAAAAAGAAAAAAAAAATCAATTGAATAGGTTAAATATATTTTTTAATCAGTTCTTATTTTAAAATAGTTTTTCTGATTTTCTAAAAATGCTCATGGCAAGTTTTAGTGTGCTATAAATGGAGAGAAAGATACTTTGTATTTTACGTATTTGTTAAGGCGGCGATTTCCTTATTACTGCCAGACAACAAAGCCTATGTTAATCAATGGATAAGTTTTGATTATAGAATTAATAATTGTCTAATTTATTATTATTATTCGGTTTTCACATTTTGAAAATTCACAACCATTAACTTGGCTACTCATTTTGCGAAAATTGATTTTTTTTTTTTTTTTTTTGGGGGGGGGGGGGGGGAGTTTTAAAATGCAAAAAAGTAACTAAGTGTATTTTTTTTATTTTTTAACTGTAAAATAAATTATAAAAATTTTCAAACTGTAAAAAAAATTTGAAATGATGATCATATCATGGATTTATAATTAGTGTAGGGTGGGGGGAACATAAAACTCAATAAATTTAATGGCTTTACTTTAGAGCTTCTTAAAGTCTTTTATTCTGGATCCAGTAATTTCTCAGCACCAGTTTCAGTTGATGTCAAACGTGGTTAAAACGATTAAAACTAATTAAAAAAGCTTCAAAGTAAGATCGTTAAATTTATTGAGTTTTAGTTTTAAACTAAGTTTCAGTGTTTTCTTTAAGAAAAAAAAAATACATATTTTAAAGTAACTGTGATAATAAAGAAATCACCAAAAAAATTACTAAAACTGATAAAGTTATGTACAAGGAAACTTATCCCTGAGTTGCATTCTTGACATAATGATTCTTCAAAGGCTAGTTTTCCTCAGTATTGGTAGATTTGCAATTTAAAACAGAAACAAGCCACTATCTTAACTTAAATTCAGTATAATTTAAGGCTGAATATTTTTTTAACTTTGATAACTATGTATCACTATTCTGTATTTTGTTAATTTCAGTTAAATTAAAAAAACTGAATTTCTAGTCTATTGAAACATGTATATTTTGTGATATTTTCCGAAAATTACAAAGTCTTAAAGAAAATGCACTGATTAATTATTGTTAATCTTGAAACCTTATTTGTATTTAATAAATAAGCAGAATTTCAGATTTTTCAAAAAAGGTATTGGTGTAAACATACTTCCAAATATAGCAGTATTTTTAAAAATTGCAAAACTGAAAGTTTAATTTAAAGACTGCATTTATGCTATGCTTAAAATAATTATTAATTTGTCATGAAAGGTTTTCAGATTGCCAATTTTGTTTAGCTTTAAAATTGTTTTATTATTAGAAAAGAAAATCCCAAAAATCAGTAAAATAAAAATTTCAGCAGAAAATATTTCTTCATTCATAAGACAAATTAAATTCAGTTTAACATCTACTCATAAAAATAATAATAATAATTTAAAAAAAAAAAAAATTTTTTTTAATCAATGCTCATTTTAAAATGATTTTTTCTGAAAATGCTTAATTTTATGCCAAGTTTCAATGATAGAACAGAGATTTTTTTTTTTTTTTTTCACTTAGTGATTAATGCTCTATTTTCTTTTTTCAAAATCTATGATGGTGAGCAGACAAGTCCTGCCTGAGATGAGATGGAATGTCTCTAATATGGGGGTGGTCATAGAGCAGAGTTAGGAAAAAACTCGGTTACTGCTATTGGAGTTTCATGTTGTAATTCTAGAGGTTTATGTAGCAATTACAAAATAATTTGAACTATAGTACAGCGTGTCTAAATCAAATGTACTTAATTTGGTGAGGTCGCTGTACTTAAGAGTTTAAAAGCATAAGAAAACTGTAAAATTAGATATCAATACTCACAAAGTTTTTATTAAACAATCAGTACACTTCAATCAAAAAGTGAATGGTGATAACCTCCAGATCTTTTCTGTATACTTCCCGTTTCAAGAAGCGTTTCATGCCACTTTTTTATGCTCTTAGCCTGGGCTACTTTCTGAAGCATAATGTTTCCCTCGTAATATATAGTTATTTAAGATAACTTTTCAAAAAATATTGAAAGATAAAGACAATGTAGATCAAACTTCAAAGAAAGGGTGGTGGAATGGCATAGCTTTTCTTTGCCCATGCCTGTCATGATAGGTGGTTTAATGTAACTAAATATTTTTATAAAAAATTTTAAATTGATTTCTAATTGATTTAGATTTTTTTGTTGTTGTTGTTCAGTTTTAAACTTTAAGAAAATACTCATTGGCCATAAAGTCTATAGAGTCTTATGTTTCAGCAAAATAATTATTGAAAAAAGTTTTGAGGCTAAAATTTGTTACTCTTACAAGCATGTTTAACTTATGCTGCATGTGTGACATATCCACATATTGCATTTTGAACAAACTTTTAACTTATATTAATTTCAAAGAACTCCAGTTTTTACTTAAAGTTATATGTTCATAAATTCTAAATATTTTTATTAATTGTGTTTTCAAAACTTTTGCCGATTTAAAAAATTATACAGTCAACTAGTAGATGACAAATACAGACTAATCTGACAGCACAATTGAAATTATTTAATATCACAAATTAAATAAAAATACTCTGTGCTACCAAAAGACTTTTTAATGCAACTATTTCATATATTTTGATCACCTTCTTAATCAATGAAAAATATTCATGTTTATATTCATGTTTTTCAGAGAAGTGCCTGTTTGAAAATGTTTCTTATGATCATGGTGAGCGTGTTAGTCCTATCAAATGTGCTACATGTGAATGTAAAGTAAGTTTAAAAAAATTATTTGAATTCCCTAAGTATGAGGAAATTTATGTTTCTAATTAGCTTTTATGTTTTGCTTTTTATCAACATGAGGCACATTTTAGAGTGAGCACTGTTGTAAAATATATTTTAAAGTGTGATAGTTTAATTTCCGTTAATTTTTTTGGCTCATCTGGGTAGCTAAATGATTATACTCTAACCTGCAGATTATTGGTTTGAGTTTTAGTTCAGGGATAAATGTTTATAGTTGTTTGAAATCCACTTTAAACTGAAAGTCTTGGTCTAATTAGTCCTAATACAAAAAAATTATTGTAGAGCAACAAGATAAAATGAATAAGCTTTTTTTAGTAATGTATGTGTGCTTTTTTAAGGCTTTTAATTTATCAATGCATTGAATAATTACCTACCCATTGTTTGAAACAATGCGTTAGATAGTGATACACAAAACTTACTACTCTAGTAATGGCTAAATGGAGGTCTTTTTGCCTTCATCTATTTTTAAATGTTATTGTAAACAAAACACTTTGCCTCTGTTACTATTTCTTGTTCCTATTAAAGAAAAAAAAAAAAAATAGATAAAAAATTAGCTAAGTGACTAAATATTCCACTCCCTTAAAGAAAAGTTAAAAGTTGATTCTGTTTAGTAAGTTTAAATTATACTGCAATAGTATGAATTTGTCAGCAAAATTTTCTCAAGTGCATATACTTTGAATTTATAAAAGCGTTTTCTGTAATATTTTATACTTTTAAAAACTCATGAAGTGTTTATGCATCTGCAATAAACTTTTATGTATTAATTTTTCCCATGTAAGTGCCATGATATGGAATTAATTAAGTCTTTACAATATTTTTGTAGCTCTCAAATTCTAAGTGTATTATCTTAATTGCAGAATGGTAGCATGCATTGTCGGCGAATTGACCCTGTTACTAGTTGTCCAGAATTAACTTGTCCTGTTGAAGAACAGTTCAGTGTTCCTGATGAATGCTGTAACTTTTGTCCAGGTACAGATTTAAAGAAAGTTTCTTTACTTCAATTATTTTCTTATAATTCATTACTCTTAAAAATAGTTTTAACTGTTTTTTGATTTCCTTAAACACAATCATATCATTAAAATTTTTAAAAACACCTTTTGTGATTTAAAAAAAAAAAAAAAAAAAAAAACTCTTTCTCTTATTCATTCAAAATTTTGTTTTCTTGTACTTAAGAAAAATCTTACTCATTGCCATTAAACCTGATTATTAAAAAATAGGGGAAAGCATTTGTTTCCACTGCAAAACTAGCCAATCTGGTACAGAATAGTTTATGCTCTGGCCTTCAGTTACTAGGTTTCAAGTTCCAATTGAAACATGAATGTTCATAAAGGTTTGGAATTCACTTTAACAGGGTTATACTCATCAGGGAAAACCTGGAATACTCGGGGAATTTGAATTTTGTTTAAAAAAAAAGTCAGGGAAAATAAAAATTTTCATTAAAAGTCAGGGGAAATCAATTATAAAACCTGGAAAAACAAACATTTCTTTTCTCTCAAGTAATATTTTTCTTGTGTAGCTTTATATCAAAATTAAGGATCGTGAAAATACGTATGTAAACAATGTTTTCTACCTGAATTTCTATCATGATCAGAAGTAACGTGACATCATACAGTGGAAGTAGATGTATTTTCTTTGCTCTAGAGGAGTGTTTCTTGTAATATGTCGCTAATATTTTCTTCAAAATTGTCTGGAAAACTCAGGGAATTTTTTTTTGCATATTTGAGTATGAACCCTGTTTGGGCAACACTATAGGTCATGGTATAATTAACCATACTGTGCAAAAATAATTTTAGAGCCACAAAATCAAACCAGACGATCGCAGAATTCTGAAATCTTTTAAATGTATAAAAACTTTGTATATCTATATACATATTTTTTTTTTTCAAATATTCCTCTAATATGCTTGCTTCTCCTAATTTAAAAATTATCTATTTTGGTGATGTATTCTAAAAGTGGAGCCAAAACAGTATACTTTTCATACCAAATATCAAGTTTCCAGGTCAATTTGTTTCCAAATTGCACAGAATAAACCCTCTTTTTACTCCCATTTCAATCGCCTTTAAGAAAAGGTAAACTTTTTAAGTGTAGTGAATAGGAATTTGGATGAAAAATTTTTGTACCAAATATCAAGTTTTTAGCTCTAGCTCTTTCTAAATTGCACAGTATACTCCTTGTTGCCTCTCCTTTCCCTCTCTTGGTGGAAGGAGAAAATTTTGATAGTGTAGCATACTTGTCAATTCTCCCTTATTTCAAGGGAGACTCTCTTATTTTGGGACTGTCTTCCGCTCTCCCATATTCTCATACATTTCTCCCTTATTTTTAACCCGTTAGTAGTCGCTAGTTGGTCAATTTGCCGCCCATCCTTCAGTGTTGCCAGATTTTTTTATTCATAAGCCACCAAAAATTTTTAGAAGTGGCATTTGATATAAATAAAATGCGGATAAAATCGAAGAAACGTCGATCACATCATATCTTAAAATTATTGGTGACAGTTAAATAAAAAGTGTGCAATCTGTAATAGGTGGCACTGTCTATAGCGACTACTAACAGATTAACATTTTAAAGTTATACCTATAATTTATTCAAAACTTCAACAAATCTTCAATTTTTTAAGCAATATTTTTGCTTTTGCTGAAAAAAATTTCTCATGCAACTCAATAATAGCACTATTTTTAATCAAAAATTACTTGATTTTTACTTAATAATTAAATTTAACTTACACATACAGATTTTCAACAATTTATGCCATAGATCAAACTTTATAAATACTGTCATATGTTGAAAACCCATCAGTGTTGCCTAGGCCTAAAAATGCTGCTCATAAAATCTGTTATTTTGAACCTTCAATGTTGGCAGGTATGGTGTAGTGACTCCTTTCTGTTCTAATTTTCTTTTGAATCTGTCATTGGGTACAGATTTGTATAGCGGATGATAAACAATTTAACTTTCACATTTATAGAAATAAAAATTAAAGTAGTAGCTATCTATATTAAAAACATTTAAAACCGTTTAAAATTACCTCACAAGCGCTTTCAACTGCTTCAGCAGTCTTCCTCAGGTGAGTGCTCCGGTGAACCACGTTCGTCGGGCGTATCCTTTGTTCTTCCACCTCTCTTCTCTAGGACAGGGTGCCACCCGGCGTCAATTTCCATTGGCTCAGTATTGCATGCATCGTGATTCGCGATAATTTCGACGTTTTCCCTCTTTGTGGCATAATAATAGTTGTTATAGTGAGCGATTTTGCTGAAGTTTTTAAAGTCTATTTTTATATTTTCTTTTTCATTTATTTTTGTTAGTGCTGTTGTTATTTTACCGTATTTTATATCATTTTCGTGTTCTTTAATCCGCGTTTTTATCTTTCGTTTCGTCATGCCGATATAGCATCCTGTTGTTTTATCTTCTTTAGTTTAATTAATTTTGTAAATTCCTGCAGTTTCTGAAAAATGGATTTGGTCTTTGTCATTTCTTATTCTTTGAAAAATATTACTATTAGGTTTTATCGGTACGTTTATATTTAATTTCGTGGCTTCGTTTTTTATTTTATTGCTTACACCTTTATTATATGGAATTGGAGGGATGTATTTTTGCTTTGGTTTTTGTGTGTTATTAATATCGTTCAGTTTTTTTTAGTCTGTTTCTATACAGTTTATTTATTGTGTGCTTTTTGTAACCTGCATTTTGGCATATTTCAGTAATTTTTTGCATTTCTTGTTTTAATAAGGTTTCGTTGGAGCATATGTTTATTGCGCGATTTATGTAATATTGTATGGCCGCGATAATCGAGCAATAAACATATACTCCAACAAAACCTTATTAAAACAAGAAATGCAACCACATTTGTTTGATTTGTGATTTTCAAAATTGTAACGTGATAAAATAAAGAAAAGAGAAATGATCACACTTGGAACCAGCCTGTATCCTTGCACAGAGGTGCACGATTTCTTTACCAACGTTCTTTACAAAATTAGTGGACTATATCAAAAGTACGATATTGTTCAGCAAGTGAACCAACTCAAACTCCTGTTTGGTATACAAATCACATAAGATTCAGTATTATGCAAATAAATATGATGCTTCACACTTCTTCACCAGAGACTACTATAAAAAAAAAGTTTTGTGAGGCTTGTATGTTAAAACTCGTAATAAAGGAGATATATTCTAACTGTGAGTATTGTGAGATGGCTTTAATTTATGATGAATGTGGGTGGCAAGAAAGAGTGGCACATTTTCTCAAAGGTCACATTCTTCAATCTTAACCCTTTCAGTCGCAGTGTTCCCGCTGATGGAACACCTAATTTTAATTCTCAAGTGCAAAAACTTATCCCGGAAATTTTTTAGCAAAAATTTACATTTATAACATAGCAGAAAAGGCCCTTTTTTTAATGTGAAAATTTAAAATTTCTTCTATTTTAATTATGTTAGTAAATTCTGGTGGCAGTGTAATTTAAATGATCCTAATTACCTTGCTCCGCAAAGGGTTAAAATACTCCGGAATAAATTCAAATGTTAGGATCTGTGCAACTTTTACGAGTTTTTATTGTCGATAATGTTTACTTATAAAGTGATTTATTTATTAAATTATATATTATTAGAATTTATAAGGTTTACTTACAGATGTTTCAAACCGAAAATTTCTCGAAAAGGAACAATGCTAATTTTTTTATTTTTTAAATATTTATGATCAGCTATGTGTCTAAAAGCCATTTTTAAAATTAGTTTAGTAATTTTTAAAATAAATTAAATAGTGAACGTTAAAGGGTTAAATGCAATTAAAAGTTTAAGGAGACATGCAGTGTGACCAAAAGACCTCGACGCGGTAAACCAAAAAAAGTAGGACAGCAAATGCAACCAGAAGATGTATTAATGTATGTCCTCACCCATCCTCAGAGCAGCCCAAAAGAGATCAGTGATACTGTGGCCTCACTAAAAGCCCTATTTGGGAAATCTTAAATGAACCAAGTGCTGACCTTTACTGGCTATCATCTATGTAGGTACTAATCACAGGGAATGCTGCGAGATGTTATGAATGGGGCAACTTCATCATGAACTGCTTAGAGGTCTAGACAATGTTCTTGTTGGCATCATGTGAATGAATGAAGCATTCTTTTTGCATAATACTATGTAGAATAAGCAGAATATCCATTTCTGGTCGCTGAAAAATCGTAAATATGCTGTTGAAGCTCAACATATTAAGTATGTTGGTCGATAAATGTCTGACGCAGAATTTTCAATATCAGGCTGATTGGCCTGGTATTTTATGAGAGCATGTTAACGGATCAAGATACTTGGAACTTCTGCAGGATGACATATTTAGTTTTCTAGAAAACTTGCCATGGATTAAACTCTGGAATGTATGGTTCCAACATGACTGTGCCCCTCTGATCAAGGTATCGAGCATAAAACAGTATATTATGGAAACATTCCAGCAACAAGTCATCTGGTATCATGGTTGTATAGAGTGGCTTCCATGCACACCTGGCATGAAATTAATCTGTATATCGGGTCATAATAAATGAAAGTACAGTTTTCATGTCAATCTAATTCCCAAGAACATTATAAACAATACATTTATTATAGTTAAGTAATAGTTTTAATTAAGTTAGATTTTTAATAAAATATGGCATTATTTTTTTTTTTTCAACTGTGATATATATTAATCTTTTTATGCTTTAGGTGTTGATTATTGTGCTAAAGGACATGAGTGTCATAAAGATGCTACCTGTTTGAACTTAAAAACACAGTATGCATGCCAGTGTAATAAAGGTTACGAAGGTGATGGAAGAAATTGTGGTGACATCAATGAGTGTGAAAGAGAAGGAGGGCATGATGGTCATCATTGTCGAGAGAACACAATTTGTGTAAATCTTCTTGGTGATTATGTGTGTGAATGCCTACCTGGTTATAAAAGATACGATAAATATAACTGCATTGGTAAGGCTTAAGTAAATATCAAATATTTTTATAAATTACATTTAAGTAAGGATAAATTAATGATAAGTTTTATTTTTTAGAAAATGATGAATGCAGCACTGGTGAGCACAATTGTCATGAAAATGCTATCTGTATAAATACAGCAGGAAGTTACACATGCCAGTGCCTGGATGGATATACTGGAGATGGATATTCTTGTGAACGTAATAATTTATATATATATTTCTCTATAATGTTCTATCAGCTAATTATAGTCACAGTTCATCTTTCATATGTATACTTTCTAATTGGATTAGTTATTACATTGTTAAATGTGTATTCTTTAAAAAAAGTAAATTCTATTTAGTGGTGTAGGATCTTAACGAAATTGTACAATTTGTAAGAAATGGTAATGTTTGTTTTACTATAGTTCAGAAGTAGGCTACATTTAAATATATCCGCAATACTCTTGTATGAAAGTTTATTAAAATATTTTATGTGTCATATGCTTTACTTTCTTATCATTTGTTAACCTTTTCATTTCTGTGCATTGCTTTTCTTTTTAAAATATGTAGTTAGAAGCAATTTTTTAAGATTTATAATTAATTCACACTAGAAAATTGTGTAAAAGATATTTGCTTAAAAAATACTGATGATTCTTTAAAATGCCTTAAATATAGGTGTCTTAAATCATTGTAATATTTTTTTTTTTTCTAGATTTTAGATTTTTTATAGGAAAAAAAAACTAACCAAAATATAAGTAGTTAAAAGATAAGTTTTCTTTTAAGATTTACATTTTGTGAAAGTTTTTGTGATATTTATCTTTAAGTAAAAATCTCTAAAATTTTGTAACCGAACAAATATAAAATCTAATTATTTAATTCTGTATTAAGCATTTGCTGATATTGATGATGAAATAACTAGTTAAGTTTATTTGTTGAAGTGTTCCTTTCTTTCTATTAATTATTTATTTAATATCCATTTAAAAATACCATTTAAAAATCTAGAGAAAATAAATATGAATGCTTTTATGATATAGACATTTGTGAAGGAGCTGCGAACAGATTTATTTCATTTGGATCTTTTCCTAACTGGATAATGAAATATTTGTTTAACAATTCATTGACATTTCTGTATAATTTTCTGAACATGTTTTCTATCTGTGTCTAATAAATGACAAAGGATAGATCATGAGTGTTAACCATAAGTTACAAAAGAATTTTTCATAATTTTTCTTGTAATAAAGCAAATGCATTTTTTTATAAAGCAGTACAATAGTGCAGACTGTATCAATGTGCTAAGCTGTTATATGAATCACTAGTGCCACACATCATTTATCCTTACTAACATACTGGAAATCAAATTAAAATTTTTTAATTTAAGTGAAAAAAGGAAATAATTTATAACTTACATTTAAGATTAATAATCTGTATTTTAATAAGAATGAAAAGCATCTCTAGATCTTCTGTCTTCTGCTTCTATATTTTTATTTAGATATATAATTTTCAGTTTTCTTATGAATTTCTTTGCTATCTTGTGGATTCCTTTCTCTATCCTTTCTCTTTTATGAGCTGTTTTCATGAATGCTTAGCACCCTCAATGTAATTCTTTTCAACTTATTATATAATGTTTTATATTATATTTAATTATCTGTGTTTAAAAACACTTCTTATTTTCTTATAACAGCTATTTGTACATATTCATGCTTAAATGGTGGCACCTGTGTTGCTCCAGAGACTTGTTCTTGCTTACATGGCTATGATGGTAGCATTTGTGAAACAGGTAGGTTTTCATTTAATGTGTTCTTTAAATTTTGCAAACATCAAATGAGTTTAAATAAACATTTTTATACTTCAAATATCTTTTTCTTTATGCATTTTTTTTTCTTTAATTTGGTCAATTTTATCTCTTAATATAATTACACTAGCTGGATTTCTCTCCTCTTGACAGTTGATTCAAAGTCCAAAGCTACCTTTCTCAATGCATAATTAGGCCTTACTTGTTTATCCATGTACAGAGTAAAAATAGATTAAAATTAGTTAATAAAAGCATGTTTTAATTTCAGATTCCTTAAAGAAAGCCATTTTCTTATATAAGCTGTAGATTTACTTACACACTCTTGTATATAGATTTTTTTTTTTTTTTTTTTTTTAACTTGTGTATGCTTTAGCCTGTGCACTCTGGTGCATAGAGAAGAATTTATCATATTTGGATGTCATTATTGTCCTTGAGTATAGAGTTGAACTTGCACTTAAATGGAATTGAATGTCATTCTTTAGTTTACTAATCCTAAAAACTGTATATTGATAATTTCTCTAATATTGATAATTTTTGACTACTTTTATGTATGGTTAATTTTTTAGCTTGCTATAAGTAATAGGAGTTTGAGCTTGTATGTAAAATGCAAGCAATATCAAAAGTGTCATTTTAAGTTATTTCAGCAACATTAAAAACAATGGAAGTGATACTAATATTGGTTATTTTATTGTTTTCACTAGAGTCCTTTCAAAGGAAAGGGGCAGTTAATCTGTTATGGGGTAAAGTCAATTCTAACACAATAACAAAAGTATAACTAATCTCAGCACATATGATAACAGTGGAATCAACTTTAATATTAGTCATTTTTAATTATTTTCATGCATGTGTCCCACTTCTATCCATCTCTATGAAGAAGAATCATGTTTCTATTAGAGCAGAATTTTTCGAATGGTTTTGTTTTAAACAGAGTGACCATGTCTGTTTTGATAATTCTTTACTTCTCTTGGCAGATATTTCAAATCCCTTCTGCCTTCGTAAGCAATGAAACAAAACAATTGACTTTGTTTTTCCTTTTGATTGTATATCCAACTTGGTGTACATTTATTGGCTAATTGGTATATTTATTAATATGTTCTTAATCTTCTGTTTCATTATTTAAATATTTGATAGCAATAAAAACTTACTTAACCCCCTTTGCTAAAAATTTATTGCTGTTTATTCTTTAAAAAATTTTTCAAAAGTGCTCACAACCTAATTTTTAGTTCTGTAAAATGCACTATTTTTTAACGTAAATAATCAAAATCATTAATACAAAACAATGGTACTAATTTTATCAGTTTTTCCCAAACTAAATTTTACTTTATTTTGTACTATATTGACATGTATACTAAATTCACATATTTATATAAATGTGTGTCAAAGAGGAAAAACTGCGAGGCAGTTTGATTAAAAAAAAGTAATAAAATTATCAGTTCTATTTAAAAAAAAAAAAAAGGAAGGAAGAAGGAAGTGTGCGAAAACAGAATTAAAAGTAAGGAAAGGTGGGAACTAAAATATTTGGTTTTGCAAATATATTATGCATTTTTTTTTTTTTTTTTTAGTGGAAAAAAATTCAGCAAGTCGATTACTGATTCGCTGGTCTAAAATTTGAGAATCACTTATGCATTATTTGGAATTGATGCATAAAATGAGAATAAACACGATCACTGCTATTAATTTTCAGATGTTTTTTGTTTTGTTTTTTTTAGTTATTAAGTCTTGCTTATACTTACATAAACAAAAGGATTTTTAATACAAATACTTCATTCAATGTTGAAGGTAGATTTCACAAAGTTGACTGCATTATGAATATTGGTTTTATGAAAAATCTTTTGTATGTTAAAACACTGAACCAAAAAAAAGATGGTGAAGGAAATTTATAATTGTATATATTTCTCTAAACAATATATTTTAAATACATTTCAGTCTTTTAATATGTACATTTTAAAAATATTGCATATTTATTTTTATTTAATATACTATAAATTTGGACATTTCTTTATTAAAGATTACTGGTTCATAAATGAATATTTTCTTACCATGTTGTACAAAATAAAACTTTTTTCAGTTGTTGCTACAATACTTGAATTCAGGGAAAACTCGGGGATTTTTGAAATTTTTTGGGAAAAACATTGGAAAAATTTTTCATATTTAAATTTTAGTACTTTATAATGGAGGAGAAAAAGTAATTTATATGGTTTCTCCCAACTATAGTAAATTAATAAAATTAATGTACCCAGATATGTTCAATTGATTTGTAAATATGCTAGATTTCAGTGCTGCATGGTTGTGTGTCATCTATTTTGTTTTTAAAGAGACATGGGAAACTTATAATTTTTTTCACTTGATTTGTGTAGCAACCGTGACTTTTGTTCAGTTTTCATCTCTGTATTTTGGGGTTACTCAAATCTGTTTTTGTGTTGTTTAAAATCATTTTTCTCCATAAGTGGGACAAGCTTTAGAATTAATAACGAAACCTTGAATTGATGATAAATTTTATATTAATTATATTTTTACAACTGTTGTTGATAAAAACTTTTATTAAATTTCTAGAAAATAATTCTTTTTTATGTTAATTGGGCTTTTCTGGATTACAGATGTTGATGAATGTGCTCTTGGGTTACATATGTGTCATCCAAATTCTCAGTGTGTTAATATGCCTGGGTGGTATTTTTGCCAGTGTCGACCAGGATATCAAAGTCATCCAGAAGACAATCTTGGAGCTTTTTGTCAAGGTATTACTTAAGTATTATTAAAATTTATATATATATATATATATATATATATATATATGAATATATATTTTTACTGGTATATTTAAGTAATGTCTATATTTGAAAAAAAAAAAAAATCAATTCTATCTTTCAGACATAAATGAGTGTCTAATAGGCAGTCACACATGTGACCTATCAGCTTTATGTGTAAATGAAGAGGGCAGCTATCACTGTGAATGCCTTGATAACAGTTCCTGTTCTCTAAGTAAGAAATACAACTGTATTTACTGAAAAATTATTGTTATAAGTTAGTGAATAATAATAAAATTGGCAAGATATTTTTTTTCCTTGCTAAAAAATCAGTTAAACAAAATATTAAATAGCACATTATATATATTTTGTGCAGTCATTAGAGCCATATTCAGCGACAGTTTACTCCTCTTTTAGATTTTATTAAACTGTAGTAATTTATCCTCTGTTATTAATATTGTTTTAAATTATGATTGTCTAGATTGCCTATACTATAATGAAGAACGCCTAAGTGGAGAAATTTGGTCAAGTGATACTTGTACTAAATGTCATTGCTCTAATGGAGTCGTTTCTTGCCAACCAGTGGAATGTGATTGCACAAAACGAAATGTAAATTTTGATTGTTGTCCTCACTGTGATCATTCTTCTGTTTGTAAGCACCAAGAAGCTCCAAAAACGTACCGTAATGGGGATCAGTGGGTTTACCAGTGCCAAACTTGTGAATGTCTTGTAAGTAGAAAATATGTACTTTTGATTAAATTACTTTAAATTGTAAAATATATAACTTTGTACATTTTTACATGTGTTTTTATTCAGCACTGCAAATTTAAGCATATAAAGTTCTGTTTATTTTATATATTTACTTTTTGTTGTTGTTAGAAGTCAGTAACACATATTAATAATAGACCCAAAACAATTGTTGCGACTTCTAGTATTTTATGGTGGTTATTCAAAGTTTTATACTTATTACTTTTAAACGCCAGCTCTGTGGTACTTTTTATAATACCACACATTAGTCATAATCATTTTTTTTATAAAGTTCCTGTCTGTCTTGGTTCTTGATGTTAGAATTATAAGCCTTTATATTATTAAAATATTCTTAAGATATTTTTCCTTTTATGAGATTTTTTATGATTTGGAATTGATTTAATCATCCTCTGAGTTAATTAAGCTATTTTAGTATAACTTTTCATTTAGTTAATAATTTCAAATATTTTACAAATGCTAGATGCATACCTATTTTATTTCTTAAAATTTTTATAATAATACTTTGTTGATGTAATATATTTATCTCATTTATCATTTTAAATAGTTAAAAAAATTGATGTTAAATAATCCTGTAAAAATGAAATTTAATTGACAAGATTTGAAATAGAAAATAGTATTTAGAGATTAAAATAAAATGTTAGATATTCATTTTAGAAGTATGCTTATACATTGTCAAATAAGTTTTTGTTTAAGCTAACCATAAAACTGTTTAGGATTATAGCTATTTTCTTGTCTTCCCTTTTGTCTGAAAATACTTTAGTTTATATTTCATTATAATTAAACAGGCTTATTAGTTTTATTTATATTTCTGTAATTTGATGCTAAAAATAATTTCAGATAAAAAACTTTTTATTTTTAAATGAAACTATTTTATATATTTTTTCTGAAAAAATGATGCCCATTTAAAGTATTACATTCTCTCTCTAAATGAGTTGTGTCAAATAATTTATTCAACTAAATTGTGTTTATTGCAATTCAAATAGCTATAATTTTATCCATACCAACTTATTCTGTTCTGATATCTCATTCTAAAGTATCTAAATTACAAATTAAAAAAATTATATAACAGTTGCATTTAAAATGAATTTATTTTTATGTACAGACAAACGAAAATTATTAAAATTGTAGATTTTTTAGTCTTATTATTTTATTTTTTCTGGATGCAAGAATTCAAGAAAAGTAATTCATTTGTTAATATAATTTATCTTTATTTCTAATAATAATTTATATGATGTTTTTAACACTTTCTTAAAAAAAAAAAAAAAAAAAAAAAAAAAAAAAAAAAAAGATTTTATTCCCACGTATGTCTTCATTTTCATAAATATATTTAAAATTCCGTAAAATTGCTATTTTAGTCAGACTTTTCAAATACATCCTAGAATACTTCATATTAAAATTCATACTTGTAGCACAATTGATTTGTATATACAAGGACTAAAAAAAATTTTTTGGTGACATTAAAGATAAGTTTTTTTTAGCATCGTTATACTGCAACAAACATACAAAGTCAACATACATTTTACAGATGCAATAAAGAATACTTCATTAAGAAAATGATGATATTAACATTTAATGATTCATTTACAGGTACACAAAAAAATATTGAAATTCATTACAAGAAATTGCTGGAAATATATTTTGAGTTTGATTATGCACTTTCAACACTTTCCAATAATATAGAAAAATATTTCTGATTTACTATTTATGGGATTGGTAAATATATTAAATTATTTATAGAAATAAAATGATCAGCTCATGGGAAGAAACCCATGAGCTGAGATTGTAAACTATTCTTAATCCTTTCATAACAATTTACTTAACCTTTTATATCCCAAATTACCTTATTTTGGGAAAATAGTTTGAAACTTTATTATATTTCTTTGCTGCATGAAAAACATCTCATATTAAATTTAACTTAAACTATAGCTTAACTATAGGGAAAGCTTAAACTGTAGGGACTTTGAAGTTCCAATGAAATCCTGTAGTAAATTTAGGCTATATTGGGGAATTTTTTTTTATGGGACTTTAAAGTCCCAGTGGGTTAAAGGCCAAAGAGTTAAAGAATGAAAGATAAATTGCATCAACAAATGAAATTATTTTTCTTGAAATACTGTATGCATTTAAAACAAAAATTATTCAAAAATTTTTATACATCTATATATCTATTTTAAATATAATCCTACGCCTATGAGTATTTAAGAGATTCAATTTGTTTTTGTTCTGAATTTTTTTTTCTTTTAATACAGCATGGAGAAATTGACTGCTGGGATTTAGAATGCCCTCCTGTTACATGTGAAAATCCTGTTCAAAGACCAGGTGACTGCTGTCCCCGTTGTGACACAGATCCATGTTCTATTACTTATAATACTACTAGTAGTCAGTCACAAGGATGTGCTTATAATGGACTTATTTACAAACCAGGGGAAAAAATTCCTTTGACTCAGGATCCATGCTCTTCATGCCATTGTCAAGTAATTTTAATTTATTTTTTGTTTTTTAGTTGAGTATATATGTGCATGCTATAACAGGCATTTTTAAGTTTTTTACATATAACTAAGAAATGAGATTGAAATGTTTTCTTAAATGCAATATATATATTTCTTACAACTTGTACTTAACTTCAGCCTTTTTTTTTTTTTTTTTTTTTCCTTCTTTCCAGCATCTTTTGAATCTTTTTATTATTATTATTATAGTATACTCAACAATATATCATTTTTTATACAAATAATTCAAATATTTTGTAATATAACTGATAAAAAAGCCTTTATAAAGTATAAAAACCCTATAAAAACATTCTCTTACATATAGTAAAACATTTCAACTAGTTGCATATTCATTCTTAGCTTTCGACTCATCTCATTGAGTCTTCATCAGAGTCATGTTATAATAAGATTCCATTTAGATATAGGGGGGAGTGGGGTTGAATGGGACAATAGCAAAATTTTTAGGTTTTGCAAGCACCATAAACTTGACAATTTTTCTGATCTATGGCAGTACTGAGGTCATTCATCAAGTGTAGTTTCAGAATTGTGCTATCTATAGAAAGGCAGAAAAAAATTAAAGTGTCTTTTTCTGCTGCCACAGTAAGTTTTTACTGATTCAATTATGTAGTAGTTAAGAAATTAACTATTTGCTTAAAGTTAACATAACTCTTATATGGTCAAAAGGCATAATCTTTTATTGCATTTATGATATTCAAGAAGTTCAAAATGTTTATATTTTATTAATATTTTATGCCAAAGCCGCTAGTAGGAAATGTTGATCATCTGCTTTTAATTTTGTTATATTTCAACCTTTCCATTATTTATTTTTTTTTTTTTTTTAACAGGGATTTTATTTATATTTTAATAACTCTAACCAAAGGTTATGTCCAGTAAAGGAGGGAAAATCATTACAAATTTCCTTTTCTCTTTTAATAATTTCAATTGTTTCTCTAATTAAAGTGTTTCTTTTTTTATTGGTTCGATAAATTATTTTAGAATTTTCAAATAAAATTTTTATGAGATTTTTACTAGTAAACATTGTAAGAGAAGATTTTTGGTAGTTATTTTTTAATTCATAAATATGTTCTTTAATACTTTCTTTTAAAGGACGAGTAGTCATACCTATATAATATTTTTGTTGGTTAAATTCATCTAGGAAAGGGATTTGATATATTCCAGAAAGTGAGTTAATTGGTTGTGGGTCACTTTTATGAGTTACAGTGTTAATAATTTTAGAAGGGAGGTAGCAACAAGATCAAAATTTAAATGTTTTATAAGTGGAATGTAATATTTTTATGAAGGCCTTGCCAGTAGGGAATAGGATGTCTAATTCTATTACTTTTAGGGTTGCTATTATGATTTATATTAATAAATTTAGATATTAAGTTATTAATAAATTTATGCAGAAAACCGTTAATAAAGGCTAAATTATATATAAAATTTCATTTCTTTTTGTAAACCAATTGTGGTTGAACAGCATTTATGAGCGCGATTAAGTAAAAATCTAATATTAGCTGACTTATAATTTAAGGGTATAGGAGCTAAATAAGGAATAGTCGGTTGCACGGCATCGGGTTTACAGTAAATTTCGGTTTCTATTTTAATATTTTTATGGATAAGGTTAATATCTAAAAATGGTAGTGTATTATTTTCATATTCTGTGGTAAATTGAATGTTAAGTTTTAATTTATTGATTTCATCTAAAAAAGAAAGTAGTATTATCTAATGTGGATTTTATTCTTTTCTAGTAAATTGACTCTTATGGATTTTAAATAATGGACTTATTTTTTGAATATGTATCTTTTGAACTTATGTCTATCTTAACCCTTTCAGGACCATAAGATTTCCAAGACTAAATATGCCAATACAACACAATATTTTAGCTATTGTGGGTGTAAAGTAAGAGAATATCACCAGAAAAACATAGGAGGGTGTATAGGTTTCCTATAATTTCATGGGAAATATTTTCCCTATGGACCATAAAAGTAAATAAATGAAGAGTTAGGTTTATTGTATCAGTATTTTATTTATTGCTTTGTAATATAAAAATTATCAGAAAAGTAAAATAAATAGCTAGTTATGGTATTCTACGAAACAATTTCGTTTACTTGTGAAGCACAAGTGGACATTGCACATAACACATTTATTATGTGTCCTATTTTCTATACGTTTTTTTTTTATTCATTCAGAAACACATTTGCTGCCTTGAACATACGTTTTATTTTGACATTCAGTAAAAAAAATATCGATTCAATAATAATTGAACAATCGATAACGATTTTTGTAGAAGGGAAAAATATTTCCCGTGGGCGTGAAAGGGTTATTTGAATCTTATAATAACATAACGAGAGGAGTCGAAAGCTAAGGATGAATATGTAACTAGTTGAAATGTTTTACTATATATATGAGAATATTTTTATACGTTTTTTATACTTTATAAAGGCTTTTTTAGCAGTTATATTGTGAAATATTTGAATTGGTTGTATTAAAAATGATACATTGTTGAGTATATATCAAATTAATTTATACAATGTAATCAAATCATAATCTTTTGAATCATTAAAAATTTCTAGTTCTGGTATAAAAAAATTTATTACAGAGTATGTTTTTTTCTTTTTTTTCCCCCTTCTTATTGTGAAAAGGCATATTTCACAACTCTTAAAAATCTATTTAATAAAATAAAATTACATGTATGACTTGCAAAAATATGCATTGATTAGTAATTTTAGCTAAATACTGTATCTTCAGTGCACAGATTATAGAATATTTGTCCAGCAGATTTCATTGAATGTAAAGAAGAAAACTTCCATCAAATTTTTTCATTATTTCTGTGTGTATGTTTGTGTGTGTGTGTGTGCCTATGCTCAACACATATTATTGAAGAAATTAATAAAGAGATAACTTCAGTGTGAAATTTTATGTACATATATTTATTGCAAATTCATAATTTTAAAAAGTCATTTAAAATTATACGAGGGTTAGAGCTTTAACAGTGGCAACTATTTATTTACATGGAATAAAAAAGTGATTCATGTTACCATGTTTTACAGTCCTTCATTATAGTCGCCAGCATTGTGTGCAACCCGTTTCCAACGAAATTGCAGAACACCTGTAGCAGCGCCTGTTTTATTGATAGCTCGAATGGACCAGTCTATTGCCACAAGAATCTCTGGAACAGTTTTGAAGTGAATGCCACAAAGTGGTTCCTTCATTCTAGGAGTTAAGTCAAAGTCACAAGGGCTTAGATTTGGGGAGTACGGTGGATGGTAAAACACTTCCCCAGCCCCATTGATTGAGCAAATCTGTTATAGCTTGTGCTACATACAGACGAGCATTGTCATGCGAAATGATAGGGGCGTTCTGCAGAAAGTGTTGCCATTTTTTCTCACCTGGTCTGAGATGGTGCTCCAAAAATGAGCAGTAATACTACACATTGACGGTCTGCTGTGGGGGAACGGTATGCATTAGGATGACACCATCACAGTCATACACGAGAGTCACCATAACTTTCACATTGCTGGGGTTCTGACGAAATTTCGAACGTCACGGTGACCCGTAATGACGCCATTTGTTTGATTGGTGTTTCAGTTCGGGCTGGTATGATCTGGCCCAAGTCTCATCCAGCGTAATGATATGGCGTAAAAAAGCCTCTCCTTCACGCTCATAGCACTCCAGGTGGGTTTGAGCAGCATTGTATCGTAGCAATTTCTGCATTTCCATCAAATGATGTGGAACCCATCGTGAAGCAATTTTTCTCATTCACAGGCGTTCCTTCAGAATGTACAGTACAGTCGTATGCGCTAATCCTGCCTGTCGGGCCAGTTCACAAATCGTATGGCATCGATCACTGTCCATTAGTGCGGCAACAGCATGCACTTCTGCTTCACTGACACTAGGACGACTTGGCTGATACATGTCTGCCACATTTTGGCGGCCTTCATTGAAGGCTTTTATCCATCTTGCTATAGTTCTGTAAGGCAATGCAGATTCCCCGCAAGCTTCTTGAAGCCCTAGATGACATTGTCGTGCTGTACAACTTCTGGCACATTCAATTTTTATCCAACTTCGTTGTTGTTTTGAAAACACCCTGACAACATTTACTTTAGACCGCAAGCTAATACAAGGACCAGTTCCTTGCGTCACTCCGCATGTGCGTGACGTAGGAAGGACGAGTCTTTTTTACTGAGAGGTAAGGTAGGTTTGTAGCTCAGGTGTAGCTACACACAATATTCTTTGGTTTTGTTGCATAGCCTTTTTATAGCAGTGTTGCCACTATTAAAGTTCCAACCCACTTATTTAATAATTTTTTTACAATTGTTATATTCATTAATAAATACGACTTAATAGCAAAAATTTGGAAATTTTTTTCTTTTACGTTTTTCAATGTAATTTAAATAATACATAAGATTTCATTTATTTTTTATATATTGTGTAATAAATTGTTTAGTTTATTTTTTGGGAGTAAAAAAAATTTTAATTCCTTTTAAGGAGATTATAGGGCTTTTAACAATTTCTGTGCTTTAACAAGCAAGGCTCTTTATGGCTTGACTTTGATACTTAGTTTCTGCCAAATTACTTGATGAATTTTAAGGATTTTGGGGGAAATTTGTTTAATAAAAGTTACTTAACAAAATATGTGTTAATTATGTCTGTTCCAGTCTCAAATTTCTAAATATAAGGGGAAACTAGCCATTGAAAAGTTTTATTATTATTAAAGCAATAGCACTAAGTGATTTACTCACTATTATATGCCATCAGAAACAACAAAATAATAAACGAACAAAGAATGACATGTAGAAACATTAGAGTAAAACCAAAATAAACTATAAAAATTTCTTTGGCTGATTTTCATTCATCCTCATCAGAACTCTTGCTTCCCAATACTTACCATAAGTGTTATTAGGTAGTATAGAGCACAGTTGTAAGTATTATACATCCAAAGTTTTCTCTCCACAAATAGTATAGTTCACACTTTCAAAGATATCAAACCTGTAAAGGTGTTTGGGTAAACAGTTATGTCCTATAGCAAGTCTAAAGGCAGCAACACTTTTTTGTCTGGGTGCAGAATAGTTTTGTGTGGGTCAAGCAATTTTTATCCACATCCGACCCGCAGGAAGACTTTTGACCAAAAACCCAATATGAAACCATAGCTTCTGACCCACGACATGCAAAAATGCGTCATTCAATTTCGTTATATACGAAACCGAATTAAAATTCTATTTCACGAAATACAGTTATATTTTTGTACAAATCTTTCAGCGAATTACTTATTACATAAATATTACAAGTAGTATATAATTATCTTAAAACTAGGGTATAATTAAAATTATATTAAAAATAACTTGTCTACTTATAAACAAAACTTCAGTGTATAATATAGCAAAATTTCTAGTATCTTACAATTACCTTTAAAAAATCCACTGTTTTAAATATTCACAGTATATTAAAAAATAAAATAAGAAAGCAAATGTACGTTGAAAGGCAAATAGTTTTCTTATATAATGTTTTAAACGTTTAGTATTAATATTTATGCATTTCTTCTTTCAAATTAAACTTGTTATGTGTCATGTTGCTTTAAACTGCTATGAAGGAAGAGAATGTCATCCAGTCTCTGCATTCATAAAAAAGCAACATAAAAAAATTTTCGAAGAAAAAGAATTAGCAGATAGCCCTGGGATTTTACATGTGGGTCAAAAATTAATGCTAAATCGACCTGTGAAGTGGGTAAACCGTGGGTATTTCCCATTCTTTATTTTGAATCTTGTTTAGTTTTTTTCTTTTCATGCTGAGAATTTATAATTCTTTAAAGGAAGGGAATTTCGTTAGTTGATGTTTATATATTATCAGAGTATTTTTTTTTTTTTTGCTATAATTGGTCAGCCTCTTTATTCCCTTGAATTCTACACTTTGAAAAGTCATTATTTCGAGAACACAACTTAAAGACTTTTTCTTTTTGTGAAGAACTTGACCAATCTTATTCATTTTTTGAGGATTTGTTTATTATCAATTACTTTGAAGTATTTATATATACATATTTTCCTAATTAGAAATCCCACTGTATGATCACTATTTTTATTTTCATAATTTTTTCCAATTTTGAAAAATTTTAAACTCGGTAATATTTAAAATTTTGAATAACTGTCAATGTAATATCTTCCTACAAGTCTTTTTTATCACCAGAAAAAATTAATAAAAACCAGATAAATTGATTTCATAATTTAACCAAAAACTTCTTTAAAGTTCCAAAGCTTTCATATTAATTATTTTCTGCCCTATACTCTCCTTAATATTTTTTCTGAATTATATTAAATTAGCATGTGATTATGTTTGTGTTTTATAACCATTATTTTATTTATTTATTTGAGGTATAGTATTTAAATTTAATACTCCATTTAGAATTTAGTTTTAAATATAAATGAAATTGCTGACAATCTATAGTGTGGTTTCAAGTAGCATAAAATAAATTAATATAACTTTGCTTTGTTTTCAAATTAACTTATTTTGAAGTGTCAGTGAATTTCTTTTGTTTTTATAATATAGCATGCTTCTATTAAATTAACAAATTTGCATCTTTTTTTTTTTTTTTGTTTAAAAGAATTTTTAGAACTTAAATTATGAGTAATATTTAGTTATGGTTAACTTAAGAAAATTAAGATACAGATATGTGCTGTTTTTATTATTATTATTATTATATATCCAACAATGAAAATTCAAGCAGTTTGGTGCAAATTTGTTTTGTTTTTGTCATCTCCTCCTCCATATGTCGACTCTAAAAAAAAAAAAAAAAAAAAAATTAAACTAGATAACTATTTACTCTAATCTAAGAACAGAGCAGTACACAGAGTTATTTCATACCTGTTAGCAAGAATTGTCTCATTGTCTGCTGTAATTTCCGTCTGTGTGTGTGTGGGGGGGTTATACGTACTTGATTTAACCTAGGAAATGATGTATATTTTTTTTAATTAAGATAATATTTTGTAAAAATTAAACTCTACTTCTAACATATGTATGTATACCGTGTGTTCTGATGCTTAGGATATTGCATTGGATTTAATTGCAATTCTGTTTTTGAGAAAAAAAACTGATCTGAAAAACAATTTGATTTTAAGTAATTCATTCCTGTGGTACATTAGGTAATTATAAAGCTTTCGTATAATTTTTCAAGCTAATCTGATAAAAATCTAATTATTAAAGTGGACAGTTACAATGAATATTTTTTTCCCCCTTCAAAAATTGTTTCCAAATTCTATAAGTGATATAAGATAAGATGGCTTTTCATCGGAATAATTAAATTTCCTCCTTATTATAAAAGAATTTTATGTATTCAAAGATTAATTTGCAAATTCTTTGCAGCTGTGTATATATATATGTATGTACATGTGTGTATGTGTATGCATATTTTCCTTTGTGTGGGTAAACTAAAACTGTATAAATGAATTGTTTGTTTTACTTTAAGTTTTGTATTACACTGCTGTAAAAGAAAAACCTGCTCTGTTCAACTTATTATTTTTATAATAATTTTCTTTAAAAAGACTTTTTAAATTTAGATTTAATTTATAATCCATTTACATATTCTTATCCAAGATGTAATGTTTTGATATTGAGGAGGAGATTTTTATTGAATTAAATACTAACTAGTAACTAACTGTTAGCATGTGTTTTTTCTACTGACACCTACAATTCCTAACAATCCTATTACAGGTACCATTCTGCCAACATTCAGTCAGCAATATGGCTATTAGTTTCCATCGGTAAAAATATTTTAATATTACTGTCTGCATAGCTGCACAAACCTTTCTAAAATATTTATTTGCAAACATAGCTGAATAATGATTTTTAAAACCTTAAAAGGGATTTATAATGTTCTCATTCAGTTTGATTTGCAAATTATATTTATCTATTGAATGCACTTTTTTACTTACACTTCAGTTTAGTTTTTTTACACAACTATGTTTTAATTGATCATGGGTTTTATCTATGAATTATTGCAAATGTAAGATATTGAATTTCTTTTTATTATCATTATTATTTTTAAATACAGCTAACACAGAATGGTAATGTTTGCAGAACCCATGATTTTTTTGTTTTGTGTTTAAACTAAATTTGACTTTCTCATTGAGTCATTTATATGCAAGAAGGTGTTTAAAAAACCTCGACATCACCATTAATTAAAACCAAGGAAATCTTCTACCTCTTAAATGCCAAACAGAAAAAATATGAAAGCAGACAGTTGATTTGGTAGCATTTAGTTATCAAAACAAATGTACTGGAACTTTAGCTACCAAGCAAACAGCTGTCTCCTTTCATATTTTTTCTGCTTAGCATTCAAAATATTAAAGATTTCCTTGGTTTTAATGATCACACACGTCTCATTTTAGTAGTCAGCATTAATTCTCTAAATATTGATCTTTGACAAACAGTACATTTTATAAAGGTGTGTTTAAAAAACAAAATGTATACATATTATTATTATAAAATTCATTTAAAAATTTCAGAGGATTCAATTTCAAAAATTACAAATTATTATACTCCTCGCATACAAAAATTTCAATGAGTAAATTGAAATTTTTTTGTAAGTGACGACGATTAAGTTATGTTCAAAATTTTAGCTTTGTATTATAAAAAGTTCTACAAATATGTTTAATGAAAATTATTCATGAATTTCACAAATTAAAATATGTATGTATCAGTGACGTATCGTGAATGACATTTTGGGTATGCTCCATACGAGTGGCTAGAAACAGCTTGTTATCATCAGCAATGCCGTTTATGTGCTATAGCATATAAATTACGTGAAAAGTCAGAGGCAAGATGCAAAAAATTTATTGTGGCGGGTCCCAGGGAAAGCGTAATTTTCATTCTTAAAAAAAAAATTCAACTGTAAGAAAGAAAAAAAGTAAATTTTAAGATATATTTCTTGTTTTAAACTAATGTTTTCTTTATATTTTTAAAGCATTCTTCTCTGAAGAAAGAAAAAAATTCTTTAAAACTTCATTTTACCATAAAGGAAAAAGAACATATCCTATACGATAAACACAAACAAGCGGCCGGTGCGAAATAAAAAACAAAGTTCAGACTCTGAGACTAGAAAACGAAGTTTCGATGCGAAAAGATTCTTAGTAAAAAATGTACAATACACCGAATTGCATCACTACATAACAAATCACCAATAGGTGCCCTCTATCAAAGCTTTAGCCGAAATATGAAATTGCAAAAATGGTCGCAAAACCATTCTTTCAAAGAATCCAAAAACATTTCTATTCAATTCCAATACGATACACACACAAGTGGTCGGCACAAAAACGAAGGCCCTATACGAAAAAGTTACCTGTTAAAAGTGCCGATACATTGAATCGCATCACCCTGCTGCATTCTAAGTCCGTTCAACCAAAACAAAAACAAATGGAATGGATGTAATTACAGGAACTTGACATTATATTGGTATTAAGATTAAAGAAATTATTTTATTTTTTGCTTAACACAGCAAACATATTACTTTTTTTTCCTTTTTCTTTTTAATACTTAGGTTTTCTTAATATATTTTTGCTAATCTCAGAATGTTATTATAATAATTTCGTTTACAGGTAAGTACACTTCTTATTTTTTCTCTAATACACTTTTTAACTTATCAGTACAGTTTATTGGTAAGTTATTTTATGGTTAAAAGGGGGTGGGGAACTTTAGGTAGCTTTTGCAGACGTGATATTTCCATTTCCGGCAGGAGCCAGTATTCAGAAAATTCTGATAACCGGAATCAGGTCTGTCCCGCGATTGCCGAATAATGGATCCTGTACTGTATGTGAAGTGGATGTGTAACTAAATTTTGTAATCAATCTGCTTATCTAAAAACTTGTTTTTTCAAAAAAAAAATTATCATTTTGTTCCTCTTAATGCTAATAATTTTGAGGAAAGTTTAAAAATGTTTCTAGTTTTAAGTAATAATAATTAGATATTATACTATGTTTTCTCTTTTTTTTTTTTCCCCCGTTCTGGTTCCAGAGCACATTGAACTAAATGTTTTCAGTTGTTTCTTAACAGCAACCACCTTTTACATATTAGTTTAAGACAATCTCAAAAAGAGCTGGTTAAAAATTCCTAAAAAACTGTTTTTCCTCTACAGTAAGATAAAATTTTGATTTATATCTGTAATATATAAATTCATTTATGTGGGGACCCATTTTTTGAAAAAAGGACCCAGATTTTTTAAACTTGTGGGTTCCGGGGACACAGCGTTTTGGAAGACTACCGGTATCACTGATCATGAAATGCTCTTTCTTCTGATTGACTGTTGAAATGTCATCCTATCTATGTTGTTTCTCACAAATTAACCAATAAGATGATTAAATATTCATTTTAATGTACTGTTTCGAAATACCCGAGTGGAGCATACCCAAAATGTCATTCACGAGACGCCACTGGTATGTATGTATATATTTACCATTATTTTTTCTTATTTGTGTATGATACAGTTCTGTGCCTTCAATGTCAGAGATTGCCAACCTTTTTGACTTCAAGGACCACTAGATTCATAATATTCTATCCTGTGGACCACTAAATTTATAATATAAAATCTCACACATAAAAAAAAAAAAATCTTCTAAATATAAAATAAACCTATTTCATATGAAATATTAGAAAAGCTTATATATATATATATATATATATTTAAAAAAAAGTGTTGTGTTTGTAATTCATGCAAATGAATAGACTTTTCTATTTAACGCACACAATATATATTCTGGTTCATATTTACATTGATTGTACATATTTGCAAGTTTGGGATACTAAGCTTTACAGATAACATTTTTTTTTAGTCTATACTCTCGAACTCACGCTGTAAGCTACTGGCCAACATTTTAGTTCGATTACGATTCAGTTCAGAGTTTGATTAATCAGTTCGATACACCACATTCCTCCCCCTTTTATTACAAGTCCAGTCTGTTAGGTGGTCGCCGAACTCTGGTGGACCTATGCAAAGGTGGGTCCTCAGCTGCCATCTTAGGTGCTCTGGATGTGGTTGCAACAGATCCTGCAGATGAAGATTCTGGTAGAATTCTGGCTTTGGAAGAAGGCATGGCATCATCATTCTGATGGATATCATCATTGGGTGGTTCAGGAATTTCACTTTTATCGGCTTCTGTTGGAACTATAAAAGCTGCAGGATGATGTCTGAAACCATCATCCTCAATGGTTCCTCCATCTCTCATTTGGTCGACATGTCTCCGCCATAGTTGACCGTTTACATTTATAGTATAATGCAAATTCTATCTTTACTTTGGACGGTCTCAAATCTCCATCGCCTGTCCCCTGGACAATAATTTCTCATTGCTACCTTATCGCCAACTTTAAATCTTCGATGTGGAAACTCCTAGGTTCCTTTACATACTCTCTACTCCACCCTGTTTTTTAAGTCTGGTCGCAACAAATCAATTCGGGTTCAGATTTCTCTTTTCAGCATTCACATTGCAGGACTTTAAAGAGTAGTTAAATTTGGAGCCTTTCTGTATTGCATTAAAAATGAACAGAGCTTTTGCCTTAAAGTTTCTGGATAATTCTTAAAGATTGTTTCACTGTAAACACATCTCTCTCAGCCTGGCCATTACTCAAAGGTTTGAATGGTGCTGTAGGCTTGTGCTTAATTCCATTATTCAGTAGGAATGTCTTAAACTCTTGTGAAGTGAATTGTGGCCCATTATCACTAACTAGTACTATTGGCAATCCAAAATGTGTGAAAAAGTCTTGTAACCATTCAGTTGTTTTAAAAGCTGTACTTACTTTTACTGGATAGGCTTCAAGTCATTTTGAGTGAGCATCTACAATTATGAGAAACGTGCTCAAAAATAGGTCCTACGTAATCAACGAGTATACGTTCCATTGGAGCGCTCGGATACTCCCAATGGTGGACTTTGACTTTCAGAGGATCAATCTTGTGTACTGCACATTCCAAGCAGTTTTTGGAAGTATTTTCAATGTCCTTGTCAATACCATTCCAAAACATGTATGACCTAGCAATAGCTTTCATTTTAACTGTCCCTAAGTGTCCGTGATGTAATTATTTTAAAACAGCCTCACGGTATCGTTTTGGAACACATGTGCATTGACTGTACATTATACAGCCGTCTTGTAGATTATACTCCAATTCTCTTCCTTTTAACCCCTCACCACTTTGTAAAATTCTTAGGAGAGGACTAAGTTCGGTAAATCTCTAGCTGTAATTAAGAGTTTCTATTTGTTGCAGTGGCGATTCGTGAATGATGTTTTGGTGGTGCTGCATCGAAGCGTCTAAAAAAAGTACATAGAATAGAATCTTAATTCATCTTATTGGCAGATTTGTTTATTTCGAAAATCAACGTAAATACGTCGACACTTCAATAGTGTATCAGAATTAAAAGCTTTCCATGTTAATAAACTGTTTTTAGTCACTGGCCTGCAGCCCACCCAATACATCATTCACCACGCATATGGGATTGGCCTTTCAGTACCGTCAGGAAGTTTGTAGGAAAGTACCGCTCCTAATCCCACTGGCGATGCATCAGTTGCTAACGTGAGGGGTAATTTTGGGTCATAATATATCAAAAATCGAGGTGAACAAAGTTCATTTTCTATGTTTTGGAAAGCCTCCTGACAATCATTTGTCCATACCAATTTTATATTTTTCTTTGTCAGATTGTATAAGGGGTTAGCTATTGTCACTAGATTTGGACAAAATTTACCGTAAAAATTAACTAATCCTAAAAAACTTTGAATTTCCAGAACTTTTCCAGTTCTCGGAGCTTTAGCAATAGTGGATATTTTTTCGTTGGTTTTGTGTAACTCCTTGGCATCAATTACATGCCCTAAGAATTTTATCTGATCTTGAAAAAATTTACTTTTTTCCAAATTTAATTTCAGTCCATGCGTTTGACACTTTTGGAAGAAATTTTTTAAGGTATTTAAATGTGTATTATCATCCAGGCCTGTTATACGCACATCGTCCATGAAGACTTTACACCTTTCCATTCCCTGGAATAGTCCGTCTATGTAGCATTGCCGGAGCCACATTAAACCTGAATCAATTACACTTATACAGCCCTTTCTGAGTGTTTATGGTTAATAATCTTTGAATTTCAGGGTCTACTTTCATCTGAAGATTTGCATGTTTGAAATCAATTTTTGAAAAATGCTTTTCCCCACTCAAACAAGAAAATATTTCTTCAATAGTCGGCAAAAGGTGTTGATGCATAATAATATTTGGGTTTACTGTTACCGAATAGTCGGCACACAGTCGTATTGAGCCATCTGGCTTGACTACTGGTACCACCGGAGTTGCCCTATCTGATGTTTCCACCCTTACAATTATACCGTCCTTTTCTAAGTGATCTATTTCTTGATCTACTCGGCTTTTCAACGCAAAAGGTACAGGTCTAGCTTTGCAAAATTTTGGTGAAACATTTGGTTTCAATTCTAACTTAACCTCATAATTTTTTATCTCCCCTAGTTTTCCGTCAAAAACCTCCTTATATTGTTCTAACAATGCCTTTAAGCTGCCTTTTTGAGATACAGAAATGGCCTTAATTGAGTTCCAATCTAATTTTATTTCTGAAAGCCATTCCAAGATAAATATTGTATCCAGGTTTTCTTTCACAATATAAAGATTTAAGTTTTTATTTTGACCCTTATATTCAACATTAATTGTTTCAAACCCCAGTGGTATCAGTTGTTCACCATTATAAGTTTTAAATACCAAACATGTATTTTGAATTTTATTATTCAAAATTTACCGGAATTCTTTTAAACTAATAACTGAGACCACACCCCCGTATCTAGTTCCATAACTACCGGTCGACCCTCTATTTTTACATTAAGCATTATTGGCAGTTCTGTTTTTTACCTCGCATGAATTCAAGCTATGAAGAGGAACGGAGTTTCTAGCTGTTTCTTCGTTTTCTACCTCAAGTTGTTTTTGTTTTGCTTTTTTACTTTCAGCGTTTTTAGCGTTATAGCACGCCTTTTCAATATGACTGATTTTTTTTTACAAAATCTGCAAATACTTGTCTTAAATTTACAAGAATTTCTATCATGATCAGTCCCTGTACATTGCGTGCATATTTTACAGACCTGGGAGTGGCTAGCTATTCTAGCTATTTCTCTTTTTTTCACATTTGTCTCTTTTAGTGTCTTTTATTGCTTTTTTTTTTTTCCCCCCCATGCTTTTTCCAATATTTTTTCTACCCATTTTTCCTCAAAGATTCACTTTCAGATCAATGTGATAGATTTTATCTCTTAAAGAGGGATGTCACAAGTATTATATAGAACATAAAATACAGAATAATTAAAAAAGAAAAGAGAAAAAAAAAATGAAAATTAGATTCAAGAAAAAAGGTTGCATGTTGGGGCACATTATACATATATTTTAATATAAACTCAAAATTGCTATTCTTTTACTTGTATCACTTTTCTTGTCATGGTGCGATATGTTATTCCTTCACCATATGCAAAGGGCAATGAAGTAATCACGAAACTTAAGTTCATTTTCTTCATTCAGAATATAGGTAAATCAATTTAACAGCTTAAAAAAAAAAATGCTGAGCTTAAAACATATTTTATGTTACTGAATTACTATATATATATATATATTGTAAATACAAATTTTGCTTATTTTGCGAGGAGTTGTTACTTATTAAAGTAGCGAACTTCGACAAACATTTTTAAATCACAATTAAATTTCATTTTACTGCAGATTGGTATAGAAATTTTTTTTATTGGGCATATCATGTAGTACATATAATGTAACTGTTATTCTGTCCTAAGTTTCCAGTTTCATATTGCTGGCTTGTAAGATTTTTGGCAAATTCTCCACCTCGTTATATATGTACCAGTATCGTATGCGTTATTAAAAATTATTTTACATATAAATAACATACCTGTTATCCTTATTTCAGTTTTTAGGAATTAGAATTTAGCAGCATCTGCGATGCATTTTAATTTAGAACTTTCATAGAACAATTCTGTAAACATTTGGATTCTATAAGATTTAGCAAATACTTGTAATTCTGGTATTACTATAGATTTTGTTACAAGGATAATTTTTCTTACGTATGATGCAATCTGACATTCAGTTTTGTACACAATATATTGTACACATTTTTTTCCCATTTAATATATATACATATAACAGTATATCAGTGGCAGACTTACAACTCTCAAAGCCAGCGATGAAATTCTCACTGGTGGCTCTGTTTTCCCTGCCTTATTTAGGATTTGCAGAAAAATAAAGGAGTTTTCTTTTGGTTTTGGAGTTGTTTCTCTATAGTCACATTTTGTACTTTAAAGTTCCTTAGATAGGAACATAAGACTTAAAATGGAATTGCAAGAAGAAAATAATGGCACAACAGATAATAGCAGGAGACTTGGCGTTGGAATATTAAAACAGGAATAAACTACTACGTCAGAAATGCCAAAGAAAAATTATTGAGGTGCATACAGCTGTTTCGGTAGCCTAAAGCGTACCGTCTTCAGTGCAAAAAGAAGACACTCCTAGACTCTTTTTGCACTGAAGACGGTACGCTTTAGGCTACCGAAACAGCTGTATGCACCTCAATAATTTTTCTTTGGCGTTTCTGACGTAGTAGTTTATTCCTGTTTTAATGGCACAACAGCTTCATCAGATATAGGACACCCCCCCCCCTCCCCTGTCATGATCAGAGGCCCAGGGTAGCCACTCCTTTCACCATCCTCTTGATATGCCACTGCAGTACATACAGTAATTTTACATCTTTGTTTTTAATATCCATTTATAAAGAAAAATAAATTCTCTTTTCAGTCTCTTTTCTCTCTTTTTCAAGAGTGTTTTACCACTCCTAGGTCTGATTTTACCTCTAGCATTCCTTGCTGAGAAGCTTTGTTTTTCAACTCTTTGTTTCGAAATGATTTTAGATTTACCCTTATATTTGGCACTAAATTCCTTAATGTCAACTGGTTTGCCAACTGTTTCATTTGCCCCTTTTAGCGCTTTCTCCATAGCCAAAGCGATTTTTTAAAGTATCCTCTAAAGTAATATTATCCTGCTCAAAAATTCTATCCAATATAGCCTTATTCCTTAGCTCACTTACAAAAACATCCCGCAGCATTGTATTAAGCATGTTCTGATCGTAAGCACATGGTATAGCGAGTGATCTTAACTCGGCCATATAAACACTAATGTTTTCACCTTTATGCTGCTTACGATTTAAAAACACATGCCTGCTCGGTATAATAAGTGGCTTAGGATTTAAATGATTCTGCAAAGTATTTTTTAACAAACTATACATTTTATCGGACAAACTGGTAATAAGTACTTTCCCACGCTTATCCAGCGGTACAGATTGTAAGTCTAAATTGCTTTTAAACCTTTCTAAAAAAGTATTGAACTGTTCTTCAGTTTCATTGTATTTTTCAAATTGAAGAGAAAAGGTTTTACTTTTCGGCATTAATAAGCTTAGTTTTTCCATAAGAGCTCGGTTTTGCTCCATTAATTCACTAACGAGCTGCTCCATACTTAATTCTTCCGAACAATTAATTAGATAGAAATTTTTACCTTGAGCCGGCTTCGGGGAAACCCCTAAACAAAATCGAAACTGTTTTCACTATGTGTTCTTTTCTTGTTCCCAAACATCTTCGTTGCCACTGTTGTGTTTGTTATTCCACACAAACGAATAGACTTTTCTATTTAACACACACAATATATATTCTGGTTCATACTTACATTGATTGTACATATTTACAAGTTAGGGATACTAAGCTTTACAGATAACATTTTTTTTAGTCCATACTCTCGAACACACACCGTATGCTACTACACACCTTTTTAGTTTGATTATGGTTCAGTTCAGAGTTCGATTAGTCAGTTCGATACACCACAAAAAGTTTGCACAAATGTATTGTTAAAAACTGCAAGATTTTCCATTGCTTTTTCATTCAATAACTGTAACAAATATTCATTTTTTATAGAGAGCAAAAAGTGATATCTTGATATGGACAGGATTATAGCTGTAAGATTATCCAAATGTAATATATTGGTTAAGCTTTCATTTCATTCATGATTTAACTTAGGAATGATTTATAATTTAATCCATATCTGTTAATAATTATGAATCCGTGAAGTATGGGGTTTAATCCCAGACTGCACTGTTAAGCCTAGCCATTTAGGTATTTCTGTGATTTTCTCTCAAACTTATATGTATATGGTCGAGGATCTGTTAGTAAGGCACATGCACAGGTCACACCAGAAAGGATTAGAATCCTCATGTAGTCATTTGGCCTAAAACCAAACACTATCCATTACATATGATGTGAAAAATACTTTTTAATGATCTTTTAAAATGTATTTCATTAAATAAAAACTGTTGTACAAGTAGGAGTAATTTAGAAAATTCTGAAGCTGAAATTGGCATAAACAACCAATGCACTTGCTGATAATGGTTACAAAATGAATGGAAATAATGACCAGAATTTTCTACAGACCATCAAAATTTTCTCGTTAACCGCTAGTAGTCCATGGACTAAAAGTCTGCATGGGCAAAAGGAGTCTTGGGACCCAATTGGTTTATTTTTTTGCAATTTGTGGCTTAGCTCGGACAAAATCCAATAAAATCAGTCTGGCCCAATTAAAAATTTAAAAAATATTGCATATATATTTCTATACAAGAATATTTAGTATTGTACTTTTCTGGAATTTCATAAATCTAAGCAATAGAATATTGTTTATGTTTAAATGATCAGTAGTTTTATTAAACAGTTACATACAAGCAGAAATTCATTAATGATCGATGTAGATCAAATTAAAAAAATATGACTTAAAATAATCTCAACAGTAAAATCTCTATAACTAAAAGTAAAACATGTATTTATGTATAATTTATCAAACGGAAATAAATTTAAATGCAGCTACATACAATTTCCCAAACATAAGTTAACTCACAAACATTATCATAAATTTTTGACTAGTATTTTTAAATACTTTACATACCTTAATATTTTTTAATAGAAAAATAAGGATAAATTATTTATACGTACTAATTGAAACTCAGTAAAAGAACTATAAATTCTGAAGTATGACTTTTAGTAGAAAATGTGCTGTAGCATATGTTATCAACACCTATAGCTTTTTTTTACTGTTGATTCATACTTACAAAGTTAATGCAGATGATGAATGGGCGAACAGGCAGAAAGTCATGCCAATAAACATAAGTACTTGTCAAACAATGTTGGAAAAGCATTAAAAATGCTACTACTAATAAAATGCCCTCTCAAAAATCCACAGAGCTTAGAAAGAAGGGTTTCACAGATTTATGAATTTTGCAAATTTTAGGATAATTTCTTTTATTTACATTTTAAAACCTCATTTGAGTAGCAAATTATTATGAAACAAGTTATGTTATAAATACAATGCTGAAAAAAAGGCTATATAATAAAAGTATAAATATTTAATTAGAAATTTTAATTTAAAGAAAAGTTTTTAGCAATTTTATTGCAGTTGCAAATTACCTATATTTTTTGAAGAGCCTCAACAATAGTAGAGTAAGGTTATTCATTTTATGTCTTAATATTTTTCCTATAATCTGCAAAAATGTTAGCAATTCTTGATCAATCACATAAGTTTGTGCTATGAGAGAGTTTAACCCTTTTACCATTACAAACATCTTTTTCAGTCACTCAATAGTTGGAATAAAAGCTAATATGGCAAATTTTCAAAAAACATATTTTTTTTTTTTTTTTTCTAGAAAATAAGATTATTGAATATTCATAGATTTCAAAAAGTGTTTTATTCTTACTTCACATAGTTATGATTTTATGAGTTATTAAACAGATACGCTAAAAAACTACTACTCAGCTAAAGGATTAAATATTTATTCTTCATGAAACAAAATCCTTCTAAAAAGAAAACTAAGTCTTTCTCCTTCCTGTAATCCACTATCACATTTATTTTTTTAATGATTACATAATTCGACTTATCTCCTCATATATGTCTGTGATTGGCGATTCATGAGCACAAGTCATATAGTTAATAATTGCTTTATCTCCTAAACCAATTTCGTAATTTCTGTAATCCACTAATCAATAAATCAATTGTGGAAATGTTTGTTTACATTGTAAATATGTGGATTTTAGAGTTGCAGATTTTTGAGAGTTGATTGTATACAACTAAAAATATGCTTTTAGTCTTCCTGCTTCACCTGTAATGTATCTGAACTCTTGTGTGTAACCCTGTAAACAAATCATTGATGTTCTGCAATTTTCAGTGGAAAACATGCTTTTGCATATTTGAAAAATGTATGTTAATTTAATTGTATTAAGTGCCCTGTAAATTAGTGTACTTAAAAATAATCCTTCATAGACTCTATAGACCGTAGGTCATAAGCCCTCATAGACCGTAACATATATAAATTCTTTTCGATGTACATGTGCACAAAAACTAGCACCACCATGCAAACCATTTTGAATAGCAAACATTGTAACCTCCAATAACACATGGGATTTGACACATACTAAAAATATTTATAGAAATCAAAGAATTAACAAAGTCAGATAAACAAGTCAGATAAACAGTCAAGTCGAAGGTTTTTTTTTTTTTTTTTTTTTTTTTTTTTTTTTTTTAACAAAATAAAATTTCACATGACATACTGGCATACAAAATGTATCTAAAATAAATGGAAAAAGAAACATTTTATCATTTACCTTCTTTGCTAATTAACAAAGAAAGCAGGGAAAACAAGTTCAGCCTGAATAAGTTTTGATCCAGTCCCAGTCTGGCTGAAGTATACAGAAAAAAAAATTAAGCCCCAGCCCATCCTGATAAAAAAATTAATATACCCAAGCCTGGCCCATACAGATCTCTACCATGGACCACTGGTTGACAACCACTGTTCTATTGTATATAAAATGGTATGTAGTATGTAAGCTATGTAATATGATCTCTGATAGGATTTTCTGCCACCTGAGAACTTATGTAGATATACTGAAAAGAGATTTAAATTAGCTTTGTTTTATAAAACCATATCTCTTGGTTTTTTTTTTTTTTTTTGTTTTTTTTTTTTTTAATTATGATACAATGCTAAAATTTTAATTTTGTATATTACCCAATTTGGGTATAGGGTACACTTTTATTAGTAAAACTTTTTATGGTTGAGGAAAGAGGGGCAGAAGGCTATACAAAAATTAAATCTTTGAAATTCTCTAAATTTTCTAAGTGATTTTATAAAATTCTGTAATTTTTTTTTAACTTTGGAATTTTCAAATGGATTTAATTCTAATTGCTGTGTGTGTCTAAGACCAATATTTAAGGAATAAAAACAAAAGTTGAGGTTTTTTAAACACATTGTATATTAAATAGCTTTTTCTTATATAAAATAAAATTCTTAAATTTATTTTTTGGCACTGCTGTAATTTTCCTTTTTTGCTTTGCACTGCTGCATGCTTATTGCTTGTCTAGTCATTTACCCTTGTTTTCTATATTTTATTTTGATACAGCATTTTTATTATTATTATTATTTTATAGAATGGACGCTTGTGCTGCAAATATGTTGATTCTTGTAATACTACTACTGATGCCCCTTCATCTGAGTTGTTACGAATTAATGACACTGCCAGTGACTCTAATACAACTCATTCTAATATGTATGAGAACTTTAAGATGGATGAAAATATCTCCAATCATTCCAATTTATCAAACATTTCTTCCAAACCTAAAGAGAAGGACAAAGGACTATTGTCTGCTCTTATTTTGGCAGTTAAGGACTCCTCTAGCACAGAGTATGTTAACAAATATAATAGGAAGAGACGTTCTTTAAAATGGAATTTGCCTGTCTTTAGATTTATGAAGCTGAATTCAGCTTTTAAAGGTGCTGTTGTCTAAGGTGCTAGTGTTCCAGACCCTCCATCAAATGTAAGAAAAATAAAGCATCTGGTCTCACTGTAGATTATGAGCTATTAAATGAAGTTCCTTCTGTCTGGAAAATGCTGGCATTGACAATTTGCAAAATCTGCAGGGTGACTCTAGCAATCAATTCTTGTTCATTTTCACAAAAAGAACAATAGTTCCAAATGTTTATATTCTATTACTGGTGTACATTTATTGCTGAATACTGCACATCTGCTGGGCAGATATCATAAATAAAATAAAATTGATCCAATCTGTATCAAAATACTGAAACTATCAAATCTTGAAAGATGTTTCAAATATGAATCATTTTTCAGTCAGTGTTACAAAATTTCAACATTTTGATACTTCTACAGATGTACTTTTCTTTCAGGGAGTTTTTATATGTTTACAAGGCACGTATGCAAGATACTTTTATTAAATAATCATTTGTATATAAAATGTTGACTGCTTGCCTCCATGCAATTTGTTGTGTCCTTAATTTATTTGAGATGTAATTAAATGTAATATAAAATGTAATGAGTGATAAGACTTTGTGAAAATGATGCAGTTATTTTGCACACTGTATGTTATGTACAGGGACATAGTCCAAAAACAGGTGTGCCTCTTAGGCTTTTTGCAAATTTTTTCAGGTGTGGTCACAGCCTCCACCCTCATAAAATTCAGGAGCTGGACTCTTGAGTATATTTTTCTTCATTTATGCGTTAACATCTGACACCACCTAAACAGGGTTTGGGACTGTTATTTCATTACTTGACATTAGGGTGACTAGTCATTTTGTGATCGAATGTTGTTGCGACTCTTTGTAAATTACCAAAAATGTAGCAAATATAAAATATACATTTTTAAGTATATAAATGCATCATATATATACATACACGGCAGTAGAAGTATATGTATTTATTATATATATATATATCTGTGTAAGTATATGTATATATATGTAATGCTTGAGGAGGAAAGGTTATCCACATTTATTCATTCATGAGTTGATTTACATTCCAATAAATCATATTGAACTCCTTTTAGATAGAAAATATTCTATTCCTTGGAGTTCATTACTGGTAGCTGTTATTCCTATTACTCAGTGTTTTTGCGCTGACATTCCACAGCTTTGCTTATGACATTGGAGTTAAATGGGTGACAGTCCAGTTTGCTTTTCAATAGAATAGCACAAAATAGCTAAGCAAATAGGTGTAATGTTCCATATATTTAAGTAGGAGAAGTTGAAAGTAGATCACAATTATAAAACTTCACTACTGCTTTACCAAATCAGGCCTATGCAATGAGTCTTCCTTCTAAAGGGTGTTATCCCTTTTGAACTGCATTAGAATAGTTCATTTTGGTCTTAATAAATGTTTTATTAAAGTGGTATTTGTTGTTTTATCTATTTTATTCATAATATAGAAACTTAAATAAAGTCTTGTAATCTTTAAATATTCTGTCACCTGCTCACAATATTCTCTGATAAATATGTTCATGAATACATCTGTAATAGACATTTGTCATTGTAATTAAATTGGTTAGACTGTGAATAATGCTACTTACAATCATAGTGCATTATTATGACTTGGGCATTAGGCAGTTACATTATTCACAAACAGAAAACTAATTCAACTACTTGATGTAATATTTGTAGACCTACCAAGAAGTTTAGAAATTTCTCTTTAACAATAAAATGTTGAGTTTGTCATCATTTGTTTAACAACATTGTTCATTGTTTTGTTCCATGATTTGTTTATGTATATCGCTTGATGTTTGTTTTCACAAGGTTTTCACAACTTTAATATTGTTTTGAAAAATGTATCCACTTTTAAAGATACTGTTAGTTTGTTAACTGTATTATGTAACTTTAAACACTTTTATTGTCAATGTAATTATGTGTTTTAATTTTAACATTTTTAATCTGTAAAATAGAATGACACAATCTTTTTTCAGTGTCATTGTTTATCACATTTGTTCAAAGTTTGTCAAAAATGGGGGAAGTTTTAAAACATTTGTTCAAAAGTGTGATACATTTTTTTCAACGTAGATCACTATAAAAGCAAATGTATAAATTGATTTTCACTTTTTTAAATTTTTTCTTAATTTATATGAACTTTTTATTCTTTCAACTGTTCAAATGTTATTACATATATAGATATACCTACTTTTCTGTATTTTCATAAGAACTTTGTATAATTAAAGCTTATTCTATTTCTTACTTTTCTACTTTTGAAAGCTATTGATCTTTAAAATTTCTCTCATTGTAATATTACATATTTGTATTTAAAATTTGTTTCAGTCATTTCAGATATTTTTCTAAAATATTAAAATAAAATTATCAATAAAAAATGTGAAAGCAAAGACTACTTTAACCTTTTATTAGTTTAGTGCAATCTATTTTAAGTGACTTATGTTGTCTTGAATGAGATGGGAAATAGTGTGAATGGTAAATGATTGAATCTCAGTTGAAATAGGCTAGTCTTTGTGAATAGTCAGTACTCTGTTGTACTTAATATATTTTGACAAATGAAAAAACCTACTTCTATTTACAGTCAGTACTTTTGCCACTTTGTTACAAACATATTGAGTAACATACCTTTCTTAAAAACAAAATTAACTGTGCTAACTGTACTAATAACTTAAAATTGTTGCTTGATGTAAATAAAAGTTCTTGTTTCTTTTTATATTGTTCATTTGTTTATATTTGAATGTAAAAAAATATTAAATGCATTATTGAAAATTATTTTTTGTAAATAAAACATATTGCCAATTAAAAATATTTAAAAAACAATGAGAAATAATTTTTAAACATTTTCAATACTTTCAATTTGTTAACTATTTGGAGTTAAATGGATTTCTTTATTTTATTTATTTCTTTATTTTATATATATATAAACATTCCTAATTAAAATTTTAACATATACATATATATATATAGGGCTCTAAAGAAAGTAGCTGCTTCATTCATTATCAAATCTTGCTAGCTTACTCATGACATATGTCCAATACACACAGGTTTAATATAAGTCTTATATATATATATATATAGCAGTTTCCCCCATGTTTAAAAAAGGACAGAGTGCTGGTAATGGAAAAGGGCATTATCTAGGTTCATGAGGGCAGTTTTGGATTCTTTTAAAAGCACATTTAAAATGCAGACACTTAATTTAAAATTAATTTAAAAGACAATTAATTTAAATTTTAATATAAAATTTAACTTAAATTAAAATTAATTAAATAAATATGTTATTTAAAAAAAAAACTGCATTTTAAAATAATTTAAAATGCAGACACTTAATTTCAATTTTAACTATAAATAGAAGAAAAAATTGAAAATCTTAATTTTCTTTATTCCTTAATTTTGCTTGTTACTGATGTATAGACGAATGTTGATTGTTATGCACAATACATTTATTTATAGTTAAAATAATCTTCAGTCTGAAGGTTATTTTCAACAAAAGGCAGTAAGGGCGCAATTTTTTTTTTTGGATGACGGGCAAGAAAGGGGCTGCTTTTTTTTTCAGTCATGGGGCAGGGAGCACACAGCATCCTCCTGAAACTGTATGGGAGAAACTCTATATACAGAATATATAAATAGACAGAAAATGGTAAAAAAAAAAAAAAAAAAAATCCTTCAAAATAGCTGAATTTTTGGTTGAGAAATAAGGTGGTGGGAGAATGCAAATAAATAAATATAGCAATATGCTGCGTATTTATTTAGAATATGCTTATCAGTAGATTTAAATGAACAGGAAACCATTATGTTTAAATACTTCTTTTTAAAAGAAAGATGATCCAAATAGCAGATACAAAAAGCCTGAAAAGCTACAAAAGATTAAGGAGACTAATCACCTATCATGACCATGGAATCTAAATTTTACTTTAGAAAAATTAGCTTTAGATACTTATACATTCTTGCAACATTCAAGAAAAAAATTAATTCAAAGAAAATTTGTAGCATATATTTAGAAACAATGTAACAACTTCAATATAATATTTTTTTTTAATATTAATAGATTTAAGTATATAAAGATTTCAACAATATTAGTAGTTTTAAATGTAACAACTCTACATTATTAGTAGATTCCAATTAGAGCTCTACTGAGTATTTGACCTGCTTAAGAGCGGACAATACCTAATCTCGCCGGCAGCCTTCGCCCATGTTATTCTATGGGAAAATTTGTTTACATAATTACTCATTACCTAATGAATATTTTTCAATTCTGTTTTCCCATTTAGAAAATTCATAAGCATTAAATTAGTACTTGTTTTTCAAAAATTGATTTTTTAAAATTTTAGTATTTCATTTTGCGATTAGAAAATGAGAAAAATGCATTTTGTGAAAAATCTCATATTTGAACTAAAAATTAAAATGTAAAAATTAAAAAAAAAATTAATTTTTCAAAAATGAGTACTCATTTAAAGGTTATGAATTTTCTGTCTGCGAAAACAGAACTTAAAAATATTCATTAAGTAATGTGTAATTGTAGCAACAAATTTTCCCATAGAATAACATGGGCGAAGGCTGCCGGCGAGATTAGGTATTGTCCCCTCTTAAACAGTTTACTGAGGGCTCGGCCAATACCAAGTAGTTGTAAGAATTCATTTTGTTTATTTTTATTTATTTTTTTATTTTATTTTTTTTTATTTATTTTTATTTTTTTTGTGGATTATGGAAGACAAATGAATTAATATAAGTAGTTTATTAATAATTAAACTAAAAAATTATGAAAATGTATGTAAAAAGCATGCGCGTAGCCAGGGGGGGGTGCCCTGGGTGCCCGGGCACCCCCTCGCTCACGCACACACATTCAGTATATTTAACAAAAACATATTGAAAACAGAAAAAAAAAATAAAAGATTTGAATGTTATATAAAAAAAAAAAAAAAAAAAAAAAAAAAAAAAAGATTGTTATTACTAATACCAATGATTCTATGCAATAGAAAGACACTTTCTTAAACCTGGTGGTAAAATATATTTAAAAGAATAATCTAAATTGCTTATAAATCCAAATTTACTTGCACATTTCTTACAAAACTTTGAAAAGTAATTTTTCTTGGTAAACAAAAAAATAAAATGAAATTAGTAGTTTGTTTTTTCTTCAAGAAAAAGAGGCGATAAAATGATTTAGTTTATTTAAACTCGTGGCCTTAACAGAGAGTCAAGTTTTTTGGCATTTCTTTTTAATGAGCGTTTTTTTTTTAAACTTTCTCTTACCCATACATGTTGGAGAATGTAATGTTTTGCGGTCCAGTTTTTGAATATGAAATAGTTTTTACAATAGTATGCCTTGAAATCCGCTCAATTGTATAACCAGGTTCTTGTGGTTAGTCTGCATGGGCATAACTCAAAAGCAGGTATTGGCAGAAAATCTAAAAATCGTATTCAATTTATATCATAATGATCCGTATACTATTACATGCAAAGAGTTCAAATACATTATCGTTTAAGTACAAAATTTCTAGTTGGTGCATATCAACAACATTTTGAAAGTGAACTAAACATAATGAAACTAACATATTTTATTGATACAAAATAATTTTCGCATAAAAGATTGTAAGAAAAGTTAGGTTCGATTAAAAGCATTCATACCAAATTATATTGCGTCCAGTAAAAACGTTTAAAAATGATAATTACTTTCCCTTACCATGAGTTACAGAAAGTATTATTTACGGGGTCGAATTTTCGAAACTAAATATTTGCGGTAATTTTAGGTTTTAAAGTTCTTTGAATACAATAATAATCTTTTTAGTAATTGTTGATTTGAATGCATGTCTAGTATCATAATAACTTAGCGGGTAATTTTTTTCCGATTACACTGGTCTGCGAAATTGTACACTTTTCTTATTTTTTATGTACTGCGTTGGGTGTCTCTAATGTGTTTTGATAATCTGAATTCAGAAATGATTATTTTTTTTCTTCCTATCACGTAAGAAATTTTCACAAAGTAAGGATGAAAATCGAAAGAATTCGTTTAGAAGCTATAACAAATTCGAAACAATTTATATAAAAAATGCATTGAAATAGGCTATTATTTACATACTATCTTTTAAATGTATTTCTTCACATCGAATCTCCCTTTAGAGCATTTTACCTTGTGCAAGGCTTGAGGGTCTTGTGTGTGTGAGGGGGGGGGGATTCTCTATGCAACATGCAACAATATTCTGCTAACATGTTAAAAATGTATAGTCTATGATACCTGCTTTCCATTTCTTTGGTGTCTTGATGAAACAGCTCTCCTTGTTCTTCACTCACATCACCCAAATTTTAAGGGAAGTAATTTAGATGGGAGTCGAAAAAAATGGAGCTTTAAGCTCAATTTTTTTTTTTTTTTTTTTTTTTTTTTCAGAACTGTACATGAGGAAAATTTTTAAATAAGTTTTCCTTAAACAGCATCCAAAAATATATCGGAAAAACATATCAACCTGAAGGAAAAAAATGTCTTTGGCCTGTCTTATTTGCTATTTTTATTTAAAAAAGACAACACTGGAAAGTTCAAATTAGTGTTGTAAATCATATCATAAGCAGACTTTTCTTGAAAAATTTACTGTGGGTGAAAGTTCTGTGAATCATTTAAAAAATATTTTTAATTTAAGCCTTAAATGTTTTAAGAATGCAGGTAAAGTAATCAAACAGAGGGTTTTGAAGGATACAATAGACATGCTTCCCTTTCACAAAAATACATGCCAAACAAACATTTTATAATCATTTGCATTACTTTTGAACTTTGACAAACGATTTATTGCTGAAAATAAATTATGTATTTATGAACAGACGATTTTGTATTTGTAATTAATAAAGAAAGAAAATTATTAAAAACTAGGCTACAGTGTAAATATTTATTCGGATTCCTTCTTCTCATGCGATTTTATGAAACAATTTCCTCTTTCCTGAAAATCCTGGATCTGGAGAAGGTGGTGTACATAATTCTATTAAAGCTGTATTGAATGACTAAAGAAACGAAAAACTGCTCTGGAATCATGTGCAAAAATGTGAAAGACTTGATAATTATTCCAACCAAAGAAAAAGAGAGAGTTTGAAGAGGAAGCTCAAGACAGCACAGAAAATACAAACATCAAAGAAAGGTATGCGCAAAATATGCTTCATTATTAGTCTTTCAATTTTTTAAATAGCAAAGGCGTTTATTTGTGTGGGTAGAAAATTTCCGACATTATGTCATGATGATTTTTCGTGATATTTTATTAATGAATGTTTCTGGATTCGATTATGTATGCAATTTTGAATTTTGGTGGTTGCTAGACAATATTTTCGGCTGATGGCCAGTGCACGGTCGGATAGTGAGACACCCCACTAGCTTTTTATCTGTCCTCCATTTTGATACATTTACTTTGCGGGGATTTTCAGTACAATTTTATTGGTATGTGTCCATTTTAATGTTTTCATTTTACTTTATGCAATTTTTCATGGAATTCTGATGTACAGTTGTAATTCGTAAATTTATTTGGCTAATGGTCAGCGCTTGGTCCGGTCTGTGGCGTGTTTCTACACTTTCCCCGATTCGATACATTTATTTAATGCTGATTTTATTTTTTGCGACTTTTACACACATCACATTTTTATATTATGGTACACACAACAGTTTATTACAATCTTATTAATAAGTATCACTTTAATTTTATAGCGATCACAGTACCCATTTGTACTATTCTGTTTGAAACTAACATAACAACTACAGCAATACAACAATGTTTTAAAATATAGAAAATAAATGTTATTCATGAATATGGGAACGAATAAAATAATAATTTTAAAAAAGTAGCTACAAGATTGTATTAATTTAATATATATATCTAAATATATTTAATTAAATATGTATATATATGTAGGTTCATAATTTGAAACTGGTAAAATAAAAGAAATGAAATGAGATTATAAATAGAATAAACGTACCATTATAATTCTACTTTATCCCTTTGTGTGCGCAATTTAAGTTCCATAGTATAAGTTTTTCCGTAGTTTAGTTTTTAGGTTTTCGTTTATAACTTAAGGCTTAAGATTTTTATTTAACCTTTTAACGTTCATTGGTTTCGTACTGAAACCAAATATTTGACATCATTTAATATTTTTTATGCAAGATTTTTTCCTTGTTTTAATCAATTTTCAAACTTCTGTTCCTTTCCTGTTAGACGGATAGCGGCACTACTCTGAAACTCCAAACTTTATCAAATGATATTTCAAAGGAAGCCAAATGCACCGATTTACGCTACCGAAACTGCAGTCTGCATTTAACACTTTTTTACATTAGCATTTTTAACGGAGAAAGTTACTTAATTTATACGTTAAAACGTACATGTGTAAACTTGTGTAACTTTTATATATATGTTAAAACACACACATGCATACATATGCGCACTGTGTTCATATTGTAACATTTAGTTTAAAATTTGGGCACCCTCCCGCTCGGAAAGCTGGCTACGCCTATGAAAAGTTATAATTAAACTTTTGCTATAAACAGCCTTCTGCAGTTAAAACAGATATATTGTTACTAAATTCAGTATAGGAACAATTAATTAGATGTGCTTTAGAGGTAATATGCTTATCTGCTTAATTATCAGGAGTTGTTTGTAACAGAAGTTTAATTATAACCATCCTGTATATATATAATATATATAATAATTTATATAAACTTAATACATAAACCTGTACCTATAAAAATAGACAAAAATAATTATTTAAATAAATTGGAGTGTAGGGGGATACCAACTATGTGAAAAATGCCAGAGCCGAGAGTCGAACTCAGGCACTGGCACACTCACACTGACCTGTGAGACCTGCTTAACATGTGGATACTCTACTACTGAGCTACCCTGGCTGATAACCAATTTCTCATTTCTCGCGTAATATCCATTGGCAAAGTCACAGTGTCTACAAGCACAGTTATAACAGGTGAGATTATTAATCATGGCACAACTCCAATAGACCACAAAATTTCAACTTAAAAATTTTTATTCATAAATTCATCAACCATGAATGTTCATTTTAGTAAATTAAAGTATAAAGTTGATTTTTATACCATCTATGTGAAAAATGCTAGAGCCAGAAATTCAACCTGGGCACTCCACTTAATGTGCTGATACTCTACCACTGAGCTACCCTGGTTTATTACCAACTCTGCATTTCTTGCAGAGCCGTAACTACCACTAGGCCAGTACCACAGGGCCCCTGAGCAGAGAGAGCCCCCTAGTGAAACTATAAAATATATCTTTTTTACATTACTTTTTTTTTTTTTTTTTTTTTTTTTTTTAATCAAACTTTGTTAACAATAGTTATGCAGTTTAACAATGTAAAGAAAAAAAATGCTTCAAAAAATTAATCCGGGTTCCGGCCCCAGCTTAGACCATACCAAATCTTATAGTTAAAAAATAGCCCAAGCCAGAACTACAGAATAGTTTTGTAAAATCCATACTAGAAAGTATGACTGTTTTCTTTTGTGACTAACTTTCGTTTGAAAAAAGGATTTCATGAACAACTAAAACACAATCATGCTTTGTTGATGAATTATGTAAACTTTAAATTTTTATGTAAATGCTGCAACATCACTGAAGACTTCTTATTGAAGCATAAAACATTTTTGCTGTTTGTATATCCTTCCGCCATTCTGTACCGCAATAGCAGTCACAATTGCTAATGACCTTTAGCTAATCATCAAATATATACAAGAAAAATGCTGCGTAGTGGTTCCATTTATGGTAAATAAGTTTAATTATAATCTAGCCTATCTATTTTTACTAGAACAGATCTCAGACGGGCATTAGAAAAAAAATAATGCAAGATACAAAATCGCTCGTGAGACACACAGGCATGTGCAAATTTGATGGTAAATTTTGCCCAGACACGGTTAAGAGACCCAGACACCCAAATGCGTTAAGAGGTTAAAGAAAATTTAATTAAACAAAAAATTACATATAGTCATGTGTTTCGGTAATCAATTTTGAAAAAGCATAAATTTTCTCTATTAGTTGTGAAATAAGTACCTATTTAAACTTTTATTGATAAAGTTATATATTTCAGCAGTTGCATTTAATTATAATTATTTTAATCACCAGTGAAATAATTTTGTATTTTGGTAATTGGCCACAAAAATGTTGCTTCTTATTTGTGAGTTGACCAGAAAAAAAGTATAAATTTCATTAGTTACTATTTCATGAGCTTCTAGAAAGAGTTTTAGTAAAGAAATGAAACCTTCTAAAAAATCAATCTTGGAAATGACCTTTGACGAAAAAGACACATTTTGCGTATTTAAGAAAAACAATCAAAAATGTATAATTTGCTCATGGAAATTCTACTTTAATTAAGTGTAGCAAAGGTCTCTTTTGCAATACACATTGTCTATCAAGTTATTGATGAGGAATCAGGGTATTCTAAACCTACAGAAAGACACCTTCCAGACATGGAAGATGGGAACTGTTTGTGAAAGACATGGGCAAGTAGCGACTCGTCTGCCTACACTGTTAAAAATAAAATCTTACATATATTTTGGTGCTATGTTTCACTATTAAATTTGTGCCATTTTAAGAGTAATCACCACTAAATATTAGCTCCAAAATATTGGTTGCAGTTAGAAATGCTTATTTAGCACCATTCTTTTAGTGAAACATTGACCTATTATTTTTAACTGTGTACCATGTCCCAAGCTCTGCCATTTTTTATTAAATGATGGACACTGGAAATTTATCCTAGACAACATTTATATAACTCTTGTAAAGGTATTTGTTAAATACCTTTTTAAAATTTATATAAATATTGTCCAGGAAAATTTCCGATATTAGTTGTTTAATTCAATACGACAGAACTTTCTCACCATCCCAATGTATGTTTTGTTTTGGTTGTCTACATTAATCGTTATTTATGGAAATTTAGAAGTATGGTATGCAGACAGTGTGGTAAAAAGGATCGCATCCAGTGTGTTTACTGCTCAAAATTTAAGCAGTCTTTAGAAACAAACAGTGAACAACCTGCCATTGAAACAGAAAGATAAAACTGTTCATTCAACTGAATTCAATGTTGTTGAAAATAATCTTCCTGTGCAGTTAAAATGTTTGACCATGTAGATGCTACCAATTTGAAAACTACTGTGTATATAAATAATTTTCCTTGTAGTATTAAAGTAGATTCTGCTAAGTTTTGCATAAGATTATTCAACATTCAAAAAGTTATTTTCTATCGACATTCCAAAGTTAGATAGCCTTATGAAATTAGAGGTTACAACAAGAAATGCATTCAATTACTAGAATAATTCCAGTTCAACATTTTTCTTTCAAGAGTGAACTCCCAGTGTTAAAGAATAGAGAGGAAATCTTTTAGGTGTGAACTGGTTTCAACCATTAGGGATTTACAACAGTATTATATTACGTATTTTAGCGTATTTACAACAAGCATACATAAGGTGAATGCTTCAACCTTAGATGATATTGTGCAAGAATTTGCACATGTTTCAATGTAGAATTAGCTATTTTTATAGATACTCCAATTTCATTAAATTTATATCCTTCTGTTCAACCAATTCAGCTTAAAACAAGAAATGTGCTATATTTGCATTGAAACTAAATATTGAAAAAGAGCTGAAATGTTTGTTAGAACGAATTGTTCTTCAACCCAAAGAATTATGTGATTGGATAACATCAATAGTTCTAATTCTTAAACCGAATGGTGAAGTAAGATTGTGGTAACTATAAGTGTACTATTAATATAGTTTTGAAACCTAACATGAATCTTCTGTTTCTGCTGTTCATCAAGTATTGTCAGAGTTTACTAGTAGTTATTATTTTATTAAGCCTGATTTATTTAGAGCATATTTAAAATTGATTGTAAATAAATCTAGTGCATTGGCTCAAGCCATTGTAGCACATGAAGGAATTTTTAAATAAAAGTTCAGCATTTTATCCACTGCAGGTATATTTTAACAATTTATTGATAATTTACTTTCTAGGATTCCAGGGTGATACCAAATTTTGATGATGTAATCAAAGCTTCAACACCAAAAGAATGATTTAGCAGGTTCTCAAAACAGTCTCAAACTCAGGATTAAAATTAAAGACAAATGTATCATTGGATCTTCAAGCATAGAATATCTTACATTTTATATTGATAGGAATAGTGTCAGGCCCACCAAAAACAACGTACAAGCAAAATGCAGTACATAATACTCTTTCCACAAAAAGGGTGGGACTTCAAATATTCTGGGTGCTGCTAAATTTTTACCACTTGTTTCTAAACAAGGCTAATGTTGCTGAACCACTTAGTCTCCTAGAAAAGGTGCTCCTGGGAGATGGATTAAACTTAATGATGAAACATTTGAGAAAGTAAAGAGGCTGACATCTGAAATTCTTTTAACACATTAGATGAAAAGAAACCCATTAAAACCCGAATAAACAACTACGTCAGAAACGCCAAAAGAAAAATATTTGCGATGCATACAGCTTTTTTCGGTAGCCTTAAGTGTACCATCTTCAGTGCAAAAAAGATTCTTTTTTGTGATAAAAAAAAAAACTTTTAAACTAATAAATAAAAACTTTTTTCTTTTCTATTTTCTCTACGATTATTTGCATTTTCTGTTTGTTTCTCTTAATAATATAATTTTTTTTTTTTTTTTTTTTTTTTTTTTACACATTTAAACTTTGTTTGGACACTTTTTAAACAGCAACATGAATTTTCAGAATTCATATTATACGAGTAATTTACAGCCTTCTTATTGTCCCATGATATATTTTTTTTATTTTGATGTTTCACATCTTTAAAAGGCAATTCCGTAGTACATTCATTTTTATCAGAATTTTACTATATTTCTTTAGACAAAGGATATGCATCATCAGAAATGCCTTCAAATTTTTCATAACTTACTCATATTTTTTTAATATCTCAACAATGTAATTTTTTAATTTAATTTCTTCTATAATATTTGTGAATGCAATATTTTTTTCCATCTCTTTATACTGTATGTGTTAATTTTCAAATACATTGCCTTTAATTTAAAAAAAAAAAAAAAAAAAAAAAAAAAAAATTAATCTAAATTGTAAAATTCATTTTAAACGTTAACTAAAAATAAAAACAAATATCTATAACTTGCAAAATACAGAAGATGTGTCAGTTACCAAATAAAAAACAATATGTATAACTTAAACGTCTATTTGACTGCAATTTAAATATTTCCAACTCGCAAGGGATGGAAAAAAAAAAAAAAAAAAAAAAAAATTCAAAGCTAAAATGAAATGCTTTTAATTAAAAGGCCACATGCATATACAATACAAGCTTGTATGAGAAACAGGCAACTCTTTCATTGATTAAATTAAAACTGTCTTTACTGTAACACTATTCAGAAAGATTTGTTTTGCAAGAAATTCTAAAATTCATTATAATGCACTAAAGAGGATAATTATAGGAAATTATTTATATAAATTCTCTTCATTTCTGTAAGCACAACGTACAATTCCAAACTTCACTACAGGTGTTTTACCAGCAGAATTATTAATGAATAGACATTTGAAAACTTATTTCGATAAATGTATTACCCATCTTTGCATTTGCTGTGTCAGTAGTTAAAAATGAATCTGATCATTCAAAGTTAAAAATATTTGCTACCCTAGATACGATCAATGCTTCAGGATTAAATCCTCATAAGAAATGGGTTCCAGCAACCATAATTTAAGTACTTGGTTTAACTACATATTATTTAAGTTAGAACCAATGATGGTTTAATTTGAGGGAAAAAAACGTGTTGACCAACTGAGACCTCGATATGTTGCAGAATCTTCCCCATTCAAATATGAAGGTGATAGTCAAGTAATAAGTTCTCCTATTTTGTTAACAAAGCCAGTGTTACCAGGATCCAATTCCCAAAGGAGAAATTCAAATGTATGCAGTCATAGAAAATCAGATTCTGCACAATCAAAAGAATTAAGACCAGCTCACTGTAGTGCCGATTTTGATGTGACTGTTACATAACAACCTAAAGGCTCATTGCTGCTGTTAACTCCAAACCCTGTCAGAAATAAATGTCCTCCTGTGTGGCTAAAGAACTAGAAACATATCTGGTAATATTTATAATTTATTTCAGAATACTGTTAGAACACTTTTTTTTTTTTTTTCACATCTCTTTACTTGTAAAGAAATTTTATCCGTTATGCAATTACATTGAAATAAAAAGAAAAATGTTCATTAAAAAGTAATGGTATGAAAAAGGGCAGGTACTAATGATACTCTGAAATAGATGTTATCAGGTTTAAAATTTATTCCAGAATGTTGTTAGTACACGTCCTTTTTTCACACCATATTCTTTCTAGAGTTTTCTTCAATATACAGGGTGCGGCAGCTATTTGAGAACACACGTTATAAGTGATACAATGCCCTGTATATCATCTTTAAACAACCATTTTTGTTACAAATAAACATGGCAGAACCTATTCTAACTTAGGAAAGGAAAAAGCACGCTGTTAACGTCTCCTTGGCTGCAGGATACTCCGTTTCTGAAATAGCTGCATTTCTGAAAGTCGCCCGATCATTCGTTTTCAGAGTTCAGAGAGAACTGAAGGTTGCCAATGCTAATGTGACAACTGTTTTGCACAGGTAACATCATTGCCAGGTCTCAGACATTCCCAGGACACCTGAATTCCTCAATTCTGTTCAAGCTGCTATCGAAGAGGACCGTGGAAAGTCCATAGGGATACTCAGCTGAAATCTGCGGGTCAGCGAGGTCACAATTCCACGTATGGTTAATAAGACCTCTGTTACAAGTCGTATATAATGCGGAGAGGACAGTTCATGTCCGAGAAAACCAGAGAGAATAGAGTAATCAGAGTAAAGAGCCTCTTAAAGAAGCTGAAACATCAGGAACAGACAGAAACACACTTGTTTTTTTCGGACAAGAAAAACTTCTTCCAGGACCAGAAAATCAACCGGATAAATAATCTTTGGATGTGTTAAAGACAAGAGGAAATTCCCACTGTCATGCACACTAAATTTCCTGAGTATGTTATGGTCTTAGGGATCGTGAGGAATGAAGGTGACGTCATGCCTCCACATTTCTTTTTACTACGTGCCAGAATCAACGCAGTTACTTATACCGATGTGTTGAACACGGCAGTGAAGCGCTGGATTATTGCTCTAGCACGTGGCAGGCCATATGTTTTTCAGCAGGACTTTGCACCAGCCGATATGGCCCATTCAACACAAGAGTGGATGGTAAATAATTTTCATCAACACATCACTCCACGCATGTGGCCCCCTAGTTCACCTGATGTTAACTCTTTGGACTATTACGCTTGGGGCGTTGTTGAAAGGGTCTCTAATAAGTACCCACATAACACCGTTGGTGTCTCCAGACAGCTATTGTGGATGCCACGACAAATATTTCCAGTGTCCACCTCATTTCTGCCAGCGGACGATTTCAACAGCGTGTTGAGGTTGTTATTGCAGCTGATGTTGGATTTATTGAATGGTGTCGTGCATTAGGTCCTACTTCTTGTGTACACACCGTTCTATGTTCATTAAATGATATATCTATAGTGTTTGCTCCCTTTCTCTACGGACGATACTTTGTTCTCAAATAGCTGCCGCACCCTGTATAATTACGATTAAATATGAAAAAAATTAATCTTCAAAATTTACAGTGTGATAAAATGATGGGTACTAACAACGTTCGAGGATAAATTGAAAAAGTTGGCAGCTATGATTAACAGGTTTACTATAAGATTTAGGAGAAGGGATATTATATATTCAAAATCTATAATACTCTTGTCACATACAGGGCTGCCACAGGCGACTTTTATTTTAGTACCATTATTTTCATAACATAAAATTTATAGTAAATTTATGTAGGCAAAGTGCAGATTTACCTGCCAAAATATATTATAAATTTTATTTATTGGAAATAGTGGTATAAAAAGAATATTAAAAAAAGGCGCTCAACCCTGCAGATGTATATGTGTTTATATTTAAGAGAGCATGTTCTAGTCCCGCTATTATATCCCGTTTAAATTATCGTTATTAAAGTATTGTGTCATAACTTCTATTGCAAGTTAAGGGGATGGTGGACCTTGAAATTCATGAAAATCGAGAAAAAAAATCGAAATTTCGTTTTTCTTATATTAATCTTCTCTGATTAATTCTGCACAGTATGCGACCAATGGGATGTTTCTAAGTTAATAATTTCCAAAGTTATAGACGTTTAAAAAATTTAAAGGGCCATTTAAATGCCCTCTGAAATGTAAACAAAGAAGCGGCAAAGATTAATCATTCATATTTCATTCCATGAAATGCTCCGGGCGTCTCAGTTTTTAATTAAAATTTATGAAATTCATATCAACAATTCTTGTTACACACTAGAATAGTTATTAGTATTGATTTTACGATTTGTCCATTTTTTTTTTTTTTAATTAGATTTTGCTATGGAAAAACAAGAAATTTTCATCGAAAATTGATATATTATGCAAAAAAAATTCATTAAAAATAGAGTTTTTCAATGAATTCATCCAATTAATACTAACTTTTTTTAAAAATGAGTTTGTAATTAATAATTTTGAAAAAATGGGAAAAAATGTTAAAAATTGGAACGCCCGGAGCATTTTTTAAAAAAATTAAAAATTTTAAATATTTTAAAATTAAAATAAAAAAAAAATAAATTTTTAAATTTTTTTTGGTATTTAGGACATTTATGAGTCCATATATTAAAATATGAATTTTTATAAATTTGTGGCTATAATTAAAAAAAAAGTTTTGTAATGTCCACCGTCCCCTTAATTATAAAAGCACTGCCATATCCCCCCCCCCCCATGTCCAAATGATTTCAATTTGGAGATTCATGATGACATGTTAAATTTCGATTGTTCCTCTTTTATATTTAGTATTAAGCTGGTTCGAGATTCCTGAAAATTCTAAATGTAGCCAAATGCCGCTCTGTGGCGCACCCATCTTTGTATCAGATTCTTACAGTGTGTTCTCAAATCGTGTAAACACCCTATTCTCCAGCGCCTTTGATTTTTTTTTTTTTTTTTTTTAATAATTTTGATCATAGCAAACATCCCCAGGCTGGTTACTCCCAAACTTGAAGATCTCGTCTACGAGAAACTTTTGCTCTTGAAACTTCACCTCAATGTTTCGCCATCATTATTTTGTTACTCTTCTACAAAATCATTTTCTTCAATAATGAAAACAACAAACAGACCAATTCTTTCTACCAAAAATTGCAACAGTAAAAATAATTTATTCATTATCACTTTAAAAAAATAAATAAAATAAAAATAAAAGCTTGATTATTTCTTTATTAGACAAGTATAAAAAAGCACAAAATATTGTTGATTTCTTCGCCATTATCCTAAGAATCGCTTAAACTTTCAAACACAATCAAACGACATAGTAAATAGCTGAAAGAGTTCATGTTGATCTTTAGTTGAATGTTGGCCTCGCCTGTATTTTATAATTTCTAGACCTGAAAAATCCCACTTTTTATCCGTGATGTTCATAAATTTGATTATCATCAACTGACCATGTAAAAATTGCATGTTTCTACAAATAACCATAAATTAATTTAAATAACAGAAAAATGATTTCACTTTTTAGAAACAGCTCGCAAAAATATAGCATTTTTTATAAATTAAATATCTAAAAGGCATAAATTTCATTGTTTTGCAGAGGAATAATAGTTTATTTTAAAAATCGGCTTTGAAAAAAACTCGGATTTTGTCAATAACTGGTAAACGTATTTACTTATTTAGTAGTGGCGAATTAGTTCCACATTTCGACAATCCATTACAAAAAATCGTGTTTTGTCAGTAACAGATTTAAAAAAATGCAAAATAAATTGACTATGGACAAATGTTCTTTTCTGTCCCCTCAAATAAAAGTTCGGATTCGAAAACGGACCTTTTACAAAAGTGGAAGATCTCAAAAGAACCATTCATAAAATCAGAAAAATTGGAACGAATACTTAATAAAAATCGATGAATTTAAAATGATTGAGGTTGAATGGGTTTTAACGTCGCACTCCAGTTACGCATTGGACAATATTATCTGGGATTTACCCTTAGGGGCTAATCAGGAAACATGGTATCAAAATTTTGATAATCTCCAGAGGGAGAATGTTTTAAAAGGAACATTTCATATAATTTGGCAATTTTTAAAAGCTTTTTTGAAAAATTGAAACGGTTAAGTTATTTATTTTGGTAACTGAAAACATTGCAAAAATGTGGCGACTAAGTTGAAAATTCAATTTTCAACTTATTCACCAGTAACTGGTTGAAAATTCAACTTTCAGATCTATCTCTCAAGATGTTTCTTTAAACAATTTTGAACCGTTGCATACAGGAATATTTGTTTAGTTAATGGAAGGCAAATAGAGCTTTCCAACGATGTACAACAGAAGCAGATTAGAAATATGCAAAAATGAACACATTTCTCCCTGGCAGCAGTAAAGTTGGTGATTTCATACTGTTCAGCTTTTGCTAGGAATTCAGAAGAAGTTTAAACTAAGGATCGGTTGTATAGAATGAAAAATAAGAGGGGAAAATAGAAGGTTAAAGCAACAGTGAAATTTTTAAGTTAGGTTAGAGACTCGAAAAGACATATTACGAAATTTTTAGAGGTGGGGAATCGCTTATTCTTCAACCATGATTTTTGTGACCATGGGAGTTTCTGCGCATGTGTTGACGCAGTGAGTTCAGTGTTAAGATAGGGGTAATAATCCTTGTGGTTGCGAGAAAATAAACGATAAGAGAACACTAAATGACTGGATGTTTACCAAATCCCAACCTGTCAATCAATTTCTTCTATGCCTTAAGAATCGTCCTTAATGCTAGGAAACATGGTTGCATTATAAAACTATGTACTTCTAAAGCAGTTAGGAACAGTGAGAGGAACGATAAAAAACATGGATACGTCAAAATATTTCTTTAAATTACACCTTCTTTAACTATATCCCAGTACTCTTTGTCAGCTGTCATATGACAGTTTAAAAGAAGAGTTTCCTTCGTTTTTTGATAAGTGGATAGATTGCAAATGAATTTGATTGAATATCTGATTTTTTAAACCTCAAGTTTCTAGTTAATCAAAATATTTTTGTGAATTCGTGATAACCATTTATAGCCGACTTACAATTTTCGTTAAAATCGGTCGGAAAAAAAATTCTCCACTTTTATAACTATATGAATTCTATGAACCCCCTATGCCCAATTTTTGTGTTGACACTGTCTTATGAGACAGATGGCAAAGTAATCGGCCTGAAAAATATATTTATTTTCTAAAATATTTTCTTTTTAATTGTATTAAAATATTTTTGGAACTATGAACTCATAATCACTATTTAAAGCAGAGTTCCAATTTTTTTTTTTTTTTTTTTTTTTTTTTTTTAATTAATTAATTCCCTATTTTGTTAGCTATATTTTACTCCAGTCCAGAAACCAAGTCACTATGGCACGGCTGGATTACCCTTTCCATGATATGTGTCTGGATATGCCACTGTATAAAAGTCAACATAAAACACTGAAGAAAGGCATTTAAGTTTTTCCACAATGTCATAAGAGTTTTTTACAGTGTAAAGATTAGTACTAGTTAAATGAGAGAGGGAATTTGGAATTAAACTAGCAAGATTACAAGAAGCTGTACAACTATTAGAAACAGTAGGGCGAAATCAGTTAGTGGGTTTATAGATTTTCAGGAAGAGCATAGAAATGAGCATAGTCAGTAAGCACTGGAAGAAATAACGATGCGTTTAATATGATAAGGGAGACTAACAGAATTTTTAGCGTAGTATTTAACTTGATCTCGATGATCATTAAAAGGATGTTTATTAAATTTAGAATAGGGACCAGAATTAAGCATTGATTCAACGCAAGAAACATAAACCTATTTTGTTGAGCATATTTGTTTGTCCTTATTTTTGTTAGCTTCAGCGATAATTAAATTGGAGGGGTGGGGGGGCGGAGTTTAATTTAAAGAGAATGTGGATTTTTGAGAAGAAGAAAGGCTGGACTTTTGTAGACGATTATTAAGTAGAATTAATGTTAGATAAAAGAAAGTGAAGAGATTCTAATTGACCGGAGAAAATTTTACTATTTTCAAGGAATTCTCACCGAGTGCTATCAAATTAGGAATAGAAAGTTTGGAAGCACGAGAACAATTTAAGCCCAAGAAAAGAAATATTACGTTGAAAACTAGTCAGAGGATACGAAGAGAAACTAATAACAGTGTCTTGAACAAGAGAGGAAACAGGTGAAGTAACGGAATTAGATTGATTCTTTAGTACGCAGAATTTTGGTTTACTCAAACACAAAATTTATATTTATAAAATAAAGAATGCCATTAAACTGAAAACAATATTTTTTAATATAGTATATAATATTTAATATAGTTTTTAAACTATTTGAACTGAAATAACAAGAAGTAGCAAAAATAAACCAGCTTGTAATGACCCCAAAAAAGTTTGAATATGTGGTATGTTTTTCATACTAGTATGCTCTAAAGAATTAGGGAATACAATTCAATGCTTTCATCTACCAAATTTCGTAGGTTTAAAAGATATTATTTTCGTTCTTTTTTTATCCCTATGTGATGGCACAAGGTAATTATGCTCATTTCATATCAACAGCCACCAGAAATTACAATCACAGTCAGAAGAAATGAATAATTTTCTACTGCTAAGTTTTTATGGAAAAATTTCCTGGTTGAATCTTAGTATTTGGGAATAAAAACTGTGTGGTATGGTGGTATATAATATATGCGACCAAGCTTCAAAGCGTAAACAAGGACGAAAAATCATGTGGTGCGCACTGATTATTAAAACTTTCCAAATGTACATAATTTTTGTATCATATAACTTTCAATGCTCTTTGTCTACATAATCACACAACGGACAGACAGTAATTCTGAAAGGCATACACATAGACTAACTGAATTCCTAATCATTCTTAAACATTGTTAGAAAGTGTTAAAACTACTTAACACAAAAGAAAACGTAGCCCTTGTATTCTAATTGCAGTCCTTAATGTATCTGAATATTTTAGTGTAGCCTTGTAAAGCTGAAGGCTAACAAAATCATATTCTATACAAAATGTTATTTTAGCATATTAACAATAAATGTCAATTTCTTAATGGTTTTTACAATATCAAGTTCTTTAAATGTAATTTATAGAAATGTCTCCTAAAATGCAATGCATTGGCATATTTTTGGGTGTCCCTGTACACAAACCAATTGCAGAGGGCATATTAATGCCCTTTAAAACACAAACATTTCATAGTGAATTTGAATAACATACATTTTTTTTTTTTTTTTAATCCTGAAAATATTTACGGACACTGCGGGCGGTCAATGGACAGTCGGAAAAATAGATACACAAATTGAAATCACATTCCCACTTAAAAAAATGTTTAAATGTGTTAAATCGCTTAATGTAAACGAAAATGCAATTCCATCAAATTTCCAATAAAAGCCCTCAATTTAACTGAATATTTTTGTGAGGCCCTGTAAATCTAATGCTAATCATACTACATTCTGTAGAAAGCATTCTTTTTTGCATATAAACATGTTTCAATTCTATTAAGATTTGTTCAAAGTAAAGTTATAAAAATTTTATTTATAGAAATACCTCTCGCAAAACGAATGCTTCGGAATACTTTTGTGTGTCCCTGTACACAAGCCAGTAGAGGTATTCAGTCCATTATCAATAGGGCACATCCAATATTGAACTTGAATATCATATATCAATTTCAAGAAATTCCAAGAATATTTATGGGAGTTCGAGTGCAGATAGACAGACAGACAAATTGAAGTCATTAACACTTTTCATTCTTATTGAAAAGTGATAAAAACATTTAGAAAATGATAAAAACGATTAATATTAAAGAAAATGCAATTCCAACAAATTTCCAATAATACCCATTAATGTAACTGAATATTTTTGTATGCAACCGTAAGTCTAATGCTGATCATACTGTATTATATGGAAAGCATTCTTTTGTGCATATGAATAATATTTTTTAATTTTATTAAGATTTGTGCAAAGTAAAGTTCTTAATATTTGGTTAATATTAAATACTTCTCATAGAACGCAATGCTTGGGAATACTTTTAGGTGTCCCTGTGTACAAACCAGTGAATGGAATTTACTCCATTTTCAATGGGGAATATCCGATAGTGGACATTATTAACCCCTTCCACTCCAGGGACGTACGTGCGTACGTCCTAGTGTTAATGGCCATTAATACCATGGACGTACGTGCATACGTCCAAAGAAATTATACGATACAATAAGCCCAACGTTTTAGTGGTATCAGAGAGAGTTATTTTATTTGTCATATGGTATTTTGAAATTGTATTTTCATTACTGACAACTAGATGGTGTTAGTAGTTTCGGTGACCTATTAGTTTCGGCTACGCCAGTTGTTTCGTGATTTCTCGCGGCTGCGGTCGTGTGTAATTTTTGCTCCTCGATTTTGTGTGTTTTGCCGGTGTTTGAAACTGTGAATAATGTCTGATTCTAGTGAATCGGATAGTGATTATATCCCCGATTATGACGAACTTGAAGATTATAATGATGACTTTACAACAAGGGAAGACGGCGAAAGTGATGGCAGTGGTGATGAGCCACTTTCAGCAGTCATTGCTATAAATAATTGAAATACTTTGATATGTATTCATATTTACTACCTTCATTAATTAAATATATTTACTTCACAACAAAATGCACATTGTTACTTCGTTATGTATTGCATTACTTCAAAATTATAATCTGGTATTTCACATATTTATACTACAGCTAGCCTGGAGCGGAAGGGGTTAATATATTTCAATTTTATTAAGATTTGTGTAAAGTAACGGCATTGAAATATGGTTTATAGAAATACCTACTTCTCATAGAACACAATGCTTTGGAATACTTTCGGGTGTACCTGTACACAAACCAATAAAGGTAATCGCTCCATTTTCAATAGGGACATCCGATAGTGAACTTGAATAACATATATCAATTTCAAGAAATTTCATGAATATTTACGGGAGTTAGAGCGCGGACGGACAGACAAACCGAAGTCATTAACACTTTCAACCTTGTTGGAAAGTATTAAAAAAAGAATTTCTTATTCAAATTAGTTTTGTGACTAAAAGTTTGAAACACAACATAAGCGAAATTTCTTTTTCAAAGGAAGAGAAATCATGCACAGAAGTGCTAAGGAACAGATGTAATAAATATAGTTTAGGCTTGATAGATAATATCCTGAATAACAGTCCTAAGAATGACAAACCAACTCCTTTTCAAACCATTTTTAACCCGAAAAGATGTGGGAAGGTTGTACTTAATGTTGACAAATTTAGAAATAATCCGAGCTCGCTTGCATCTAAGAAGAAAATTATGTGATTTAGAAAGTGGGGGCGTTTCAAACGAAGATGTTTGAGATGATTGATCTCGGAGGAACTCAGGAACGCACACACATATACAAATGGTAAGAATGGAAAGTCAAAAGCAAAAAATCGGGCGGAAATAAAATCAAAGAGGGAGGATTGCCACTGATATTATAAATTACATGTATTATATTTAAATAATTATTATTTATTATACATTATATATTTGTTTTTAAAATAATTCTTTTCCATTCTCCAAATGAAATTCATGGCACTAAAATTACCGAACAGTGATAAAAATTGGGGACGGAGGTGGCGTCCCGAAGAAACTGTGTAAAATGGGTATCATATTCGATTTCAGGAGGTCATTTTACATAAGAATCAGCAAGAATGGTATCGGGGCTCGATTTTTTTTTTTTTTTTTTTTTTTTTCGCAGAGCAGTGTTAATAGATTTATATCCCCTTTCCACTGAGTGATGTTTCTCATGTTGAATCTATACTAAATTCTAGTCTCTATTCTACACTTAAGAAAGACCCTTCATCATCTACAATTTATTTTCTGTTATTCTTAATTACCGTTGTAAACGAATGGTAATTCCTTCCATTGTTAATTGTGCTCGTTTCTATGCTTGTCCTAAAAATACATAAACCTACTATCTGCTTTCGCTCTATTTTTTCTAATATTAGTACAGCTTCTTATAATCTTGCTGTTTTCTTTTCAAAATCTTTTTCTCATTTAGTTTGTTTTAATTTTTACACTGTAAAAAACTCTTATGACTTTGCAGACAAATTTAACCCTTTGCCAGTCCAATTTCATTTCATTCCTCTGGTCAGTGTTGCCAGATTTAGAAACTTTTTTTATTCTATGTCCGCGTCTAAACTTTAACTGTAATGGCTGCCTAATCACTTCGAAGGTTATTCCTCTATTATGTATATCAAATACCACCATTCAAAATTACTGGTGATAATTGAATAAAAGATTCCCTAAATTTGGCAATACTGTTTAGAGCGTTAGAACCGGCAAAGGGTTAAAGCACTTTCTTTCTCTAATTGTTGAATGATTTCTGTGGATATTTAAATACCTTTTAACTAACGTTCCTATTCAATGTGCTCTGATTTGTTTAGAAAAGAGATTGCGTGAATTCTATTAGCTATAGAAATTATTAGTTTATTATTAGTTTTGTTCATTTATATAGCAGGTACACTGCTGTAATTTTTAATGATCTTTTTTATTTCCCAATATGAGGGCATGGGCAGTCCTCTCTCTCATTTGCTTTGTAACATTTATATGCACCATAATGTCGAGCCTGCGGTAGTCTGGTCAGTAAGAGCAGCGAGTTCGTGTTTGAAAGGTTGTGTGTTCGATCCCCGAGCCGAAGACCGTCGTGTACGCTGACAGCGAGTGTTGTACGTTAAATCTGTCGCGGTCGCACAGTCCTCCAGATTCCTGTCAAGATTGTACCGCTGGGGGTACCGGATCATAGGATTAACTCGGCCCTGATCCGGATCAAAATTCGAGCACTTGTTGTTTGCTGGTGCTGCTATCTTTTGTGAATTTCTCGAGCTAAGTCGTTCTTCTACTACTCGCAGTGCTCCTCTAAAACCGAAGGCGCTCCAATGCCGACTTAAATCCGGGTAGATTCACTACCGGGGCTTAGAATTTCCGAGTGGCATGAGTAATAACAACATAAATGTCGAAAAGAGGAAATTTACATACACCAAAGAAAAACTCTTCAGAGTATATAAATTTCCTCACTTCTTTAAACATGTAGATCACTCTCATCGACACTTTCGATTTTATTCCCCTTGATGTCGATATTTCCAGTTTACTTTTTGGTAAATTCAATTGACTTCTATATTCAAACATAGCCTCCTAAACTAGATGCCTGTCGAGTGGCTCAGAAACTTAGCAACAGTTGAAGCGGTAGACAGCGCCACCTGGTACAGATTGCGCAACGTTTTTATTCAACAGTCACCAAAAATCTTTAAAAGTGGGATATGATATACATAGAAGGTGAATAGAATCGAAGAAACGTCGATTATATATATCATATATCACATCTTAAAATTATTGGTGACAGTTGAATAAAAATGTCGCGCAATCTGTACCAGGTGGCGCTGTCTACCGCTTCAACAGTTGCCAAGTTTCTGAGCTACGCGACAGGCATCTAGTTTAGGAGGCTATGATTCAAATCACTTTTGAGATTTGGGGGGGAAAAAAACTCTCTATCATTCCTTAACGTTTTGATGTATAAAGACAATGACCGGTTCTCAACCACTGTCTTTAAAAGACACTTTTCTATCTCTCTTCCACTTCATGCTTTTCTAATCACTCTCCTCAACAGAAAATGTCTGCTTTCTATACTTAGGTGCTTCATGCCTTGCACATTTCTTCTGATTCTTCTAGTCTTTCGAAAGAAATTATTAATTATTTAAAATCTTGCTCTTTCTTGTAGTTATAATCGATAAAGTTCTATAAAATCAAACAACCTGATCACAGTCTCAATCCTACCGTTTTACCTTTTTATTCTTCCTTTTTTTAAAAATATCTAAAATTCTTTCACATTTTGGATTTTAAGTCATTTTCCATCCCATCAACAAAATTAATTTCTCTTCCTTTAAAGATTCTTTTCCTACTGAGAACTCATCTTGTGTTTATTTCTTCCCTTGTACTTCATTTAATTTAGTTTATAGTGGTCAAACTAGGAAATGTTTGGAATGTAGAATAAATGAGCCCCGACGGAAGGTTCGTGAGAAAAAGATCTTCAAATCTTCTATTGCTTCCCACTGGTTAGTTGATTATAGTTTTTTTTTTTTTTTTTTTTTTTTTTTGAAGGCCGATTGACTTTGCTAGGGTCCTGGACCACCAGTTTTTATATTGTCTTTCGGTTTTATGTATTATAATTTGAGTTAGCTCAGTTGGTTTTGTACATTGCCGCTTTGTTTGCAGCACTTGTACCTACTTTGGTCGCCTGACGAAGGTTAGCGGTTTATTTAGATCCGAAACAATTGTTACGAGTTTTTTGCATTTTATGGTGTTTATTCATAATTGCTAATGTATCATTTTGTGCGTGCAGAAAGTAGCTCTTCCCCAAAGGGCGTATATATTTAAAGAACAAAAAACTAATTTTTTTATGAGCTTTGATGAAAGTCGATAGATGGCAGCACTACTAAAATTTACGATAAATTTTCATTAGTAACAAATCATGTTGAAAATACAGCAAGAAAGAATAAAATTTATCCACTTATCTGAGAAACTAAATAAATAAATAAGTCATTGATTTTTTCTTATTTTTATAAGTTCTATTCGCTAAGATTTTCATTTGTATGAAGAAAAAACAAAATTAATTCTGCCTATTCTCAGAAATATATTCATAATACAGAAATAATCTGGTGTGTCACTCACACGACTTTCTCTTACCCTGAAATTTATTACTATACATATAGGTTGCAGATTAAAAGGTAAGATAACGGGTACTGTTATGTAAACCTGTGTTAAACAATTCATATTAGGCTTCTGAAGAGTTTTATATGATAATTAGTTCTGTGTTAGGGGGGGCTACCGCAACCCTCAACCCCCCGTTTCATTAATGCACCTACATTTATACAGAATTTAATTCGGTTATTAAAAAATTATCTATTAAAATTATTATTTAAAAAAATTATCTTTTATGATAATGCAGACGATTTCCATATTAGAGAAGTCCACCAAAAAAAAAAAAAAAAAAAAAATTCGATTTTTTTTTCTAAGTTTTTTTTTCGTAAAGTAAAAAAAATCGATAACTTTGTTTTAAATTATCGCAGATCGATGGTTCAACCATTCGTTTTAAAGGTATTATCGAGCTCTTTTGAAAGATACCCATCATGAAAATTTACTCCCCTCGAGGGAGGGACTTCCCCTCCCCCCCCCCAGGGAGGGAGGCGAGGCTCCTACATACAATTTTTTTTTTTCCCAGTTAACTATCTCTATTACAAAAAATACATATTCGTTTCATTTGGTTTAGTGCAATCTATAGACGTTAAATTCTACTTACCTGCAATTTCCCCCATAGACGTAATGTATTAAAATTCTCTTGATTGTCCCTGTACACGAACCATTTGCTTGATCTTAACGAAAAGCTTACTGTAGCATCCCTATATGATACACATTTAGAATACCAAGTTTGATCTTTCTGCCATAATTTGTTTTTGAGATATGCTGATAACAGACAGACACACACAGACATACACACAGACCATTTGCTAAAAACATGATTTTCGTATTCAGGGGACCTCAAAACGTGTAAATATAACAAAATCTCGCGTTCGAAAATTCGACCCAAAAACAATACTTTCTCTACCTTATGGGTAAAAGAAAGTAATAAAATAATCTGGTGTGTCACTCACACGACTTTCTCTTACCCTGAAATTTAATACTATAAATACAGGTTGCAGATTAAGAGGTAAGATAACGAGAACTGTCATGTAAACCTATGCTAAACAATTCAAATTAGGCTTCAGAAGAGATACGACAATTAGTTCTGTGTGAGGGGGGGCCACCGCCCCTCTCAACCCCCCGTTTCATTAATGCACCTACATTTATATAGAATTTAATTCGGTTATTAAAAAATAATTCTGTTTTTAAAAAATAATTTATTAAAATTATTATTTAAAAAAAAAAAAAAAATTATGATAATGCAGACGATTTCCATATTAGAGAGGTAGTGTCACACTAAATATCCAAAAAAAGTCCATTTTACTCTCAATATTTAAAAAAAAAAAATACGATTTTTTTTCTAAGTTTTTTTTTTTCGTTAAAATAAAAAAAAAATCTATAACTTTGTTTTAAATTATCACAGATTTATAGTTCAACCATTCGTTTTAAAGATATTCGCAAGCTCTTTTGAATGATACCCATCATGAAAATTTACTCCCCTCGAGGGGGGACTTCCCCCCAGGGGGGGGGGGGGGGAGGCGAGGCTCCTACATACACAATTTTTTTTTCCCAGTTAACTATTACAAAAAATATATGTTCGTTTCATTTGGTTTAGTGCAGTCTATAGACGTTAAACTCTACTTACCTGCAATTTCCCCATAGACGTAATGTATTAGAATTCTCTTGATTGTCCCTGTACACGAACCATTTGCTTGATCTTAACGAAAAGCTTACTGTAGCATCCCTATATGATACACATTTAGAATACCAAGTTTGAACTTTCTGCCACAATTTTTTTTTTAGATATGCTGATAACAGACAGACACACACACAGACCATTTGCTAAAAACATGATTTTCGTATTCAGGGCACCTCAAAACGTGTAAATATAACAAAATCTCGCGTTCGAAAATTTGACCCAAAAACAATACTTTCTCTACCTTATGGGTAAGAGAATGTAAAAAGGGCTGAAGGTTCTGGAGACATAACTTAAAATTCTCATAATAATGGAATCTTGTAATTGGAATTTTTCTATGTACAAACGACCTTTTTGTGCCCGATTGATATGGTAATGAAAAAAGTATATGTAACCATTATTAACATATTTATTATATATTTATGATAGCTTTAGACTAAGTGATGGAAAAATGAAGATAGGTGAATTAGAATAATGTCAACATTACTTGAAATTATTGAAGACAACTTTAAGAGTGAGCTTAATTTAAATAAGGCTTTAGAAACCTCTAAAACGGAAGCTAAGCGAGCGTAAAAATAATTCGAGGTACATGAACTTCCAGTTAACAAATTACCTTATAAGATGGAAAAAATAATTATTGATTTTAAAATACTATATAGATAATTGATGAATGTGTCAATCATACTTTTATAGTTTAAAATAATGTGATATAACAGTATTTTTATAAAGGTTAAAATTTTTTCATTAGTATTTTATAATTATATTTTATTCAAAGTCATTCTCGTCAGTGGTCTACAGTTTTGTGTAGTTTTCTCCGAAACTCGCATGAATATGGGCTAGGGCTAGAGTTCTGCGCGGGTCGAGTAAACTTGACCCCGAACCCGTAGCTTCTGACCCGCAATACGCAAAAAAACTATTATTCATTTCACGTTATATAAGAAACAGAATTAAAATTCTGTTTCACAAAATACAGTTATATTATTGAATAAATGTTTCAGAGATTTAATTATTACATAATCATAAATATTACAAATACATAATTATATTAAAACTAGTGTATAATTAAATTTAAATTAAAAATAACTAATCTAAATACGCTCTAGGACAAAAAACAAACGAACAAAAATACCCACCAAGAAGAATTAATGCAAATTGGACACAAATTTACATGCATACAGGTGCATGTTTCAATGGAAAATGCAAAATTGTAAAGTTTGGCTGCCACCGAATGGGCATGTGACGCTGCACTGCATCTTAGCTGCGCAATTCGCAGAATATTAAAGAGGAGAAATTTTGATTCTAGGTCATAAATTCTTTGAGAATTTTATTCCGTCTACTCAGACAGACAGTAACTATGCCTAGAATGAAGGTGCGCAAACAATATGCGCAGATGTCAGCATTTGAGAGAGGTGTGTAGTTGGGCTCAAAGAAGCCAGTTGTTCTAATCTGCAAATTGTTTGACAATTGGATAAGTGCAATGTCACTATTAGATGATATTGGCAGGAATGGGTAAACCATGGCCGAAGACATTGTCAGGGAGGAAGTGATCGGTCTAGAGAGGACAGAACATTTAGAACCGATCAATGGTCAGAGCGGTACTTAAAGCCCCAAATTCATCATTATCATCGATTCTACGTGCAACTGGTACTTCAGTGATTTCAAAGAACATTAATAAGCGGCTGAGAGAAATGGGGTTGAGCTCACGCAGCCCCTTGTGCGCACTACTATTAAATTTTGTATACCGACAAGCTTGTTTGTAGTGATATCGGGCACTTTCGACCTGGAATGTCATTGAATGGGGTAGAATTGTCTTCAGTGATGAGTCCCGCTCAGATCTGAGCCCCGATGACCAGCGAAGACGCCCCCCCAAAAAAGGAGGGGAGATTCCAACCTGACTGTCGCCAGCCATACCGCCCGACAACCAGAAGTGATGGTCTGAGGTGTCATTTCATTTCATAGCAGGACCCTCTTGGTTGTCATCCATGGCATATTTCCAGCACAGCTGTACGTCGACGACATTCTACGTCCATTGTGATTCCCTTCATATCACGCAATCCTGATCGTATACTTCAGCGTGATACTGCACGCCCGCGCACAGAGGTAGTTTCTACTGCTTGTTTTCTTACTTGTCCAACATTATTTTGGCCAAAAAAGGCGCCCGATCTCTTTCCCACTGAGAACGTTTGGAGTATCATGAAAAAAAGTCCTACAACTAGCTCGGGATTTTGCCAATCTAACGCACAAATTGGACAAAATTTGGCGTGATATCTCACAGGATTACATTTGGAAACTCTATAAATTAATGCCAAGCTGAATAACTCCTTACACAAGGCATAAGGGCGGAAGTAGACCAATGCGTTATTGACTTGTTTACTTTCTGAGGCTCTTTCTCTTGATTAAATCACCCAAATTTTCTGAAACTGTAATCATTTGTTTTTCTACACATCTACATCACATCTACAAATTTTCGTCCCATTCGGATGACTTATTCTTTGTGCGTCTTTTTTTTTTTTTTTTTTTTTTTTTTTTTTTTTTTTTTTCGAGGAGGGGGGGGGGGGGTTAGAGTGTATAAACAAAACTTCAGTGTACAATTTAACAAAATGTCTTGTGTATTACACTAACCTTTAAAAAATCCGCTGTTTCAAATTTTTACAGTACAGTCGGGGGAAAAAAAACGCAACACTCGCTGTAATTTCGTTATCAATTGACGCAGGAATATCTAATAGACATAATTCAACAGGAAATTAAAAGCACTTTCTGAATATGTCGTCAAATTTTGAATTAGGGGTCATCTACATATTGAAATTAGTGCCAACTTTGATTTTTTTTCAGTAGCAACACCCAATTTTGACTTCATTTTCGAATTTCTGAGAGTCTGGCAGTGCGGAAAAGTATACTGTTTGTATACTTTATCTTTAGTATTTTTAGAGTTATAATAAAAAAGGTGTTAGGGGGTTATCTGTAAATGTAGAAAAATAAGATTAAGATCCTATAAGCAATAGACAAAATTTTAAAGTTTCACACCGGAAATCTTTCTGGAGAAAAATAATTACAAAAATTAATAAAACTTTGCGCTATTTCCAGTTCTTTAATTATCCTGAATTCAATTTTTTAGATTTGTATATACTTCAGTACTTTTTTAGATAATTTTAGGTCTATTTAAATACATTATACTTGCGATTAGTCCATACAGTACTCTTTGAAAAAAGTGCAATATTTTTCAAGTAAAAGTGTCTGTTATAGCTGTACTGATCACCAATAAAGCTTAAATTTTCTTTCGTAAGTAACATAATAGACGAAATGAAATAATATATATATATATATATATATATATATAAAACAACGCATACAGGGATGGAACACGGGCGCAGAACTCATACCACTGTCAATGTAGGAAAATTTTCTACTTCTTAAATCAACGATATTAGTCCAGGCAACGAAGGCCAAAATTTGACGAATAGAGGAAAAAAATCGTGTAGTTTTGAAATTTTACATACTCATAGCCGAGAGGGTCCTGAACAACATACTAAAAGTCCCCGCCCGTGGGGGGTGAGCGGGGGGCAGGGGGGGCATTTAAGGGGGGCAATTTTCAGTTTTTATTAAATATCTTAAAAACTATCGCATTTAGAGAAAAAATGTCAATTACAAAATTAATCTACGTAAAATTTCCTACAAAAATGTATATTACATTTTGTTTGTACGATCATTAGTTTAGAAGATATAGGGAGATGAAATAACACATTTTCTTGAAAAATTCTTTTTTGCAATAGTAAAATCAACTAAAGTGTGCAATTAAAAGGGTTCTTGTCAAATATTTTCTAATGTAAAAAACAAATATATACATAGGGAATATGCAAGGATAATACAGCATATTTTGTAAGTTTTAAATAATTTTAAGGCTAGTAGGCGCAAGTGGCGGTTTGAGTAAAAATCTGGATAAGTCCAGTCAAAATAAGAAAAATAGAAAAAAAAAATCGTGTAGTTTTGAAGTTTTGCACACTCATAGCCGAGAGGGTCCTGAACAACATACTAAAAGTCCCTGCCCGTGGGTGTGATCGGGGGGGCAGGGGGCACTTAAGGGGGGCAATTTTCAGTTTTTATTACATATCTTAAAAACTATCGCATTTAGAGAAAAAAATGTCAAATACAAAATTAATCTACGCAAAATTTCCTACAGAAATGTATATTACATTTTGTTTGTACGATCATTAGTTTAGAAGATATAGGGAGATGAAATAACACATTTTCTTGAAAAATTCTTTTTTTGCAATAGTAAAATCAACTAAAGTGTGCAATTAAAAGGGTTCTTGTCAAATATTTTCTAATTTAAAAAACAAATATATACATAGGGAATATGCAAGGATAATACAGCATGTTTTGTAAGTTTTAAATAATTTTAAGGCTAGTAGGCGCAAGTGGCGGTTTGAGTAAAAATCTAGATAACGAAGACCCAAAACCGATCAACATTAAAAAAAAAAAAAATTGTGTAGCTTAGAAATTGAGCACAGTTATAAAGTTAAGTGCCTTGAATAACATACTAAAAGTCCCTAACCATGGGGGGGGGGGGCATTTAAAGGGGGCACATTTCAGTTTTTATTAAGTATCTTGAAAACTATCGCATTTAGAGAAAAAAAAGTCTCAAAGATATAAGATTTTTTTTTATGTTGATCAGTTTTGGGTCTTCGTTATCTGGATTTTTACCAAAACACCACTTGCGCCTACTAACCTTAAAATTATTTAAAACGTACAAAACATGCTGTATTATCCTTACATATTCCCTATGCATATATTTATTTTGTACATTAGAAAATATTTTATCAGAACCCTTTTAATTCCACAATTTAGTTGATTTTACTATTGAAAAAAAAAAAAAAAAAAATTTTTTTTCAAGAAAATGTGTTATTTTGTTTCCCTATATCTTCTAAACTATTGATCATACAAACAAAATAGAATATACAATTTTTTTAGGAAATTTCACGTAGATTAATTTTGCAATTGAGATTTTTTTTCTCTAAATGTACTTAATAAAAACTGAAATGTGCCCCCTTTAAATGCCCCCCCCCCATGGTTAGGGACTTTTAGTATGTTATTCAGAGCACTTAACTTTATAACTGTGCTCAATTTCTAAGCTACACGATTTTTTTTTTTATTTTTTTTTTTTATTTATGTTGATCGGTTTTGGGTCTTCGTTATCTAGATTTTTACTCAAATCGCCACTTGCGCCTGCTAGCCTTAAAATTATTTAAAACTTACAAAACATGCTGTATTATCCTTGCATATTCCCTATGTATATATTTGTTTTTTACATTAGAAAATATTTGACAAGAACCCTTTTAATTACACACTTTAGTTGATTTTACTATTGCAAAAAAGAATTTTTCAAGAAAATGTGTTATTTCATCTCCCTATATCTTCTAAACTAATGATCGTAAAAACAAAATGTAATATACATTTTTGTAGGAAATTTTGCGTAGATTAATTTTGTAATTGACATTTTTTCTCTAAATGCGATAGTTTTTAAGATATTTAATAAAAACTGAAAATTGCCCCCCTTAAATGCCCCCCTGCCCCCCGCTCATACCCCACGGGCGGGGACTTTTAGTATGTTGTTCAGGACGCTCTCGGCTATGAGTGTGCAAAACTTCAAAACTACACGATTTTTTTTTTCTATTTTTGCTATTTTGTCTGGACTTATCCAGATTTTTACTCAAACCGCCACTTGCGTCTACTAGCCTTAAAATTGTTTAAAACTTACAAAACATGCTGTATTATCCTTGCATATTCCCTATGTATATATTTGTTTTTTACATTAGAAAATATTTGACAAGAACCCTTTTAATTGCACACTTTAGCTGATTTTACTATTGCAAAAAAGAATTTTTCAAGAAAATGTGTTATTTCATCTCCCTATATCTTCTAAACTAATGATCGTACAAACAAAATGTAATATACATTTTTGTAGGAAATTTTACGTAGATTAATTTTGTAATTGACATTTTTTCTCTAAATGCGATAGTTTTTAAGATATTTAATAAAAACTGAAAATTGCCCCCCTTAATTGCCCCCCCTGCCCCCCGCTCACCTCCCACGGGCGGGGACTTTTAGTATGTTGTTCAGGACCCCCTCGGCTATGAGTATGCAAAATTTCAAAACTACACGATTTTTTTCTTCTATTTTTCCTATTTTGACTGGACTATATTATAGGGAGAGAAATTTCTTAAACAGATTCCGGTATGAATTCTGCGCCCGTGTTCCATCCCTGCGCATAAACTAAACCTTTTCGGACAAATTATTGTGAGGGTTCATGAAGTAAATATTAAACAATTTTAATCGCACTTACCAGCTTTTGGTCAATTGAACTCTTTGGAACTGTACGATTCGTTTTATAATTTCTATGAAAATATATTTTCTTAATTAACCCTTTCGCGACTGCTGACGTAGATTCACGCCATTTGAAAATCTGTAACTCTGTCAGTGGGCGTTTCTTTCGTAATTTGTGTGTTACATATTTCTTAAGTGTATACCCAGAGTTCATATTTTTGCAACAAAATATACTACGGATATAAATATTTTGATTAGAAAGAATATAATTATAATGTATATCCATTTGTAACATAATCGTGAATACAGAAAATTTGTTCTAAAATATTATATTTTGAGAGTATAATGTCCGTAGGCGGGTCTTACTGTCAAAAAGACAGAATCCTGCGGTCGCAAAAAGTGTTAAAATATATTTATAAAAGTTAAAGTACGTTTTTAAAAATGTTTAAAGTTAAAATATATTAATAAAATTTTAAAGACTAAAGTGTCCTTAAAATAATATTCCTCCCCCCTATAAAATAAATAAATAAGTAAATAAATAAAATAAAATAAAACAATATATGAAGCAAATGATTAAGCTTTTTTTTTAACTATGATGGTAGTTAAGAAACGAGTTTACAAGTCTGTCTTGCAATCCAATTCCATTCGTTATTTATATTTGACAATTTCACATTAAACCTATTTTTCTATTTAAAACAGTAAACCCCGCCTATTTAGTTAATTTTTTTTCTTCTAGTGTTCGTTTAAAAGATTCAAAAGTTATCACCAATTAATCGATGAAGTAAATACCACTTGTTCGTATTTTTGTCAACATAAAATAAGGTGTTTAACACGAATACTCAATGTCACATTTACTTTTTTTTTTTCTGTATTGTTTTGTTTTGAAGAACGATGAAGGCGGGGCTGGTCTTCTTTAGAAAACAGGAAGTCTTGATGCTAACACTAATGTCTAAAAAATCATCATTTTTGCTTCATTTCTTTGCATTTCACGTTGTTGTTATATAATTTAACCCGTAAATGAAAAATAAAAATATTTTGTTTAATTTTCTTTGTTATTTTTAAAGATTTGATTCGTTATCTCATGCAAAACTTTATTAGAGACGGCCCCCTAAACCACTCCAAAAGAAAGATTTATTTATACCTCGAAAACTAATAACTGGAATGAGCTGCAAATTTGCACACCCATATTTTTCAGGATTAGGATTCATTTTATGTAAAAATTAATATAGGTCATAATTCATAATTTTTATGAATATGAATTTATTAATATTTTTCAGAATTAAAAATATTTTTCAGAATCAAAAGGAATGATGGATTATGTTTGGGTTTCTTCACTGTATCTCGTAAAAAAAAAAAAATATATATCGATCAAGTTACTTTTTGTGAAGATATTAATAAAAGTTTGAAATATGAATTTAACATTAGCACCTTCAATCTTTGAACGCTTATAACTCTGTGAAAAAAATAAGTAAAATATACAACCAATATACTTTTTCGCGTTGTCGCGATCCCAGGAATTCAAATATAAAATAAAAATGGGGCATTACCATTGTAAAAATCAAAGTTGGTGCGCGTTTTAATATGTAGACGACCCCTAATTCAAAATTTCAGTTCATTTTCTGAAACTACTCACAATTCCCCGTCGAATGATACCTATTACATTTTTCTACATCGATTAGCAACGAAGTTACGTTGAGTGTTGCGTTTTTTCCCCCCCGACTCTACATAAAAGAAAAGTGAAATTAGGAAGCAAATATACGTTTGGAAGAATAGTTGTTTGCAAATTGCACATGTTATGAGTCATGTTGCTTTAAATTACTATGAATGAAGAGAATGTCATCCAGTCTCTGCATTCAAAAGATTATATTCATAAAAAAGAAATATAAAAATATTTTTCTTTGAAAAATATTTTGCGGGTAGACTCGCGGGTCAAAAATTAATGCTAACTCGACCCGCAAGGCGGGTAACCGCGAGTACCCGACTCGATGCAGGACTCTAGCAAGGATCCCTTAGAAAGATCTTCAATAAAAAAGTAACTGATTAATTTGCAAGTCATTTAAATATTTTTTACTAATCTAGTAATTTTTATTTAATCTCAATTTGCTCTAAATCAAAGCAACATTTTTTTTTTTAAACAATTTTTTCTTAGTTTTTTCCATTCATTGAAAATAGTTCTCATATTTTTCTCCATTTCATTAAAAATGCATAATTGAGCGAAATATTAAACCCTGGGAAAATTTTCACCTTTAGAAATAAAATTTTCATGAAGTGTTGTTTTTACAAAAGTTTTTAGATATTTTAAACTAAGTTTTTTTTTTTTTTTTTTTTTTTTTTAAATTGGAAACAAACTTTTGGACTCCAAAAATCAAGGGCCTTTGCACCCAGTTCCAGTCAGCCCGTGCAATAATCAGGTCTTGATAGTAACTTCGTCAAGCTATAAAAAGTAATATACGACTCCCAAAATTCAATGATAAATATGAGGTCAGATAACTTTATTTAATCAAGAAAGTATACTTTTCATATCTGATTGCTATCTTTAGCAATTTTTAACTGCTTTTGCACGAGTCTGACTTGTGATGCTGACAGGATAAATCGACTCCTTGACTTCAATGACCTTAGATGGTATCGGAGCCTTTCTGAAATTGAATATGTCTTATTTTTTAATATTAAAATATCCAATATTATTTTTAGTTATAAAATAAATTATAATTAAACTCTATATTGTTCATATATTTATATCTATCAATATGAAATAATTTGTTTTCTCTATATATTAAAAAAAAAGTTGCTGTCACTGGCGTCAATTTTTTTTTTTTTTTTTTTTTTTTTTTTTTTGTCTGTGACAGCATTTTCTATCGCAGGGTCCTTAGTGTCATGAGAGGAATCAATGTGTTCCGAATACGTCAAGGAAGACATTTCATCTGCTTAGAAATTTCTATCATTTCAATTAAAGAAGTTATTAACTAAGAACGACAAGTTTATGAAGGTACTCTATTTGCCATTTTGAAAAAAGTTTCTCCCAGTGACGTTGTTCTTCTGTCATGAAGCCATTTTACTCGGGAAAATTAAAATATGATCCATGGTTGTACGTAGGTAGGCAGGTAGGTTGGATTTAACGTCGCACCAGTACTGCGCTATGGGTAATTGGCGAAGGTCTGGGACACACCCATAGAGATGTTCCGGAGATATGCCATCACAATTTTGATCCTTCACGGAGGGGATACCCCCCCCCCCTTCCCCCGCTTTGGTGATCCCCAGAGTAAGTGTGGATGGGAACATGGAGGACTTTGCAGCCATGACAGATTTTATATGCACCAGCCACCATTAGTGTACACGACGGTTTTTGACCAACTTAAGTATCGAATTGGCAATCTTCCATTTATGTGCTCGGCGCTTTTCCGACTAGGGTTCCGCGGCCCGAAACCATGGATGTAAAAAGGAAAGGAAAGAAAATAAATATCAACTTTTTTTCTCTACTTTTAGAAAATAAATTTTCTTACACGGGAAAATTAAAATATGATCCATGGTTGTAGGTTGGTAGATAATTAGGTAGGTTGTGTTTGACGTCGCACCATTACTGCGCTATGGATAATTGGCGACAGTCGGGGACGCGCCTCTATGGATGTTCCGGAGACATGCCACCACAGTTTTGATCTTACACGAAGGAGATGGCTCCCTCGTTTCGGTGGCCCCCAGAGTATAATTTTGATGGGAACATGGAGTATATTGCGGCTACGACATATTTTACATGCACCAGCCACCATCAGTGTACATGGCGGTCTTTGGCTGACTCGAGAACCGAGCCCGCATTCTTCCAATTACGAGCTCGGCGCTCTACCTACTGGGGTAGCGCGGTCCGGATCTAAGGTTGTAAAAAAGAAATAAAAAGGGCTATATACTAAGCTGTAATGCAAAATGGTCTAGATATTATTAATTTCTTTCTAGTAAATATATATATATAAATATTGTATATTTCAATTTGACATTGAATATGAGGACTTCCATAATAATTTTCTGTTTTTGTCTTGTAATATGCACTATTAATATTCCTTTTCAGTGAAAGAAAGCAGCGAATAGGCAGGCAGAGCTCTGCTTGTGTTAATAAGTAAAGTGAGTCGGAGGGGAGGCGGAGCCTCCCTCGGAGGTTGGTGAGTGGAGCGAGCAGTGGGCAGAGCCCCCTAGTTAACAAAAAAAAAAAAAAACTTTCTTTCTCACCCTCCCTTCATTTTCCCCCTACGGTTCCACCAGTAGTCGCACGAGGATCCTAGGCCTGGCTAGTTGCTTAAAGTTTTCTGTGTTTTATTATTATTATTATTATTATTATTATTATTATTATTACCAAAACTCGCTTGAATATAGGCTAGGGTCTCCTAAGAAAGACACCCCTACACGGAAAGTATTTCGGGATCTTAGACTACTTGGAATAGTTTACCTACATTAGAGAAGGCAATAAGTTTATCGTTCTAAATAATTTAAATTGGAAATTAACATAATAATTGCGTCACCCCTGATTCTTTACGTTATATTTCAACGAGCTATGATTAAGAATTTTTGGGGGGAAAAAATTCTCCAAACATTTAAATAAAATTTATGTCAAAATTACTTTTGAACCACAGGTTACTCTGAAAACTATACTTTGTAAATTTATAACGAAATTTCCCGTTTCTGAAAGTACAGGCGTTATTTACAGAACTAACAAAAACTGTATTTCGTTCATATCAGTAAAAAAGGTCGTTCAAGCAATATCCGACTTCAACAACGTGTAGTCGAGCTTTTAGGTCAGGAGACCCTCTGTTCAATATTAGTTAAGCTTCCTAGAGGTCTGCTTGATAACGGGTTTGGTCCGAAGTCATTACTCGGCTGAAACGGCAAAACAAAGCATCTAATGATATAAATCATCATTGGAATTTTTATTTTTTACAAGATCATCTCAAAATATTCTAATGTATGTGGCTAAAATGTTTACTTTTAGCAATTAATTGCATTTTTTTTTTTTTTGAAATCCAAAGAAATACTAATTTAATGATATATGGATTCTTAAATATAATTATTTCAACCATTTATATAATTTTTTGAACGAATCATGTCGATATTATTGTATAAGCTTCTGATAAAATCTGAAATTAAAATATTGCAACATCATTCCCCCTCCCCCCTTTATGTGGTTCAATTGAGCTTTTCAATCAGCAATGTGTAAAGCAACTCGTCTTTCAGTATCAAAAACTCGCAAAAAAAAAAAAAAAAATCTTAACAGTATTGTTCACAAATAGTTGATTTCAATATTAAATATTTCAATTTGAAAATACTGATTAAACAGTAAACAGAAGAAATAAAAGAACGGAACTAGCATCTTTCTAGTTGTAATTAAAAATTAATCCCTTGATCAGGAGCATGACAAATCCATAACAAATTATTCTGTATCGCATGCAATAATAGGTAAATAAAGACGTTCCCATTAAAGTAAAAATTAGTTGCAAAGTAGTGCTTGGATTTTGAATTAATTATAAAATGGTGGTATAAAAAGACTTACTGTTTATATATGTAAAGTATTTGTTCTTAAAAAAAAAAAAAAAAAAAACTTAACAGACGAAAAAATAAATAATCAAATACAGTATATTAAATAAATAAATAAATAAATAAACAGTCTATTGAATAAATAAAAAGTAAATGCAGTGAAAGCTAAGTCAAATTAAACAAAATAAAATAAGTATGCGTCAAACAATTATTTACATAAGGTCCTTTACCGATTACAACTTTGTCTGAGACTGTAATGAATTTAATCGGGAAAAAAAAAAAAAAAATCTTTAGTCACAAAGATAACTTTAATTTTGACCTTAAGCATTTTCAAACATTTTCTTTATATTCTAAAAGTTTTATCTTTTTGCTTGTTGTGACTTTGCTCGCCCTTAGTATCTAGTGTTTCCAAAGAATAAATTCAGTTTTCCCCGATTTAAACCTTCCGTCTTTGTATTTCCAAATTATTCATTGATTAATAGTTCACTGTTAACCATTTCTCTTACCCATATTATGGTAGAGAAGTACTGTTTTGGGGTCAAATTTTCAAAATTGGCTTTTTGCGATATTTACATGTTTTGAAGTTCCCTGAATCTGAAAATTAGGTATTTAGCGGTTGGTCTCCGTGTGTGTCTATTATCAGTGTAATTCAATAACAAATTAGAGCAATATTAGCAAGAAGTCCAAACTCAGTATTCTAAATCTATATCAAATAAGTTTAAAATCGAACAAATAGTTCGTCTATAGGGACATCCAAGAAAATCCTCTATGAGCGAAACTTCTGGTAGGTACTGTTTAACACCTTTAGTCTGCATAAAACAAAATGAAATAAATCTATATTTTTTATATGTATGAATGCCTGTTTAGTATAAGATATGCTATGAAAATCATTACCGTTCATTTTCAAAGGAAAACAAAAGAAATATAAAGACTAAACTTAGAAATTGCTAGAAATGCATTTTAAGTTGAATTATGTATTTTTTATACTGTGCTAAATTTAAGTACACTATGTTTTGTGTATCTAATATCTAGGCAATATACAGGGATACTCGAAATTGAAAGAATACATTCTTTTCTATTGAATGTAATTGATGGAAGTGCTTTAATTAATTTTACCAAGTCCAGGAAAACTGCTGAGAAATAATAATAATTATTTTATCATACACTACGGTAAAAAAAGTACTAGTTTAGATTCTAAATTTCGACGCTGTTTCATTATATACTTACGCGTTTTGAGGTCCCTTGAATGCAAAAATCAAACTCAGCAGTTGATCTGTGTAGATATATTTCAGCATAGCTTAACCCTTTGCGGCGCAAGGTAATTTGGATCATTTAAATTACACTGCCACCGGAATATACGAACAAAATTAAAATAAAAGAAATTGACGAGTTTTTCTGCTATGTTATAAAAGTAAAATTTCGCTTTAAAAAAAAAAATCCGGGATGAGTTTTGCAGTTGAAAATTAAAATTAGGTGATGCTGTAGTGGCATCACCGCCCCTGAAAGGGTTAAAAAACAAATAATTTCAGAAAATTAAATTTAGGCATTTAAAAGATCATATGAGGTGGTTACTTAAAAAGCTTAACTAAGATTGGTAAGTTTAATAAAGTTGTGTGGTTGAAATTTTCTGAATAATTTGGAATAAACTTTAAAATTTAATGACATCCTTAAAATGGTATGAATGTATTTACTATTCTCAACCCGGCTCACTGTTTCTAGTGTGCGTTTATATGCAATATTTGTTATGTAATCTGCCTTTATAGTAATCAAATGCAGGGTGCAGAGGTAGAAAGTTAGAAAATAAAGTTTCTGGTTCTGTGGACCAGTAATTTTCAGATTTAACTAGTCCGTACATATTTTGAGAATGGTCCGTTCTTCCATTCTACTATATTTTAAAAAAGTATTTAAAAATTTCTAAACTGTTTGCTTTACTAAGACTTTGTTTATAAATTTACAAGTCAAATATGATAAATTTTTGTAAATTAATTAAAAAATACAAATGAGTCTTATATAAATCAAAAATTTATAATTTAATAAACGAGCTTTATGTCATTCATTTACTATTAAGAATTAAAAGTAAAAAAAGGTTATGAAACTGAATTTAAATGAAGAATTACAGAGAATAAGCGATAATGACAACTATAAAGAAGCATACTTACTATTGTTATAATATATTATTCCGTGACAGATTTATGGGCAGTTTTAGAGAAAAGTAAAAAATACAAAAAAATTGAAAAGCTTCAATGGTCCTGTGGATCACTAGAATTTATATTTTTCTGGTCCACTGAATATTTTTATGGTCCCGGACTAACGGACCACTGTTAATTTCGAGCCCTGGTAAGGGAAACTCGTGTGAGCGCCACACCAGATTCTTCTTCTTTTTATTGTTATTAATTTTTTTTTTTCAATTATTTTCTTAAAAGTTTTTACAAGGTTGCAAGTTAAGCTTACTTCTCATGCCCAAAATGGGTTTAAATTTAAACAAAATTCATGTTCTCACAGATTTTATTAATTGTACCAAAATCATACAAAAGTGATTACATAATTGAAATTCTTTAGATTATATTTGTGAATTCAGTTTGATTAGCTATTATTTCAAAACATATGCAGTATTGTATTAACACATTTTACATATTCTTTCAATATTTAAATTAATACTTGAAAACTTTAAGCATGCTATTCAATTTTTAGAACTATAATCAATTATCATAATACTTAATTTGACTTTAGTATTATATCACAATAATTAATTTGATATTTCAATATTATAAAAATACTCCTTGAAAGAGAAATATCTTTCAATATATATATATATATATATATATATTAGCAGGCTACTCCCGCTTCGCTGGTCACTATATTTAAATGAATTTTCAAAAGAATTAAATCGCTGCTTTTTATATTGCTTTATAAATAAAAACTAAACATTATTTATCTTTTCATGACTTTTATGGGGATTTTAATTAAAATATTAAAATTTTGAATTAAAAAAAAATATTTTATAAAAATTAATTATAGCCTATAGCAGTCAGGGATAGTGTAGATTTTGGTTAGAGAATTTTTTTTAAATCGCTTCAGTAGTTCCAGAGATTACCCTCCATATACAAAGTTTTTCTCTTTATATATTAGTATAGTTAATATAAGCATAATTAACAATAAATAATTTAGATTTTAACAAAAGCCATTTTTAAACTAATTCCTTTCACGGGGATCCAACTCACATACTCTGGATTTGGAGCCCGACGCTTTACCTCGAAGCCACGGTGTTCAACAGCTTTCGTTGCAATAGTTTATTCTTATTATCATGGGGATTTTAATTAAAATATTGAAATTTCTAATTAAAAAAATATTTTATCAAAATAAATTATAGCCTGTAGCACCCAGGGACAGTGCAGCTTTTGATTAATGAAATTTTTTAAAGAATCAGTCCAGTAGTTTCGGAGGTTATCCTCCTCCACATACAATGTTTTCTTCTTTATATATTACTATAGATAACATAAACAGAATTAATGTAATGTCAGAATGAAAAACAAATAAATTAGATTTTCACAAAAACCATATTTAAACTATTTCTCATCACGGGGATCCAACTCACAAACTCTGGATTAGGAGACCGACACGTTACCTCGAAGCCACGGTGTTCAACAGCTTTCGTTGCAATATTTCATTATTATTATTATTTTTTTTTTCTGGGTTTTTAATGGAAGTTTTAGTTAAAATATTGAAATTTCGAATTAAAAAATATATTTTATCAAAATTAATTATAGCCTATAACACGCAGGAATAGTGTAGCTTTTGATTAGTGAAAAAAACTTTTTTTAATCGGATCAGTAGATCCAGAGATTACCCTCCACATACAAATAAAGTTTTCCTCTCTCTCTATATATATATGATTATTTTTTTGCTTGAAATCTAAATGAATATATGATTGAACAATTTTATGAAATAAGCTATGTGTCCCGGAAAAAAAAAAAAAAAAAAAAAAAGAAAGAAAGAAAATCTCGTGTATGAAAATTATACGAATTCAATTAATCACTACTGCACTATACTGTAAATTCTTTTTGGAGATAGTGTGGTCAAAAGACATAACATTGACCTAATTAATCAGACGCAATGAATTTCCCTCTTGTAACCAACTAATGTGTAAATCATAAAGATATCTAAAAGAGAGTTTATATAACGGGTCTAAAGAAAACTGTTAGCCGTCTTTTGAGAGATTCATTTCCCAAATCTAAAACTGATCTACCTAATCAGGACATGTATCAATTTTCCTGTACTAACTAACTAATATATCCAAAAGGGGGTTTATGTAGTAAATTTGGAGAAAATTTTTAGAACTGTTTCTGAGATATCAACTTCTGGCTTCACTTCTGATTTGTTCCAAAACTTCACAAAGTCATTTCTACATCAGAAACTAACTAATACATATCAAAAAAAAAAAAAAAAAAAGGGGGGGGGTTAGCGTTAACAGGGCGATTTTGAAGAAAAACCGTAGATCCTTTTATTACGACATCCACTACCGAGACCTAAATCGGCCTACCAAATCAAGACGGCTATCAGTTTTCTGCAGTAACCACTAATACATACGAAAAGGCATCTAAATGGGGTTATATATAGCAATTTTGACGAAATCGTTAAATCCATTTTTGAGATACGAACTTACGATTATACTCCCGGTTAGCCGATTTTATCAAAAGTTCGCAAACTTATCTGTACATAGGACTTGTCTTTGTAAAGTTTTGTTGTTCTGTCTTTTTTCGTTTTGGAGATATGATAGTCAGGAGATTCCACATACACATGCATTGACCAATTTCTAAAAGATACATTTTTAGACTCAGGAGACCTTAAAACATGTAAATCGGGTGAAAACTCAGCATATAAATTTTTAAGGGAATACAAAATTTCTATTACCTACGGTAGTCGGATAACGGAAGTAAAAGTGAGTATGTCTAAAGTACTCATATAACTTTTTTTTTTTTTTTTTCCTCTCTCTCTCTCTAAGACATAATCTGGATGTCCTTAGAAGGGCAGGATAGACCTGGTTGAGAAGATGTGATTGTATAAGTATTAGTTTGAAGGGACTAAAAAACATTTAGAGGCAATTCATTGAGCGAACACAATAATGACTATTTAAACCAAACTAAACTAAATAATTATATATACGAGTATATATATATATATATATATATAATGTAAATAATGAAGAAAGATTATGCATCAAACAAAGCTTATGAAACACTTTAAAACATCACGAATACTGGATTTGAATTATTTTTAATGTTCATATAGACGAATTACATGCGTGTATGCTTGGACATTTTAAATGCACGAAGATTCTACAAATGCACATGCTTTTCAATTTAAGTGCTTTACGTATTTTTTTTTTTTTTAATCTGATCTGTGGTGGTGGGGAGTATGTGACAGTAGTATATGCAGTTGGATCTCTGTTTAACGAAGTTGCTAAACCTAGTAAAAAAGTTCGTTATATGGGAATTATTTTAAATAGCGATCTATTTTTTATAATACTTTAAGGTATCTAAAGACAAATCTTAAATTTACAGGCACTATATATCATATATAAAAGAATTAAATTATACATATATTTCTAAATCATATTCATTTGTTACAATTATACTTATATATATATATATATATATACATAAATAATAAAAAAAAAAATAATACTTTAATCTCCAGAAAGACACTAATTCATTACTATAAATACATTTATTATCATTATTATTATTTAAAACTGCAGTGTAAGTGAAATTACATTCTCTCAATGATTATGATATTGCTATATTCTTAACAGCTAAGTAATTTTATGATTACATGTACCATATGCGTCCTTTCATTTTAATTGGCGAAAATGTCTGTTAATTTTGTCCGAATCTTTTGGAAAGTGTTCCCTTTCATAATATATCTCACATCTTTACAATACTTTAAAAATTTCTTCAGAGCTTTTCTTCTTCAAAGTGTAATCTACCCGCCTAATTGATTCAAAAGATTTTAATATATCAAAATATTTATTAGTTTCAGCATCATGGTTGTTTGAATTTTCATTTTCATTGCAATCTTTTGCTATATTCGTACTTGCAAACATTTTGAAATTTTAAATCAGGTTTATCACCGCTATTTTTAAATAGAAATATGGCTTATTAATTTTCTACTATTAAATAAAGTGAAATTTGTTGTAGGAAATTTCCGATATGAAGTCTCCCTCCGAAATCGGGAGACTTGCAACTACGCTATATACGGTTTTTATTCCCTGGATAAAATATTCAATTCATTGAAATGTTTAGAAGATCTCAATTTCAGAATAGTTCTTGGAAAATCCAGTTTTAATTAATTGAACATCATAAAATATGTCGGAAGAAAGGAGATATTTTGAGAAACAGAGTGAAAAAAAAATTAGATTACAATAAATAAATAAATAAATAAGGAATGCAAATTTTCTATTTGAAGGCTATTTTATGCAGAAATACTTTGAATATTCTTACCTTTAAAACTTTAAATAAAAATTTGTAAAATGGAGAAATTCGTAAAATAGAGGTTCAACTGAATATAGATACATGTTGTAAAAATATAACATCATATATTTAGCTGTACTTCAAAAATGTATCTTCCGTAAATTAAAATCTGACCGTACTATTCGACATAAAATACAAAATATTTCTGTTTTTATGTGGCCTAAAGAGTAGTCGTAAATATAAAGTGATTATTTCCTACGGCTTAAAATTAAGTAACCAAAATAGTTTTTTTTTTTTTTTTTTTTTTCCCTCGGTTTTTACTCTATTATTGTATCTGCGTAAAGCACGGATAAAACATATATAATTTCACACTGAGATAGTTCGACCTGATGTACATCTAAAAATTTTTGCTTGTATACAGACGGGTAAAAAATATAGAATAATTGTGAATATTTACTTATTATTATTATTATTATGAAAGCAATAATCGAAGACAAATAATTTCTCTTACTGACATAATTATCTTTTATTCATTAAAATTAGGCGATATTTTCAACTCTTTCAAACAAATTTTAAAAGTTCTTATGACTCAGTCCGTCTGTCAGTCTGTCCGCGCGTTTACGTTTCCATAAATAATTTTAGAACCTTCACCAAAAGATTTCTAAATGCATTTTTCCATCATATCACAAATACTAAGTTTCTTTTCTTTTTCTTTCTTTCTTTTTATCAACTATAAGAAAAGGCTGAAAACGCTTAGTGCAACTAAAAATGCACTTCCGTCAATATCACGTAATAAATCCGAATATTTTTGTGTGGGCCTGAAAATTACTCATTGTCATTAATCTTAATTACATCACTTTCTACGGGAAATATCTTTTATTGCATCTCAAAAATGCATATTGATTTTGTATGTGTAGCGCAATGTAAAAATGCTGTAATGTGCTTATACGAAAAACGCCTTTTAGACATAATGCACTAGAATTATTCTATGAGTCCTTGTATACAAATCAGTTGTGCTACATGTACTCTGATTAATCTATATCAGTTTTATGAAATTCTAAAAATATTTATGACAAAGAAAACACGGGCACATAGACAAACGAATCCAAGCCATAAACACTTTAAAAATTTGTTGGGAAGTTCTAAAAATATTTTCCAAACTTTTCTTAAATTATGAAAAACAAATTATATGAACAGGTGAAATTATTTTTCTCGAATTATTCTATGATAATATACATATAGACCAACAAAATCAAAAATTCCCAATTATTATAATTTTCATACCTCTGCATATGATCATGAATCATTTGGATGATCTCTATAAAAAGATTTAGTTTTCAAAAGTTAAAATTATGTTTAATAATATACGTCCCTTTTTCAAAATTCAAGTATATTTTCGAAAGTTAGAATGAGAACAGACAGACGGAACACTTTAAAAATTTGTTGGGAAGTTCTAAAAATGCCTTCCAAACTATTCTTAATGTATGAAAAACAAATTATGTGAACAGGTGAAATTATTTTTCTCGAATTATTCTATGATAATATACATATAAACCAACAAAATTAAAAATTCCCAATTATTATAATTTTCATACGTCTGCATATGATCATGAATCATTTGGATGATCTCTATAAAAGGATTTAGTTTTCAAAAGTTAAAATTATGTTTAATAATATATGTCTCTTTTTCAAAATTCAAGTATATTTTCGAAAGTTAGAATGGAAACAGACAGACGGAAGACCGACGAACAGACAGACAAATTAAGTCACAAACATATTTCAATTTAGTTAAAAAGTGTTAATGAAAAAAATAATTCATATTAAATATTATATAAAGCAATAAAGCACGAGCTACGTTTTGGATTGCGAAAATTTCCCGTCCTTCATTATATAAGAAAAGAAGAACATGCCAAAAAAGAAAAGAAGACGCGTATTGAAGTAGAATGCATATCATTCATCTTGATTTCCGGGAACCTTTTTTTTTTTTTTTTTTTTTTTTTATTTACCCAAGGAATTAACCTACGAAGAATTTATAATCTAAAGCGTGTGATACATTTTATTGTTGTTTATGATGTTTACAGAAAATTTTTAATTTCATTCGTTCTTTTTTCATTTAATTAATATTAAAATATGATAAATAATTTAGCCGGAAGAGAGAAGGTTTTTTTTTTTTTTAAATAAAAGTCGTTGTTTTATTTTGATGCTTGCATAAATTTAGCACTTCCGTTGTGTTTCTACAAATATTTGCTATTTTACTGAGAGTTAATGCAGAATCCTTTTAAATACAAAACATATGCATTTCAATACATTTTTTAGTTGCAATATTATTAATTATAACTAACTGTAAGGTATAAGGCGTTCTTAAGTACTTACTTTCAGTTACTCCGGTGCTCTTCCTTTTGCACTGGACCAATAGTGGTCCGTAGAAATTTTTTTCCATTATTTGTATTTTTAATGTTTTATTAGAAACTATAGTGTTGTTAATTTTAACTTCAGAATTTTATGAGTCACTCATACTTACATCATTAGACTCCAGAATTTTCCGAATGAGGGAGAAAATGAATGTAATAATCTCTTATCACAAAAATTTCATTCAGGCATAGTTATCGCTTTGAATTTCTGATTTGGATTTGATATTTAACTCGGAATTGTTCTAAATTTATTAGAATATTCGAATTCTTCAAAGGTTTAAAACAAAAAATATAATTACTCATTGGTTTTTAATAATCTAACAGTAAAATAATACGTGTTACTAGATTGAGTAAATACAGTTTTATATTTGAAAATAGCCCTTTATCACTGTAATCAAACATTTCGTCTTAGTTTTTTATAATATGGAAGCAATAGAAAATTTTTCACGTTCTTTCCCTATAATTTTTTCATTACAATCAATCTTTAAGCACCATTCATAGGATGATTAAATAATATTTACGTTTTTCATGTAATAAAATAAACAGTTGTAATGTTTTATGTTGAATAAGTTTATTTAAAATTTCTTTAATGGATATTCTCTGATTACTATTCTAGAAATATGTTTACGTTCTTAATCAATAATATTAGTGACCCGCGGGGTTTTAAATTATAAATTTAGTGGTCCGTAGGATTTTAAATTGTAAATTTAGTAGTCCATAGGATTTAATTTTTTTTTAGTTGTCCGTTGGATTTAATTTGTGAATTCAGTTGTCCGTGGGATTTTAAATTGCGAAATTAGTGGTCCGTAGAATTTTAAATTATGAATTTAGTGACCCATGGTATTTTAAATTATAAATTTTATTATCCGTGAGGTCGAAAAGATTAGCGGCCGCTGTAAGACTATATAATTCTCCTAATGAATGAGCCAACTTTACGATTAACCATTATTTTCAAATATGTGTAACAGCAAGGGAAAAAAGTATTTGTTAGTTTATTTTAAAGCCTTTAACAGACTTTTAAAGAAAAGCCATAACATCTTGTTTTCCCTTTGCAAATTAAAAATTTTCGTTAACACGCTGAGCGCCACGCAAATTCTTAAAATTCATTAATATTCCATAATGATTCCTCCTGTAATAAATAAAAATTAAGCAAATTTTTAATAAATTTTCAATCATTAAATGTAATATTTTTAGTTTTATATCCTATTTTATATCTTATTTGACACTGTCAGCCACCGATGGCTGTCAGGGCGCTCAACTTTTTAATATTTTATTGGTACTGCTTTTACTTTCGGAGTAAAACTTTCACTGAAATGTTTGAAGTATAACATGTTCTGCAGACTCCTAAAGTTTCAAGATGAATCCTTCTATACTTAGAGATATATGACAAAATGTCTAGAATCCAGAATGGCTGAAATGGCGCTCAACGTGTTAACTAATGCAGTCAAATCAAATTAGGCTGAGTAAGTAACTTACCTATTATTAAATTCAAAATTTCTATTTTCATTAAAGTAATCCGACACCTCTTATTATTTATACCTTTATCACAATTTCCATGATATCACAGTAATTTATTAACTGTACTATCATTTTCTATAATGTCGTCTGCAATTCTGTATTGACATCGTCACTGCCAGGTATACTTCCCACTCACGAAAAATATTTATTGATTTCATCTGCCATTCTGCAAAGAAAAAAAAAAAGAATCAACGCTAAAATGTAATTTTTATGTTCTAAAAGAATTTTCCAGTGTCTTTCTACTGATTTGTTTATCATCTCTTTGTCTTCGCATGCTTCTTCCAAATATCTTCTTGTGACATCTAATCGTCAATCTTTTCAAAAGTCTTTATTATCATGAATTAGGAAGACACTAGTGATTTTTTTTTTTTTTTAATTAAAAAAAAAAAAAAAAAAAAAAAAAAGTTTTTATACATTGGCTTTCAAACAGTTAATGTGCTTGCTGAAAGATAAAAATAAATTTTGATGTCTTCCTCTTTGAGACCATCAATTATTGACTGTAAAATGAATTGATAAGAATTAACAAAGCATTTTACAGCATATTATCGTCTTTCAAATATTTGCTTTTGTTGATACGATTTCATTTTGTAATTAAGTTACGTATCATTTGATTTGTGTTACTAAGTGGCAGTAATTCCAGATTTTTCCTTTTTTTAAAGCTCTAGATTGTTTTGATTTTACAATTCAAGTCACCTCAAGCTTATGGTTTCCGTTTCCATTATAGCAAAGCACGATAATCATTCTTTTCTTTACATTGCTTGTATAATATAATGGGACAGTATCTTCATTTTTCGATCAAGTGCTTTTTTAGTTAACAATTTCCAGCTATTTATTGTTTAAATCTACGTAATCGCAACTACCCTAGAAAATCTTTCTTGCTAAATATATACATATATATATATATATATAACAAAAATACTTTCCCTTTATTAGCAGATAAAGCCTTCCTACATACAATAAGCCAACAAAACCGAACTGTCTTTTATTTATTTATTTTTCAGTAATATAAAATTTCTAACTGACTGTAAATTCTGAATCTTTTCTTCTTCGTATTCGCTTAAATTTCAATGCTTTTCTTTTAATATCGATTAATTACAGTCAAGCGTTTCTTTCATAATTTTTCAGATCACATAAATTCCTCAACATTTTAATGCTTATTTTTCAGTGTAGATTCTTTTACTCCTTTCATTTAATTTCCACTGGCTTGAGCAGCATACTACTTTCAATTTGTGTTCCATTTTTCTTTCAGTCATCAACTGTATTTTTTTACTTCCTAAATCTGAAGCAATAAATGTTACCGTTATTTCTGACTAGTCCAGTTACGTCATTTATTTCCTCTATTAGAAACATTTTCATTTAATAGCATTTTTTTTCTTTTCGATTAAAAAAAAAAAAAAAAAAAAAAAAAAAAAAAAGAGAGAGAGAGAGAGAAAAGAGAAGAGAAACTTATCAAGAAACAATTTTACAAACATAAGAAAGAACTGTAGCAAACGTGTTCTGCACGTGTTGTCCTATGCCCACTTGATGAAACAAGGAATAGAGCGGGGAAAACCACGCTTTTTATATTATAACATGTTTTTACAATCTAGAGAAAGAAAGAAAGAAAAAAGAGATAAAAATCAACAGAAAAAATATTTTAAAGATATTATAAAAAGACGAGAAAAACTTTTTCGTTTTGCATAAAAAGTAGAAAAGACAACTTTAAGAATATCAGTATTTGAGATGAGGTTTTTTTTACTGTAAAATAACAAGTGTTCAACCCTTTCAGTACAATATTGCAACTCTAAGTTTGATGATTAGCAAGTTTGAAATTATAAGTAAGTTTACCAAAACAATTAGAAATTAATTAACTTTAAAAGCAAGTAAATTAAAGTATTTAGGTTAAAATTAAAAAGCTATAATTATATATATTGTTAATTATAAATTATAGAAAAGTAGCATCGAGAAGCAGTAGTCAGATTTGAATGTTATTACACTCGCGTGCAAAATTAAGTGAATTTGCACCCCGTGTCTATTTTCACAAAAAGTACTCAATCAAAGGTATTAATTATACCGTTGAAGAAAAATGTAACAAATTCAGAGTCGAATTCGTAAACGTACATATGCATGTGTACTCATCTGTGACTCCGGAGGGTATAATAAGCGCAAGAAGCGTTTTCCGCAATTCGTGTGTTTGTACTCTTCAACGATTGTTCTTTTTCTTGTAAAATTTAAATAACTTTTGTACGCTATCAAATAAAATGAGTGGTCACGAATGTACGGATAACGAAATGAGATGAGTAATTGTTAGCAGATTTGAGGCAGTGCTATCACAAGTGCAAGTAGCTACAGAATTTGATGTAATGACCAGTGTTCCTAACATCACAGTTATCCATACACTAAAAAATATGGAGTAATGTCGCTCCAAAATTGGTCCTAGGAAGGTACAGACAATACAGACAACTTGCGGTCGTGCATTAACTTTCTTAAATGTTGTGCTACGGAAGCCTAGAATATAGGGCAGAGGGGCGGGCCTTAACTCACCAGAAATTTAATGGCCGCTATTCAGAGTGCCGGGAAGGCGAACAAGAAGTAATCGAGACGTGTATCCAATGGGACCCCATACATCACTGCAGGTGATGGACAGTGTGACGATGTCGAATCCTAGCTGGTAATGTGCATTATTCACATTCACAATGCTTTTAAATGCGGATGAGGCAATCTTAATGCTGTAAACGGGATTGTGATTTCTCTGAAAAGCGATTTCACGTCATTCCTGCGTCCAGGTTCGTCGTTGATCATACGTTAAAGGCTCCCATATCAGTGATGCAGTTTTGAGAGTAAACAAAATTTTGGCAGCCGCATACTGGGTTACCAACTGGAGTGATGGTATGCAGTACCATTGGATACACGTCTCGATCAACTGTTGTTTTCATTCCCGCCACTCTGAATACCCGCCATTACATTTCTGACGAGTTAAGGCCCATCGCTCAGCCCTACATTCAAGGCTTCCGAAGCGCAATATTTAAGCAGGACAATGCACGACCGCAAGTTGTCCGTATTATCCAGATCTTCCTTGATGCAGAATATGTTCGACTGTTACTCTGCCCAGCGCGTTCTCCTAATCTTGCACCAATGAAAATGTCTGTTTAATCGTTGAAAAGCGACTGGGCCCCCGCCACTCACCAGTAACTACGATCGATGAATTGTGGTATTGTGTTGAAGCTTCATGAAGTGATCTACCCGCACATGTCACCCAATCGCTGTTTGAGTCAATGCCTAGGCGGCTCACAGAGGTCGCTGCTTTATGTACTGTTTTCTCAGTACATATTACTCCAAATTTCCTGAAATTTTAATCAATTGGTCTTTCTACTATAATGTATGTGCCATGTAAATATCATTCTGATATTCGCATTCCTTCTTGGTGTTGCAATTTTCACAAACATGAGTGTATGTTTAATAAAAGACCTCTCATAGAACACAACACTGAAAAAAATAAATGAGCAAAAATACTCAAAAATGAGTAAATTTGTATTGAATTTGAGTCTGTCACATACTCAAAATAGCTCCGAATCAAATATGCTCAAATTTAAAAATTTCATGTACTTATTATTGAGTATAGTATTAACATGCTCAGAAATTGGCATCGACCATCGTGAATTTCAGTATCCCAGACATAGATTTTCACTGATGTATTCTTCCACAAACCAGTATAAAGCCGCTACGAAATATAGTTCTGAAGATTTAAGGGAATAAATTTTATGTTTGAACTCTTTTTGTTTAAATTTGTAGAAATTCTATTATAGAACATCTTTTAGTTCAGCTTACTTATTATAAATTATGAAATGAACGAATATTAATTTAAAAACATGCGATATTTCCTAAATGAGACAAGCATGTTTCCCTTTTTGAAACAAAATTGCTCATTTTGAAATGAGTATCTCCATTTACTCATTTTTGAATACTTCATTTTTAACACTGAACGTATTCACATTCTTTTGGGCGGACAGACGGACAGATAGTCAGACAAACAAAAGTCATAAGCACTTTTTAACTTTGTTGGAAAGTGTTAAACGAGTAACCAGTTACTTTTATTTATCGTCGAGTTTTTTCAATTTAATTCTTCCAAATGATTATAATTTTGATTTAAAAAGTACAAAATTTCACAAAGTTCTAAGAAAAAAATAAAGGGGACTTGGACATAATATGATGTTATCTATATATTATATCTATGTGTATACAGGAAGAATAAGATAATTTATTGTATGCATAGAAATCATATATATATATATATGTGTGTGTGTGTGTGTGTGTGTGTGTGTTGTTGTACAATCCCTATTTACCCTATATATTTTGATACAAAAATACTCCGTTTATACAACCTAAATATCATTTTACAACAATTTCCGCCTTTTTAAAATTACAAAAATTTCTCTCATTTCTCCGTTTTCCTATAAATAATTTTCCTAAATTTCGTCAGAACATTCCCCGCGCCCCCACCTCCTTTTTTCTTTCTTTTTTTTTTTTTTTTTTTTTTTTAGGGAGGGGGAGGAGGAGATTACACAATTGAAAAAAACATCGACTTGCAAAGTTAATTTGATTCATAAAGTTGTAATACTTATAGATGATCATAGATAGTACTTCAGACTATAGTTATTTATTTATTTTATTTTTTATTTTTTTTTTTTTCAATAAAATGCTTACCTGCATGAACATAAATCGGTTAAAATTTATTATTTAACAATTGCAATGTATGTCATATATGTACTAAAGATATGTAGATGTGTCCCTATTAAGCTATCAAAACTAGTATTTAAAGTATGCAATTAAGATATTTTTTCCCTCCAATAAAAATGCTACTATGAAATAATAAACACTACCTTAATAACTCTCTAATTAATAATTTTATACGAAATTGCATTATATAGAATTAAATTTGTAATAATCGAAGTTGTTTGCGAATTCGATAATACGTCTTCTGATTTATGCGTACGGTGCTTTTCTGCGTATAGTTTTCCCTAGAGAGCCTCCAAGGAGAGAGACGACAAATGATGAAATTACGCTACGGCGCATGCTCGTAGCAGACATTTTTTCTACCAAACTGGGTTTTGGTAAAAAAATTCAAACACTTCTCAGTCGAATATCAACAGCAAAAGATTTACAGATATCATTGTTTTTTGGTAATAATCCTTTATTACTTTCTCTTACCCATAAGGTAGAGAAAGTATTGTTTTTGGGTCAAGTTTTCGAACGCGAGTTTTTGTTATATTTACATGTTCTGAAGTCCCCTGAATACGAAAATCATGTTTTTAGCAAATGGTCTGTGTGTGTCTGTCTGTTATCAGCATATCTCAAAAACAAATTATGGCAGAAAGTTCAAACTTGGTATTCTAAATGTGTATCATATAGGTATGCTACAGTAAGCTTTTCGTTAAGATCAAGCAAATGGTTCGTGTACAGGGACAATCAAGAAAATTCTAATACATTACATCTATGGGGGAAATTGCAGGTAAGTAGAGTTTAACGTCTATAGACTGCACTAAACCAAATTAAACGAATATATATTTTTTGTAATAGAGATAGTCAACTGGGAAAAATTTTTTTGTGTATGTAGCAGCCTCGCCTCCCCCCCTGGGGGGGAAGTCCCCCTCAAGGGGAGTAAATTTTCATGATGGGTATTTTTCAAAAGAGCTCGCCAATACCTTTAAAACGAATGGTTGAACCATCGATCTGCGATAATTTAAAACAAAGTTATCGATTTTTTTTTCTTTTTTTACTTTTAACGAAAAAAAACTTAGAAAAAAAAATCGTTTTTTTTTTTTTTTTTTTTTTCTTTTTCTTCTTCTTCTTCTTCTTTTTATAATATATAGAATAAAATGGATTTTTTTGGGATATTTGGTGTTATACTACTTCTCTAATATGGAAATCGTCTGCATTATCACAAAAGATAATTTTTTTAATAATAATTTTAATAAATTATTTTTTAAAAACAGAATTATTTTTTAATAACCGAATTAAATTTTTATATATGTAGGTGCATTAATGAAACGGGAGGTTGAGGGAGGCGGTAGCCCCCGTCACACAGAACTAATTATCATATAAAACTCTCCCGAAGCCTAATTTGAATTGTTTAACATAGGTTTACATAACATCGTTATCTTACCTCTTAATCTCCAACCTGTATTTATAGTATTAAATTTCAGGGTAAGAGAAAGTCGTGTGAGTGACACACCAGATTATTTTAGCTATAGTTTCGAGCACAGTGCTTTAAAGCCATCAAAAACACTTTTAAAGGAGGATTTTTGTCAAAAGAATTTCTAAGCCAATAAAAGCTTACTCGCTATTGTCGCCTCTCTCCTTGTAGGCTCTCTAGTCCCCCCCCCCCTCCCAAAAAAAAAAAAAAAAAAAAAAAATTATATTCCATAAAAATATTAAAATTTAGTCAATAGTTTTGGCTAAATAATATTTAGCCAAATAATCATTAAAAAATATAATAATAATTTTTTTTTTTTTAGTTAGTAATTTATCTAACTTGATTCAAAGCTATAATTTTCAACTAAATAATTTTTATATCAAAGTTTTTGTGCTATGAAATGTAAATTTAAACAAATTATATAATCATAGTTATTAGAAGAAAACAGAAATTATAAATTCTGTATATATTCTCATATCATGTATATTTACTGTGTACACATAAACCGGGTGTTTCAAATGAGCTTTTACGAAAGAGAGGGGTGATTGTACTCATCGAAACGAACAATATTACTATGCAACCTAGGATCGCATTCCATTCTTAATAGTAGAAAAGAGTGGCTTCAAAACACGACCAGAAAACACAGTTACTTCTGACAGGATTTCTCTCCTGCCGGAGAAACAGCACAGCATCTACCCAAGAAGTGAGTCCCAGACCGTCGCGAATTGCTAAATACGTAGCTATAGTGCGAAGCTAAGACCCACTCAGTTCTGAACATCATTGTTCAGTATTGAACGCATGCAAATTTCCAGTGCAAAGAAACGGCATCGACTGCTGCAAAATATTCGTTTATCAAGGTACTGTAATAAGCCAATTAAAGCGATCATTGTTCTTAAAAAGTGGTACATCTCTAGTGCTAGATTAATACTGTGATAACATTGTCCGAAACAACTTTATAAAAATGGTCAAGAAAATGGAAACTGGCATGAAGCACGAAGACTGTAGCATGAGTTATTTCAGAGGCATTGTTATTAGAAGACTGTGAGAAACCGGCTCGCTCGATATATGAAATACAGTACAGACGTCTGTAAAACGTCAGACGGCGGAAACGTGAAATGTAGTATTGGACAAATTTGGAACGTCTCTTACCACACGTACTCTAGCAGCAGCAGCCAACATTGGTGTATGTCACAGTACAGTGTGGCATATTCTACGTGAGAAGGGCATGCAAGCTTCCACTTGCAAAAGGTTTAATGCAGTGTTGATAACTACCTACACCATCCAAACCTTGTGAGGTAGATACAGTGCTGCCAGATTGAGGGAAATTTTTATTCAATATCCACCACTAAATGTTAATTTTAACGGTTGTTTCACTTCGAAGAAAACTAAAAACGAAATCACCGAAATGATTAGGCAACCATTTCATTTAAAATTTAATGGTAGATACTGAATAAAAATTTCCCTCAATCTGGCAAAACTGGGTGGATACTCAAGATGAGAAGAAACAATTCCCGTTTTCTGTCTTATTTATTTATTGATGAGGCCTCGTTTACAAGAGGTGGCATTTTCAACGGTCTGAATGAGCACATCTTTGCTTAGATCAATCCTCGCATAATTACCCCACATAAATACGGTACCGTTGGTAATCGACCTGATAACCCTAGTCTGTTGCCAGATCGTTTGACAGGCGTGCAGTAACCATGCTTTTTTTTTTTTTTTTTTTTTAAGCAAGTGCTACTTTGTCTGTTGCAACTTGTTTTACTTACTAGAGAGACAGATATGTTGTTCATGCATAAGATAACCTGAGATTACTTTTCTACCACTGTCGCGAAATTTCATAGTTAACATTTTTCAACAGTTCTCTACAAACAATTTCTTGGCCCTATCAAAAATTATTATCTTTATGTCATAATCAAGCAATAGAAAAATTCTTTATTCCAAATAGAATAAGCAAAAGGGCCTACCTGGATTCGTCGAGGAAGTGATTGCAGCCATTCTTCATATTTATCCATCTCAGTAAACATTCTTCAAGCAAAGCATTAACATAGGTTGAATAAAACAGTATCCGAAGGTAACCAGGAGAAATCATTTTGTCTTTTTAAACTTTAATATTATACACAAAATTATTCATATTTTCTAAGGATGGAACTACACCGTCCGTCTACAATAATTTGTAAAACCACACTGACAAAAAAACGCATAGTAACAGCGCATCTGCAAAATAGAGAAAAAAAATTAATAACACAGATTAAAGTTCAAACTTTCAAAAGTCTCTGAATCGTGTTTCTGTTTTTCATCAAACGGAGGGGTGTCTGTTCGCGACAGCCACAGTCTGACATTTCTTGAATATCACATAGATCACACGATTGATTAGACGTGGTGGATCACTGGCGTGGCCTTCATGCTCAACAGATCTAAACCCACCAGACTTCTTATTGTGGGGGTATATGAAAGTATTGGTATACAAATTGCCTGTAGACCAGTGTTGCCAGATATGGCGGATTTTTTATTCAATAATCACCAATAATTTTTAATTGTAACGTTTACCTAATTACTTCGAAGATTGATAGTCTATTATGTATATCAAATATCATTTCTTAATATTATTGGTGATTACTGAATAAAAAATCCGCCAGATCTGGCAACATTGATGTGGACAGCGTGGAGGATCTCCTAGCGAAAGTCGTTGTTACAGCACACAGGATAAACACGACACGAGGAATGTTTGAAAGGGTGCGTCAGTCATTCATTCGACAGTATGAATTGTGCAACAATCCACTTAGACGCCAATTTGAACATCTATTTTCGGTCTTTTTCTAATGCTAGGTTTGAATAACTTAAGATTTCTTTATTTCTCTGCCTTTTTACTGTTTATAGTTCAATTTGAATATCTCATTCTCAACTTACACTTTTGTACTACGCAGACTGGAATGCGATTTTAAATTTCCTAGTAAATAATGTTCGTTTTGATAAAAACAATGATCCCTCTTATTTTGTAAAAACAATTTTGAAACACCCTGTATGTATATATATATATATATATATATATATATATATATATACATAGAGGGTATGCCAATATGCTATGCTAATTGTATCCTATATATGTTGCACATATAATAACATACATATAGCATTTATATATGTTAATCTGTAGGCAAAATAGGCTTAATATTAATAAATGCTCAAAATAAATGGGATGGATGGATGGATAGTTGAGTTTTACGTCGCACTAGTGCTGCGCAGATGGGCAATTGGTGACGGTCTGAGACACACTCCTAGAGGTGGTCCAGAGACATGCCATCACAATTTTGATCCTCCACGGAAGGAATGGCTCTCCCGCTTCGGTGATCCCCAGAGGTATAATTTTCAAAATAAATGGGAATTTAAAATAAATAAGTATGCTTAATTTATATAATATATAGACTGACGCTGTCGGTGTATATATTATATAAATTAAGGGGACTTGGCACCTTTGATGACACTACTGAACTAAGTTTCCTATAAAATCTTATATTTCCATTTAATATTTATAAATTGAACTATATTAGATTTGTTCAATAAAATATATATTCAGGCCAAAATTCTTATGGTTTTTGATATATTTTTTACAGATTTGAAATCTTTAAATTGCATTTTCTCATTTTGCATTTTTTTGTAAGTTCATGATCTTCAAAATAAACTTTTATAGGACATTTAAGAAAAGACTTATTTATATTTTTTGGATGTTTAATATAACCTACTTAAAAGAATTAGGGATAGATTTTGAAATTTATTAATTAGTTTTTGAGAAAAAAAAATTAAAAAGGGCATGTCTGTGTAAAAGTGTGGAATTTACACACACAGATATATATATATATATATATATATATTAAAGTTTTGCAAAACCCATCCTTAGTTCTTATAAGTAGGTTCTATTAAATTCGCTAAAAAAAGTCTTTTTTTTAATATCTGTAGAAATTTTAGAATTTTGAATATCATGAATTCATGAAAAAATGCAGTCTGGGAAAACGCAATTTAAAGATTTCCAATCTGTTAAAAATATATCAAAACCCATAGGAATTAATGCCTGAATATATAGTTTATTTAACAAACCTAATATAGTTCAATTTATAAATATTAAATTGAAGTATAAGCTTTTATACGAAACCTACTTCAGTGGTGCCGTCGAAGGTGCCAAATCCTCTTAAGTATTTATATTAATTGTCATTAGCCTGTAATTATATATATTTGATTACTTACAAATGAGGTACATATTTAAATAAACTTGGAAAGTTCTCTCTCTCTCTCTCTCTCATTTTTCTAAAAGTTGCAATTAAATTCTTTTTCGTTGTCAATTTCTAGCAACTAATTAAATTACCTAATTTTCATCTTTAAAATGCCTACTTTTTTTATTATTCCTTACTTTTGTTTTCTTGCTATTACTAACTTTCCTTTATAATGACCTTCAAGGAAAATTTTCATAAAAATATATTTTAGTATTAAAATGACACTTATAATACCTGCGACGAAAATATTTCTTTATGTAATCCAGTTTCTCAGGCACGTGAGGACGAAATTGAAAACTTGCCACACATTCCGTAATCCGTATAAAATACAATTTATTTAACAATATCGTTGAAACAAGGTTATACCTTTGAGATAGATTTCAAAACGGACGCTTTGGATGAAATAATAAGGTCATTCTTTTGACGCATTCGAGATTGGAGTTTTGGAACAAAGTCGCATTCGCATTTCTTTTTAATTCCGTAAAAAAAAAAAAAAAAAAAAAACTAAGAAATTATATAATATTTTAACCAATTACTATGTTCTATACACTCCTGCTCAAAAGTTTAGCAAGATTAGCAAACGATCTTTTTTTTTTTTTTTTCAAATTAAAAACTTAGATCTCAATGAAATGTTTTCAAACATTGCGTAATTAAAGAATTGGGTCTTTCTCATGTTTTTCACTGAAGATTGGTTTAAGACAACAATTAGGGGACCGGCAACAAATTGAGCAAAATCAATAATGTTTGTGATCACCCTGTATCGTTAAGTGAACGAAATGAACTGTAACTTTAGGATATGTTAATATAGACCCAGTTAAATTTGTGGATGAATTTGTATGATGATAGCATGTTAAATAACGGAGCATAAAATAAATAAAAGCATTTATTAATAAAATAATAATAATATATATAAAATAAAGAAATAATATATATATATAAATTAAGATATAAAATAAATAAAAGCATTTATTTTAAAACTCCAAAAAAAAAAAAAAAAATCAACAGGTTTTTTATCTTCTATATAAATAAAGAGAAGTGTCTGTGTGTGTGTCTGTGTGTGTGTCTGTGTGTGTATCTGCGCTGTGGTGCTCACACTATTGATCGCAGAGCTTCGAAATTTGGCATATAGGTACCTGGGACCATGCATGTGTGCACCTCATCGAGATTTTTTCGAATTTCGAATTTGAATTTTTTAAATTAATGTTTTTTCGATTTTAAATATTGCCTTTAATGCTTCATTTTTCATAAATTTAATTATTTTGCTTCAATCGTCTGCGTATCTTAGCAACGGCTATTACGCAACTTATTTTTATTTAATTCATTCATTTGAAGGCGATTTTTTTTTTTTTTTTTTTTTTTCTTTTGTTATATTTATTGAAAATAAAATCGTAATGCAGAAGAAAAAATTAAGTATAATTAGTTTTAAATTTAAAAACGTATTTATAACAGTTATGCTTAATATTTTATAGTAGAACAACTTCTTATTTTTAATTTTTTAGTAAATTCCTTTAAAAGAAAAAACTTTTATTTATTCATTTTTTTTTTATTTACTGTATTTATCGGGAAAAATGGTAGTATATACATAGTAAAAAGGATTAAGTTTATTAAAATTTATTTGTTTATATATATATATATTTATTTATTTAATCTACTTTTTATTTTATTTTATTTTATTACATTGGTCGGAATCAAATCGTAATATAGTGTAAATAGAATGGGCTATAAAATACATGGTTCAAAACTAAAATATTTAATAGATTCTGAGATACAGTTATCTTTAAAATCGTAGTTCTTAAATAATAGCAGATCCCACCTGTCGTCGATAAATATCCAGATTGAAGTGCCCGGGAAAGATCTTCCTGCAGGCATGGGAAACCTAGACCTGATGCAATGCGGGCGGGAAAAGAGATGCCGTAGACAGCGGGTACCCAAAGCGAGGTTTGGAGCAATTTCAGTTTATTTTATTTTATTTTATTTTTATTTTATTTTTTTAATTTTTGTGTATAATGCGGTGTAAAAAAAATAAATATTAATTCGATTCTTTCGAAAATTCATTTAAATATAGTGACCAGCGAAGCGGGCGTAGCCTGCTTGTTTATAATATACAGAGCTTTTAACGAAAATTATTCCCACTTTCAGATAAGTTGGAAAAACACTTTTAAAACAATATATACTACAATTGGAATACAAATACCTTAAATATCTCATGAAATACGAAAATTTTTATGGAAAACGTTTTTTAACTGAGCATGTGCGAAAGATAAAGCATTTTTTATTGCATAGGTTGAAAGCTAGATGTATTGAGCAAATTTTATCAAAAGTGAATTTGAATAGAATAAAAATTCAGCGAATTGTACGAGAAAGAACGAGCTAGATTTTAGATATTTTCCAAGAGTTGAAATTTCTTAAGGGGTTTTTAACATGCCGCGTAATTAATTTGAAGATCCAATTATTTCAACCACTTTCCAAGGGTTGCTTTTTTGGAAAAACCCCTTATGATCTCATAAATCATAGTAAATAAACAAAAATATGTTAGAGTTACAAGCTCATAAGGGGTTTTTCACAAAAAAGTACATTTGGAGCGTTGTTGAAATAATTGGATCTTCAAATTAATTACGCGGCATGAGAAAAACCCCTTAAGAAATTTCAACTCTTGGAAAATATATAAAATCTAGCTCGTTCTTTTTCGTACAATTCGCTTAATTTTTATTCTATTCAAATGCATCTTTGATAAAAGTTGCCCAATACATCTAGCTTTCAACCTATGTAGTAAATAAAAATTGTACTTTTAAAAAATTAAAGAACACGATTTTATTGAATTGTGAACTAAAAAGCAGAAAATATCTATCTTTATAATATTAAAATGCAGGGTAAGAGAAAATCGTATGAGTGACACACCATAATATTTTATTTACAAACTAAAATCTTTAATTAAAAGAATTAAACAAAAACCATTTTTAAAAAATCTCCCCTGACTGGGCTCGAACGTTAGGCCTTTAGGTTCGTAGCCTGGAGCTTTACCTCACAGCCACAGCGTTCACGAAAGTCCTTTTTTACAATATAGATTTTTTGTTTGCTCCCAGAGCGGTTACAAACATACATACAAACATACATACAGGTGAAGCTAATAAAAGCGTGTTAAAAATGTTTTATCTTTCGCACATGCGTAGTAAAAACGTTTTTCATAAAAATGTTCATATTTCATGATATATTTAAGATATTCGTATTGCGATTGCAATATATTGTTTTAAAAGTTTTTTTTTCAACTTATCTGAAAGTGGGAATAATTTTCGTTAAAAACTCTATATTATAAATAAAAAACATTTTTTTTTTTTTTTTTTTTGAGTTTTAAAATAAATGCTTACTAGCTGGAACCCGTCGAATTCGACGATCACTTTTTTGACCGTAATGTTTCAAAAATCGTCGCATCATTATTTGAATGTGTTTCATGTTAAAGCATCTAATTTACGACATTTCACTTAAAAGAAAGTCGGAAAAATGCTTATAAATAGAAATACTATATATGACATCACTTTCTACAAAGTACTGTCAATGTGACCTCAAACTGACTCCAAATAAACGGATGCTATCTTTTATTTTCTATTTCGTTTAATACTAAGACTATATGTTAGCTGACCCGTCCGGCGTTGCCCGGGCCCATGATACCTTAAATGAACCTTAAATTTGTATTATTTTATACCTTTAACGCGATTTTGTTTGAATTTCTGCTTTTAAATGAAAGCATCACGAAAAAAATAATTATCTGTAACAAAACAGTTACCTCGAACCGAACGAAACTCTGCCTTGTGACCCCGGTGCCTGCGGCAGCGCATACGCGAGACGCTAATACCATGAAAAAATTCCAAAAAATTAACCTGGAACGGAACGAACCCGCCCAGCATTGCCCGGGCCCATGATAATAGCCTTAAATGCACCTTAAATTTGTATGGTATTATATTTTTATCTCGATTTTGTTTGAATTTCTATTTTTAAATGAAAACATCACACACACACAAAAAAAAAAAAAATAATCATCTGTAACAAAAAAAATTACCTCAAACAGAACGGAACTCGGGTTCGTGACCCAGTGCCTGCGGCACGTATATGCAGGCCGCTAATAACATGAAAAAATTATCAAAAATTAACCTTGAACTGAACGAACCTCTGACTCGTGTTACCGCTGCCTGTGGCTGCGGCACCGTATAGCAGGCACGCTACGCACGCACTGCAAAATCCACTTTCCTCCACCAGGGAGCGCAGTATGTTGTATACGAACACCACCAATCGCCTTGAATTTCCAAGACCTTTCAAATAAGGTGTCACATGGTGGTGTCAACTGCAAAATCCTTTAGTTACACTATCCACCGCCAGGAGGCACAGCGTGTTCTATCTATACGAACAACACCAACGGTCAGGAAATATCAAGACCTTTAAAATAAGTTGTAACATGTTAGGGTCTACTGCAAAATCACCTAGTTCCATTTTTAACCACCAGGGGGCGCACTATATTGTATACAAACATCCCCAATCAACATGAAATTTCAAGACCTTTATCAACAATCGCCTTGAATTTCCAAGACCTTTCAAATAAGGTGTCACGCAGTGGTGTCAACTGCAAAATCATTTAGTTGCACTTTCCACCGCCAGAGGGTGCAGCGTGTTCTGTACAAACTAGAGGTCTGCACGGGCCGAAATTTTGAGGCCCGGGCCCGGCCCGGCCCGTACGGAAGCTTTGCTTACCCGGCCCGTCCCGGTATGAAGTCAAAAAATTCGGCCCGGCCCGTTCATTTTTTAACCGTGTATGGCCCGACCCGGCCCGGACAAAAACCGATAAAATCAGGCCCGACCCGGCCCGGCCCGATTCAAAAATATGTAAAATAACAAAAAAAAAAAAAAAAAAAAAATGCATACCTTTCTATGAAAAAGATTTTTAGTACGTGTTTTGCAGAGGTTTTATATAACCAAACAATAGTACGTTCTTTAACAAAACTGCTGAACTTTTCCAAGATAATTATATATAAACAGAAATTCATTATTATAGACACGGCACAAAGACAAACAGAAAGTCAAATCGAAAATATTAGCATTCATCAAATAATACAGGGAGGTATTTAAAATGGTTAATACTACTAAAAATGCACTTTCCTCTTATATACTGTAATGTATCCGAATCTTTCATGTGATCCGGTAAACAAAACTTTAATGTTAATCCAACCATATTGAATAGAAAAGTTGTTTTTGACCATGATAAGAATGATGCTACTTTCATCCACTGGAGAAAAGAAACAGGAGCCATAGAGAAAAAGTTACAACGGAAGGATTTTTATAGCCTTCATACCACCTAAACTCAACAGATCATAGGAAACAAAGCCTTATACACAGTAACGTATCTAATTTATTTTTTTTATGTACATGTACTCAAACTGGTAGTGACATGCATACTATTTTGAATAGGAAACCATTTAATATTACTTTAAATAAAATATATTAATTTCGAAGCATGCTAAAAATATTTGCAAACAATCAGTTTTCGAACAGACAGACTGATAGAAAATTAAATTGAAGTTACAGACATTTTTTAACAAAATGGAACTTTATGTCACATACCAGCCTGTAAAATTATGTAAAATAAATGACTGAAAAAATAGTTTTATCATTTCCCTTTTTCGTTGATTAACGAGGAAACCAGAAAAAAATTCGGCCCGACACAGCCCGGAGAAAATTTCATTCAGGCCCGGCCCGAGCCTGAAAAATTTTTTTAAGCCTGAGCCCGGCCCGGCCCGAGAACAAATTTAAAAATTCGGCCCCAACCCAGCCCGAGGGCCGGGCCGGGCCGGGCTCGGGCTCGGGCCGTAAGCCCGGCCCGTGCAGACCTCTAGTACGAACATCACCAACGGTCAGGAAATACCAATACCTTTAAAATAAGGTGTAACATGAAAGGGTCAACAACAAAATCACATAGTTCCATTTCTCACCACCAGGGGGCGCACTATATTGTATACAAACATCCCCAATCGACATGAAATTTCAAGACCTTTAAAATGAGGGGCTACATGTGTGGGTCTAGAACGGATTTCCCTCTCAAACTAATTTCCCCCTTCCCCCCCCTTCCCCCCCCTTCAAAATCGAAAATTCCAAATTCGCAGAAAGTGATTTTTTAGTATTCGACTCTAGTCGCTACATGTACAATTTCTTCACCGAAAAGTAATTTGGAGCTGAGAAGCTCGTAAACGTGTTTTTAACCCCTGACCCCCCCAGGGGGGGGGGGGCGTTCGACTTTTTTTATTTTTCTCTTTTCATAACATATCTAGAGACCGAGACCTTTTTTTAGACACCTCAATTTTTACACCTAGCCGTTCTCTCAATTTAGTGGAGACAGACAAAAACATGTTTCAAATTAATATATAGATATCTCCGTTATTTAGCATGTTATCGTCGCACAAATTCATCCACAAATTGAACTGGGTCTATATTAACGTATCCTAAAGTTACAGTTCATTTCGTTCACTTAACGATACAGGGTGATCGCAAACATTATTAATTTTGCTCAATGTGTTACAGGCCCCCTAATTGTTGTCTTAAGCCAATCTTCACTGAAAAACGTGAGGAAGACCCAGTTCTTTAAATACCCAAATGCTTGAAAACATTTCATTGGGAGATCAGTTTTTAATTTGAAAAAAAAAAAAAAAAAAAACTGATCGTTTGCAAATCTTGCTAAACTTTTGAGCAGGAGTGTAGTTAATGTAATATTATGAGTAATCTTATTATCAAATTATGATTGGATATCAGTGTGGGGAGATATTTCTTTTTAATCATTCACACTTTGATTTGTAAGGGAAAGCAAAATCTTTTAACCCTACCTGTGGCTCTTTCGCACCCTTTCCTTTACAAAAAAATATGGTTTGGGTGTGGGTTGATTTAAGGCTAATTAGTCTACCCGTCGGACTTAGGTCTGGTTGGAATGCATTCCGTGAGAATCTTTTTATGGGTTCATAGCTCATATTTACGAGAATTTGATAGACAAATAAGGAAAAGGCTAGATCGATAAGCGCACAACCTGGGTTCAAATCTCTCGGCCACTGGTGGGACTAAAAATAAAAATGTATTTGATGCTGTAACTTTAAAATGTTTATTAAAACATAATTTTGCAGAATCACTTAATGAAAATTTTTAATAAAAATACGTAAGTCACGTTACTTGCTCATCTGCATAGATCGTGCTCTCGAATAAATTCTGAATATGGTACATGATGAGATACTAATTTTAATCTTTATCCTTTCTAAATTTTGTAGCAAAACATTAAGTAAATATTTTTTCTGTCACTTTATAAAATCTGTAACCATTCATACAGTTTTTATCAGGTGGTCACATATTTTTCTGTTTAGCATATGGAGAAATGGGTATCAAAACAGGATTAGGAAGTTCGCTAAATTTTGTAGCAAAACATTAAGTAAACATTTTTTTCTGTCACTTTATAAAATCTGTAACCATTCATATAGTTTTTATCAGGTGGTTACATATTTTTCTGTTTAGTATATGGGGAACTGGGTATCAAAACAGGATTAGGAAGTTTTAAGTAACAACGCAAACTGTGCTTCTCTGGCTGGCAGGTAGCATCATCGCCTGCAATGCGGTAGGCTCTATAGTTTCTTTGCTGCCAAGAATTTTCTGTAATACAAGAGGATATATATATATATTTAGTGTGTACTTATTAATACAGTAAGTTAAGATGTTTTATCAAAAATCCTCGTGAAGAATATCTATATATTTTTTTAATGGACCATAATTTTGAAACATGCAACCCTGTACTCGAAAAATGGTGCTGTGCAGTAATACATGTGCGTAAGCTATTTTCTACTTTTTTGATAAAAACAATTAGTTTCAAACTCAAACAACACGGTGCATAACTGTAAAACTCGTGTACCTTAACAGTTAATAGAAATATTTTATTAACTCTACACAATTTGTGCATACTTATCAAAACATATACAAAAACTGGAACTTTAAATTACATAAAACACAGGTTCCCATAAAAAATTATACCTCTGGGGGTCACCGAAGCGGGAAAGCCATCCCTTCCGTGGAGGATCAAAATTGCGATGGCATGTCTCCGGACCACCTCTAGGGGGAGTCCCAGACCGTCGCCAATTGCCCATCTGCGCAGCACTAGTGCGACGTAAAACCCAACCAACCATAAAACACAGTTCAACCTCGAAAAAAAAGAAAATATATATATATATATTAAATATATTTATTAAAAATATATTAATACATTAAGGTAACGACACCAGTGATCGCCACTCTTAAGACCTTATTTTCAAAATATTTGTTTTTTCCACGTGGTATTCGCGTGGTAATCATTTGTCATTATTATACTGCCGTCTATTTTATACACTGATCCTTCTAGTTGTCGATAGACACTTTCAACCTTTCAATAGATTAAGCCAATTTTATATATTAAAATAATAATAATAATAATAATAATAATTGAACCTATAGAAATGCACCAGTTTCGCCATTCGAAAAACGGATTTCATCAGTAGTCGTCAGTTGCTTGCACCAGTAATCGCCATGTCAATAAAATGTAAAAAAAAATTAAATAATCCAATTTTAAATGTGTTTTGACAAAATTTTATTAAATAAAATGTCTTTGGCCCATACTTGATACCTAAATTTACCCTTAGGCTTTAAAACACAGGGCATTTAGCGGTCCCTTAATTGAATACCACTTTTTTAAATAGAAAAATTCAGTAATATTTTACTCTTTTCTCCTTTAATTCTTTGATTTTCCTCTTTTTTATTTATTTATTTATTTTTTCGTTGCCTTACTTTTGTGATACTCTCTCCAAGGATTTGATGTGATCCCACTCGGTAAAATTTCTTAGCTCTTTTTTTTTTTTTTTTTTTTTTTTTTTTCTTGGAAGGTGTAGATCCAGGAAAAAATAAGGTATTTTTGAAAGGACTTTGTTAGTACGCTAAATTAGGAGAGGTGGTTAACTCTGGAACTGGCAGAACTTATTTTGATGTTGTCAAGTTTTTTTGAACTGCTGCCTCTAGAGATGAGTCCCTAGTGTTCCGAATTTTCAATGTTTCTTGTAACACATCCGGTTTTTTTTTTTTTTTTTTTTTTTTTTTTTTTGGTGAATTCAGTGATATATGTAAAGGATTCTATTCCAATAATTGCAGTTGTAAAATCTATATCTATTTTTCCAACACTTATTGTGACAATGGGGAAAAGGATGAAAGGAATTTCGAATCCTGATTCTTGTTTAGTTACAGAAGAGGCGTTTTGTACTTTCTTCCATATTTCCTATACAGATGCATCTCTTATAGTAATACCTTTCCAAAAATTAGATGGTTTGAGCAAGTGTAGTTTTCTTTCCCAATCACATCTTCCAAATCTTCTAAGGCAGGAGTTGCTTTTTTGCATTCTGTTACTGTCCCTTCTTGACTGTAGATAGTTTCTGTAAAAACATATTTTTTGAATATTTCAAATAATATAACAATATATGTGCTAGACCGGCAAAGCACAGTTCCTTGAGCCTTAAAAAAAAAAAAAAAAAAAAAAAAAAAAAAAAAAAAAACTTCTTTTTTCACCAGTACTTTTTTTTGTCCTCTTACTCTCCCCCTCCCCCTCCCCCTTCTTCTGTGATTTAAAAGCTGTACTGCTTTTATGAAACACTTTTACTTCAAATGACGCTCTTTCTTAGTGTTAAACAGTAACAATTAAGCTATTACTACTTAATATATCACACCCGTCTCTCCTCCCCCCCCACCCCCCACCCCAAAAAAAAATTAATTATTTAAAAAAAAAAAAAAATATGCACTACATATTCAATGTTTTTACAATTAAAAGATGAATTTATATATTTATTTTGTTTATTGTATATAAATAATATAATTTATAAATAGAAAGCTCGCATAAGAAATATTTTTATGCTCAATATTTTCTGCATAATTTCTTATTCCCCTGTATTTAATATAACAAGAAACCTTGGTCTTGCTTTGAACCGGCTTAAAGTTATGCTGAAAAGGAAGTTAAGCCTTTGCATTTTATTACTTCATGAGTCTTAGTTTAATTTTCTCAGCAAAATACAATGAAAAATTGTAGGTGGTTCAATGCTAGCTCCAGTAGATTAAAAATACCCTGATTGATTGTATCACGGAACTGACGTTTAAAAGCAATAAGTACAAACCATTGAATAAATACCATAAATTGCAAGAACTCGCAACAGCTGTTTCGGGTCAAAAGAAAACACAATCCTTCGTCAAGCGAACAAGTACGAACGAGAGCCGCTTTATTCGCAGTACTCGTGTCAATTTTTCTTTCGCCTGACGAAGGGTTTTGTTTTGTTTCGACCCGAAACAATTGTTGCGATTTCTTTCATTTTATGATGTTTATTCAAAGTTGACTGTAACTAAACTGGCTAAAAAAAAGTTACAAGTGCAATACTGATCACGTCTTGGGGTCAAAATACAGGTGTTGGACAAAATAATGTGAACACTTTCGCTTGTTTACGTTTTGTCGAATATCTTGAAAAATGCTGAAGGTGGTGTTCTTGAATTCTGGGAATAAGGAAAAAATATCTTTCCTCATATTGTTCAGCAAATATTTTGTCACGAAGACCCTTAGGCGACGAAAAAAAAAAAATCCAATAAAATAAAAAGTATTTGTGATAACCTTGTATATGGAAAGGCTTCGGTTGATCTACAAATTTTAGGTATGATTATAAACGTTATATTTTATACGTGTGTAGACTTTTGTGAGGATATCTTGAATATATAAGGAGTTATTAATATTTTATTAAAAAACGCAAAAATTTTTCGCAAATTTTCACTTTATGACTCCAAAGGACATTCTTCAAATTTCATGAAATTTTCGGAAAACTGACAATATATGCCTAAATCATTATACTGTAGTTTAAAATAAATATATTTAATATTCAGAGAGATATGGATAGTTGTCGTAAATAATTTATTACTGTTCATGCGCGGACTATAGCAAAAAAAAAAAAAAAAAAAAAAAAAAAAATGACATAGTTTGATACCCAACTGTATAGAGCACCTTATAAAAAACATCCAGTTGAATATCACAAAAATTCATAGAAATATCGGTGATAAAATAAACTGTTTTCTAAAAGGTTTTTACGATAAGAGGTCATTCACAAATGAAAGTTTGTATCAGAAAAAACTATGTTACACAATGAAACTTAATACAATATTTGAATTCATTTTTCTTTTTTTTTTATAGGTATGTAGTACATACCTATAAAAAAAGAACATATATAGGTTTTTATAGGTATGTAGTACAACATACCTATAAATGAAAATGAATTGCTTGAAAAGGAAATTTATTTATTTATTTATTTATTTTTTTTTCTGATGCAAATTTTCATTTGTGAATAACCCTTTATCGTAAAGACCTTTTTAGGAAACAGCTGAAAAAACAGCTCATTTAATCACCGATATCTCTATGAATTTTTGTGATATTCAACTGGATTTTTTTTATAAGATACTCTATACAGTTGAGTATTAAATTTTGCCTTTTTTTTTTTTTTTTTTTTTTGCTACAGTCTGTGCGTGCGCAGTAATAAATTATTTACTACAACTGTCCATATCTCTTTGAATATTAAATATATGTTTAAAATATTTAAAATCATTACGTCTAGTAGTTAAACTAAATTTTAATCACATTAAAAACTGAAACAGACAATATACACTAAAAATATACAATTTAAAACATTAAAAACACAAAACATAAAATAAACGTTTCGAGTCTTTTACAAGCTCCTCATCAATAAAAACATCAAATGTAAATGCTGAGAAGAACAACAGACTTTAGTTAAGAGAGTACAACGTATTCAGCGGGAAATGCGCATGCCTCATTAAGTGGTGAAAAACGTTGATTTGTGTACCAGCCCTCTAGAAAAATTCTTGAATGATAATTTAAACAGTTAGATATGATTATTTTAGTGTTGTTAAAATCAGGTAAATGGTCAGTTTCTATGGCATGCTGTACAATTTTCGAACGTATATCACGGTTTTTGAAAATTTCTTTTGTGTTCCGGAATTCGAGTATGAAGAGAACTGCCAGTTTCATCAATATAAACCGAACTACAAGATTTACAAGGGATATTATAAATAACACCTGTACGGGAGAAAGGGGGGATAACTGGTTTAAAATTAGGAAGGAAATTACGAATTAGAAATTGGGTTTTTTTTTTTTTAAACTATAGTATAATGATTTAGGCAGTGGCGGCTCGTGCAAATTTTCACAGGTGGGGCCCGATCCATCGTATGGTGCGTAATTTAACTTTAATACTATTCATTATTCAAACATGAAAACAAACATTTTTGAAATGAGATGTAAAATGAAATTTCGGATTTCTTTTTTTTTTTTTTTTTTTTTTTTTTTTAATGATGGCGAATTTCAACACTATGGAAAACATTGCATAAAATTATCTCAAAAATAGTTTTATAAATACAATTGAAAAATTCTGCAATGTTCTGATCAATGGAATATCAAAATTTAAATATCTGGAAGCTAGTAGACGGAAATTTCCAAGTTCGATGCCAGATCGCTTTCGTCGACATATACATTTGGAGTTTACTATGGTTTTCTGCAAAACTCAAATAAAAAGGGATATGTAACACTTAGAAACACTTTCTACAGAGAGTACACCACTCAGGTCTAGGGCCCTCTTTTAGTCAACTGGCTTTAACCCTAACACTACACACCATTAAAATTTAAATTCAAATGTCTCAGAGTGTAATATTATTTAGCTTACGCTAATTATATCCCTAAATCTTTTAATTATAGAGTTCCAAGTGTTATATTTATGTTTCTTATCTATTTGAACTTAGAAAGTCATGATTAATGTAATGTGGATACATATTAAAAAAAAACATGTTTCTAAAAAAAAAAAAAAAAAGAAAGAAAGAAAGAAAGAAAAAAGAAAGAAAATAAAATAAAGAAAAAAGAAACATATTTCGGATATTTCTGTGAAATCGCATTTAAAAGAAAAATCCTTTAATAATCATAATAAATCACAATTTTATGCAGCTATTTAATCCATTTATCCATGTAAATCCATTAATTATTTATCTAAAAATTTTACAATTTATTTACATAAAAGTTTTAATACACTATTCTGAAAAAAAAAAAAAAAAAAAAAAAAAAAAATCGCATATTATTTTTATTTTTTTCCCCCTCATTTAAATTCAACACACTTTAGTTGAAGAGGTCTTAAATTCTTATACAAGCTTTTATCTCAAAGGCTAGTCTAGAAAATATTTTTGACTATTACCAGATTTCTTTTTTTAAACACTAAAATTTTAAACTGTCATATGTAACTCTAAAAAATTCACCGAAAAATAAATGAGGGAAAAAAAAAAGAGAAAAGAAAAAGAAAAGAAAAACGTAATGCAGAAGTCGCCAAATATTACCCATGGTTAACAGACAGTTTTTTTCCCTATAGTTTTGTTCCAAAGGGCCAGGACTCTGCTGGCCCAACGACGAGAAAATTACAGCGTGCTTAAACTGATAAAGCAATTAGTCGCCAAATATGTCAACCCGATCTTCTAGTAGATTAAACTGTACAAATAAACACGCCAATTTCGGGCCGGCTGAAAACGGCCCTATTCTCTTAGATAAGGAAGGGGAGTCATTAGTGATCTGTGACAGCTGAAAAAATAAATTGACAAATAAATGATAATGAAAGAAGAGTAAGAAAATATTAGATAGACGTAGTTATTTTGTATATATGTTTTTGAATAGTTATAAAAAACAAAATTATTATTATTATTATTATTACTATTTTAATCGAGAAAAATTTAGGTGGGGCCGTGCCCGCAGGCCCTTAATGTAGAACCGCCACCGGATTTAGGTATATGTTGTCATGTTTTCTGAAAGTTTCATGAAATTTGAAGAAAGTCCTTTGGAGTCATTAAGTAAAAACTTGCGAGGCATTTTTGAATTTTTGAATAAAATATTAATAACTCCTTAAATATTCAAGATAGCCTCTCAAAACTCTACACACGTATAAAATATAACATTTATAACAACATCTGAAATTTGCAGATTAATGGAAGCTTTTCCATATACAGGGTTATCACAAATACTTTTTATTTTATTGGATTTGTTGTTCGTTCCCTAAGGGCCTTCGTGAGAAAATATTTGCTGAACAATATGAGAAAAGACATGTTTTCCTTATTCTCAAAACTGAAGAACAACACGGTAAGTATTTTTCATAAAATTCGACAAAACGTAAAAAAGCGAATGTGTTTACATTATTTTATCCAACACCTGTACGTTTGTTTATATTTACGAATACTTCTGGCGACTACTGGTGCCAGTAGTCCAATTGAAGTAAAAATTATACCATCATAATTCTAAACGAAAATATAGTGTAACCACATTTCCTACGACTAGCAATAAAGATGAGTCTAAAGGCTTACGGCATCCAACCCGTTAAACTTGGCCGAGCCCAGGCAGGCAGGGGCTGTCCAAAGGTTTCTCAGTCTAAGTCTAAAGGCTTGGAAGGGTGCCAAAATGACCGACAGATTGGGATTGGTAAACATCCAGCCATTTGGTGTGCCCTTATCGCTTATTTTCTCTCCATCACCCCTATTTTCACACTAGACTCGTTCAGCCCGCACTTGCGCAGAGACTTCCATGGTCGCAAGAAATGTGGTTAAAGAATATAGTGTTTTTTTATCAAAAAAGTTACCTAGTTATCAAAAATGTTAAAACACCAGTGTTCGCCAGGGAGGGCGAACATTGGTAAAATGTGCAAAATAGACACCAGTAGTCGCCATACCTTAAAAAATCGCTATATTACGTTAAATTTTAAAAAGTCTCACATAAATCGCATCCTAAATTTCGTAAACATTACATATGAGCTTTATGCGTAATGTCAAACCCAACACAAACAACAAAATATATCAAGAAATGCATGCCTCTTTCTTTAGTCGTTTGCTTTACGTTGACTCCATCCAATTGTCATTAACGCATAGTTAATTTATTTCGCTTCCTCCACTCTTCCCCGAACACTTGAAATCGAACTGTTTGTGTGATAAAAAGCAGAATGCTTTGTAGAATCTAGTGCGGGCGGATTCAAATTCATAGATGTTATTAAACGCTTATTTCAGCACTTCTTTTACGAGTGTGACGATTACTGGTGCAAATATTAAGGGTGACGAACACTGGTGTCGTTACCTTATTTGCTCTACCTCAGATATATATTTAATTTTATCAAAAAGAAAATGTCATCGGAAATATTTCTTTCTTTATGTATTGGTTTAAGTAATATATATTTATTTGTTGTTTGTTATGTTGGTACAATTTTCATATACACTTGTAAATAAATTGTTAAACAATATTTTCCAATGACACATCCTTGATATAATTAGTTTATAAAGCATTTTTTGAATATTTCCATAATTATTTTGACAGGGAAAAAAAATAGTGCACAGTAACAAAAATAAAATTAAACAATCCTGTTATATCATAGAAAATTTCTGGCAGCAAAGTTGTCAAAAAATATCCGAATTCTGTACAAAAAATACGTTGACAAAAATTTTCTGTAACAGAACAATACAGAGAATATTCGCACACAACAGATTTTTGCCGTAGAGCACCTTGTAAAAAATTTCGCATGAAATGCTCTACCAGCCAGGATCGAACTAAAGACGATCATGTTATCTCAAAACCATAGAGGCACAATTTGGGTTATTACTTAAAACTTCCCAATGTTTTGATACCAAATTCTCCGTATGCAAAACAGAAAAAACATGTGACCACCAGATAAAATCTGTATCAGTGGTTAAAAATTTTATATGGTGACAGAAAAAAATGTTCCATTTGAGATAGTGAGATGTAATTTTATACTAAATTCTGTAGTTTTAAAAACAGAAATTTTTCGTAGGAAAGTTTCAGTTTTTAACAGAATTTTTTAGTATAGAAATTACACTGTTAAAAAAACACTGTAGAAATTACAATGTAGAAATTTATGTAACTTTTAACTTCAGAATTTTCTGAATCTCTTGTATCAGCACAACAATTTTTATTAATGAAATCAATCTTAAAAGATCGATAAAATTTATTTTCACAATATGACATACACTGTAAAGAAGGAAAAAAAATCTGTTAAAATACAGAAAAAGTAGTTTTACATTGCGCCAACAGATAGCTCTTTGCTGATCAACAGCTGCAAATGCATAAAATGTAAGTGAATTTTGCTATAAAAGCAATTTTTTCTGTTAGAACAAATCATTAGCCCACAGTGATCATGCCTCTAGACAAGAAAGAATGCACATTATAGTTATTACACGTTTTTATTTAACTTGGTATGTACTTCATTTATGTGTGGAATGCTGTTTATTTATTTGTGTGTCAAATATAATAGATGAATTTTCACCCACTTCCTATCATCCGATTACGCTGAAATTCCGCATGCATGTATAACTCCGATGACAATACATGCTGCTTAAGTAGTAACGAATTTACGGGTGAGTGTCTGTAGTCCTTGAGCCCCCAACTCCAGTTCAAAATTTGTTTCTGAATTTTAATCCATTTCTTAACGTTCGATTGAGCTGAAAATATGTATAATTCCGACAGTAATACCATGCTCAAGTAGCAACAGACTTAAGGGAGTGAGGTTGGAGGCCTGACTCCCCCCCCCCCTTCCAAACACTACTTCAAAATTTGTTTTCAAATTTTAACCCACTTCCTCTCATCCAATTAAACTGAAGTTTTGCTTACATGCATAATATGCACATCAGATTTGGAGTTATTAATACATTTTCAAATAAAAGCGTGTTATTTATTTATTTATTTATTTATTTATTATGTCTTATTTATACATTAACTAAATTCATTTGTATCTGCTCTGGCCGAAAATCGCTATCTGCTCCATGAATAGCACTATAGCGTCACGTGCAACTGGCATAAAATTACTTGTATTGGTGCAAGCTTTCTGCGAAAAATTATTATTATTATTTATTTATTTATTTGGCGTAAACCTCGGCCCATGATGTACATAACACACATTTGAAATTTCATTGGGATCCGATCACCGCAGAATAAAACTGATTTCCGTTCAATAATTTAAAACATTTCATAAGGATTGCATAAAAGAATGTCATTATCATCGAAAGTATGTGATAATTACAACATTGGTTGCAAGAATGAAATAAAAATTTCGTCAAATCTTGTTCATTAAAATGCGTCATATTTTATTTTATTTTTATTTTTTGCTCAAAATGTACGTATTTGAGATATTTCAACGAATCAAAGTACATAATGCGTCCAGAAACAATCTCTATTAAAGTTTATTTTTAAATTTACTGTTAGTCGTGCAATTACTTTTGAATCTATCCCAAAAAAGTCGACAAACTGAAAATAAAAATAAAAATTTGTTTTTGATTATATGTCATCTATATAATTAATACAAATTTCTGATATAGGTAATTTTCTTGAAGTCACACACTGACTACATTTTTATATGTTTGGTTATATATAACTCTCGTTCGAATTAAATAATTTCTGTTGTCAGAAAAAAATAGTTGCATATGATATTTTAGTTATTTGATAAATTCCTCTTTTAAAAGTCCTCCCAGTACTTAAGATTTTTACTTCAATGTTATACCAACTTGTCGTAAAATCTGTAAACTTAGTGCATTTATCATATTTCCAAACAATTATTAAATCTGATTTTATATCTCTGTAAGGGAAAAATATATATTTCATCAAAGCTAATTGTTTGAATTTACAATTTTTTTCCCTTTAATATTCGTGATTGTTTTATTATTTTTCTTCTGCTGCTTTAATAAATTGTTCATAATTTTGTAGTGACTCATCAGCAGAAAGACAAATTGGTGCTTTAAGGATAATTTCCTGATTCGAGTCATTACAATCACTTACTTTTTTTCTTGCGTCTGGGCTTTTACCACTTCCGTGGCAATATTTTCAGTGGAAAGTGTCTGACGTTAAGCCATCATCATCACAATACTCTTGTACGCATAGATTGTACTCTTTATTGTAATTAAAATTAAAGAATGTTTATTTTTTTTTCTTCGCAAGAGTTATAGGGAAAATTCTATAAAAGCAATGAATTTTCCGTTTTTTTTTTTTTTTTTTTTTTTTTTTAAATCTATATTTTATTATTTCTTTAATTATTAAATGTTTCCTTATTTCTTTTCTCGTTAAATTCGAACAAAATGAAATTTCATCGTAAAAGAGTATACTTCAATCCATCTACAATATTACACCAAACAAAATACTTTCCGTCCTCGTTATATTCAAAATCTCGTTAAATGCGAGACTTACTATATAATGTTATTATTTCTTAATAAAATGATGATTGAACCCCCCCCCCCCTTTTTTTTTCTCCGTTTGTTGGGGCTGTTATACATATTATAGACCTAAAACTTTTTCTTTTTTTTTGAATAGGTCAGACTCAATTTCTGAACTTTACACTTATATCTATCAAAAGAAGCATAAACATATCATTTAAGGTTAAAAAAGAAAAGAAAAGAAAGAAAGAAAAAAGGATTAAATTACGAAAGAAATGAAGTAAAATAAGGAAATATTCTTTCTTTATCAGCTTAAAGTATGAGCTGTGCCAATTACCTTAATTGCTTTCAACATGATTTGTAGGTTCATCATGATAATAATTTCTATTATTAGTACGATAATTATTATCAAATTTTATCCAGGAGGTTAGTGCTCATAAAAATTTGAGAAAAATTATAATTTTGCATGATAAAAAAAAATACCGATATCCACATTTTTTGCTGCGCCATTTAAGCTGCGTCACTTTGTTCGTGTCATCGTATCATACGTGGGTTCTATCTCCATCGCATAAGAGTACAAAAATATTTTTATAACAGCCCAGAAGCATCTTTCAAGGAAATATATTTTGATACCCTTTGCGTTATCAGTTATCATTTGCACTGTATTGATAGCAATGTAGTGCGAGTAAGAGTTACAAGTGCAGCATTAACAAAAAAAGAAAAACTATGCGGTTCGAACAGATTATAAAGCATTTTCCAATTGCACTTGCCCGTTACAACTCCAATTAACCTTCAAAATACTTTATATATATAACCCGAATTCTTTTCTGAGTACCTGTACACAAATTAGTAGTGTTATTTATACCATTTCAATAGGCATCATGCTATAGTGAAATTGAATAACATATGTTAGTGTCTATTTCTTCACTTAAGGAAATCAGAGCACAAATAGACAAACAAATAAATGTAAACTTATAAATGATGGTAAACACAATTTTTACTTTGTTGAAAAATGTTAAAAATACATAACACATCTCAAAATGCACTTCGAGCAATATCGACCAATATCCCACTGTGTATCTGAATATTTTTACTTGGTGATGAAAACTAACCATTAATGCTAATTGCACCACATTCTATAGGACATATGATTTTGTGATTTTGAATGTTTGTTAGTTTCATTATACTTTATGTTTTATAAATAAATTAAAATGTGCTTTAAAGGAATACCTCTTATAGACCATAATATATTCGCATTGTTTTGAGAACACTTTATATAAATCTGTAGTTCTATTTATACCATTTTCAAAAGGAAACATGCCTCAGTGAACCTGTATAAGATATACTAGATTCAAGTCATTCTAAAAATATTTACAGAAATGAGAACGATAGTAGACGAACCCAATTTATAAGCATTTTTAATTACTTTCATTTGTGACGGACTAGACATCAGGCAGCTTTCTTGGCCAGTTTTAAATACTAAATACTGCTTTTAATGAATTTTAATGTGCCAATATATGTATATTTCTTATAAACAATACAAAACATTTTTATTTAAGAAAAATAATTTACACTCAATAAAATAAAATGTAGCGTAACATAGTGATAGTCCAGTAGCGCAGTAATACCGGCCTGTATCGGAGTTAATCAAATCGCCCAATACTGTATGACACACATGTTTACCATTATCGATCTATATCCGTCGGATAAGCCAAATTACAATGTATACCATTTTACTGCATAAATAACAAGCCGGCTTTGCCCACTTCGCTGGTCGTTATATTTAAAGGAATAAAAATCAGAATAACTCATTTTTATATCGCTTTACAAACAAAAAATAAAAATAAAATCCATTGAAGTTGCTCAAAAACTCGCTTCGGGTCACCGCTGCCTTAGGCAGCGTCGTCCTGACCCGCAATGTCTCGGGTACATGTCCCAAGTGCCTACGACAATGCCTTACCCGTAGGCTTCAATTTTGGGTGCTTATCGAATGACAGTTTCGAAACGCACAGTATCGAAAAAATTGAAGTAACTCTTTTATATTTGAATCCCAATTACGTATGAGCAACACTATACGTACTATACATAATATTTACATATATTTTATTTGATTTATCCGGTCGACCATAAAATGGCAGCAATTTCATGCCAAATGTAATATTACTCTATACTATAAGCACAACACCTACCGTATGAGACAATTAATTTTTTATGATTATATATATTTTCCATTTTATATATTTTATGGTTAGCTAATAGTGGTTTGTATATAGAAAAATAAATATGTAAATATATAAACCTGATCATGGTACAGCTTTTTATAGCTCCCCTTGGCGACTTTTGTATTTTTGTCGCCATTTTAGTTTTTTTTCTATAAAATGATATAGTGAGACAAAAATAGATAATTTATGCGATCATGGTTTCTGTTTCTTTCTTTCCTTTTTTCAATATTTTATAATTTATTTATATATTTGATGCGCTACTTGGCTTAAAATAGCTGTCACGAAAGTAGAGTCCTTGATGAAAAATGTCCGGTCTACTTCAGCGTCAAAATTTAAAAAGTTGCCCAGGATTATCTATAAGCATATTATTATTATTATTTAATTTGTATTACTATTTTGTTTTAAAGTTATGACGTCATTTAGTCTCATGCATAAGCAAATTTAATTTTTGATTATTTTTTATTATTTGCGAGAAAATATGTTTATTTTTACTTCCTTATACAAAGTATATTGTATTTCGCATAGCTCAAAAATGAATGATCGTAGAATGTTGCAAATTTATATGTGTGACTGTTAAGATGTCTAGTTATACTCCTACAACTTTGATTTTAATACGAGTTCTAGTTTAAAAGATATCAACGACTTTACACGATTTTTCGTGGCATCTGTATGTAAGTATGTGTGTGTGTGTGTGTGTGTGTGTGTGTGCATCTCGCATAACTCAAAAACGGTTGGACGTAGAACGTTGCAAATTGGTATATAGATTTGTTATAACAGCTAGTTTATGTCGGGGGAAAAAAAAAAGAACTCGTACGCTTTTTTAGCAACAATTAAATTTAAAGCTAATATTTAAATGACTAATTTTAAAGCTATTATAAGGCTATTATTTTCCCATTTAAATTAATTTATACACACACACACATATCTTCGTTCATTATATGCATAGTGATGTTTCTAAAATAGTTTTCAGCCCTTTATTTTCCTAATATTAAAATAAAATTTAATTTTAAAACCACATCTTGAACTTTTAAAAAAATCACGATTATAGGTACAACATTGAGCAATATCGGGCAAGATTGGACAAAATTAGTAAGGAAGGCGATCTTCACCGATGCTCCTCGATTTCAAGCGATTATGGGCGGTACTGGCCAATATTGCTGTGATTCTTGGGTCATCTTCATCACTCAATTGTTCTAAAATGAGACACATTTGAAGTTCAGAAATTTTATCTAATATACATTTTTAAAAAAGTTCTAAAATTTAAATAAATAAATGTATATAAAATATTTTTTTTCGCGTGAGAAACATGACAAGCGTAAAACTTTAGAATTATAATTTACTTACTTATTCTTAAATTTAAATATTCCTTTTTAATTAGCAACAGAATTTTTTGTGTATATAATGTGTTATATAATATATATTATTTGATATGTCTCATATGTTTTCTATCAATATATATTAAAAATAGTTGAAAAGCAAAATATGTTTTTTTTTTTTTTTTTTTTTTTTTTTTTTTTTGTCCAATTTTGCATGAAATTAACCATTTCAACTTAGCTGGAAAGTATTATAAAAGCTAAAAATCTGAAGTAATTACTGATGCCAGTTACTAAAGGCACTAACGCTAGAATTTGTTAGTTTTTGTTTTATATAATACTTTATAAAAAGCTCAAACTTAATGTATATTTTTTGATTAAAATGTTTTTGAACCATTTATTGGGGTTTCTTCAGTCACTCGTATACATATTTGTTATTATATGCTTACACGACGATATGATAACATGCTTATAACGATATTATATGCTTATAACGATATGATAACAATGTTCACGAATGTTACGTATAATTTTTATTTAATTTTATAAATAAGTAGGATTATCGCCACCATGTCGACATATCGATAATTGTCGTTAAGTCATGGTCAAAATCCCAAACATGGACGACAATTTTGTCGCCTAAGATATTTTCCATATAAATCTTTTTCTTTTCTATTTATATTTTAATAACTTTTAAATTGAATTTATTTTGAAGTTCATAAAATTCTGGAAGAAAATTTACTTTAAAAATTAACCCTTTGCACTCGAGGCCTTTTTCACTCGGGCAAACCAGTAACTCGAGACAATTTTCTTCATATTTGGTGAATTTCTTACCATTAACATAATATTATTTCACGCACAAATTAACGCTAACAACTTTACAAAAATGTTGAAGGAAGGATTATTAATATAATCAATAATTTTACCTTACTTAAATCCTTACTAAGTCCGAGCTTTATTATATATTTCGGCTACCTAACGGTGCCATCTTCAGAAACACTCGGTAAAAAATTATTTGAGCACCTTCAAATGGTGCTCAAATCATTTTTTGCACCTTCGAATGGTGGCTGAGAGCCACCTCTCGAACGCAAATAGTTAACATAAAACTGATCTCTTTTTGTTTTTTAAATAAAAAATTAAAAAAAAAAAAAAAAAACTTATTTGAATCAAGCACCGTGAAATATGACATGGTCAAAAATATATCAGTTCCAACTTTTTTCTTTCTTTTTCACCTGGTATTGGCAGTGGCAACTTTAAATGTCTACAGCGCAATATCATTTTGTTTCATTTTGCAAACGTAATTATTTTTTGTCACGCAATTTGTGATTTTGTATAGACACTACATACGCTTAACATTTTTCTGCGCTTCTTTACTTTTCAACTACGTTTCGCGAAAATAATTTTTTTCCTTATGTGAGTAAAATTCCTTTTAGTGACATGAAAGTTATTCCGCGGTCACAGATGACATTGTCTTTCTTTTTTCTTTTTTTATTTCCAAACTAGATGGTCGCAAAATGAAATATTGGCTAAAGCACATCTGTTTCCTCAAGCACACGTGCCTCTTCACCTTATTTGGAGATCATTTAAAATAAATTCTAGTTAAAAACTTTATTTCACTTTACGGTTTTACATTTGCGGGAAGTAATGTTCAAATAAAAGCACAGATTTTGTGTTTTAAATATTTCAAAATGAAAATATCCGCGTTTTTTTTTTTTTTTTTGGGGGGGGGGGGAGGGGGGATAATTCTATACTACATATTCTGTTAAATTGGATTGAGCGGTTCACTTATGAGTGCAATGAAAATCGAAACAAAATAGGTAAAATACTTATCTATTCTAAGAAGAAAAGAATAAATATATTTTTTGCTTCATTGTTTGATTTTATTTTAATATTATAATCTAGCTTGGAAAGAATTACATTCTTTATTAAAAGAAAAAGAAAATTAAAAGTTTTATTAATTTCTCCAGAAAAAGTATTTACATCAAATATTTAAAAAAAGAAAAATCTTATAATCTAAATTTGACAAAGACATGTAAAATTAAGTAAATATTACTTGTAAAAATATAGAAAGACTAAGAATAACAAAAATAATCATAATTTTGAAAATTATGATGGAATATATGCCATATAATACAGTTAAATGCATCAAAATATCGGCGTTGAAAGGTAATGACTGAAAAGTTTGTAAGCAAACCCCAGAGAATACAAAAACACGCAACAATAGTTTTGGATCGAAATGAGCACGACCTTTTATTTGACGGTAAATGTGGGCACGATTGCAGCATGAAAAAGGCAATACGCAGTATAAATATGAAATTGTTGTCGCTTTCAGTGTTGCCAGACTTTACGAAATTGTTAATTTTTTTGCATTTTTTAACCTCAATGCTAAAACATTCGTAATATATAAGTATAAAGTTAAATTAAAATAATTAAAATTAATGAATAATATTTTAAAATAATAAAATAAAATAAAATATAAGTTCTTCTCTAATCCTCTTCTCTGCAAAAGCAATGAAAGCCAGTATATAGGATAATACATAACTGTTTTTTCTCATAACCCTGAATGAAGGTTACATTATTTGGCATATTGTCTATCGTACTTCAGCATATTAATAAACTGAATAAATCTTTGTATGCAAATACTATGAATTTCAAAAACTTGCTGCAACTGTTTCAGGTCGAAATGAGAACTTCACCAGGTGATAAAAATAGGCACGAGTAAGCATGAAAGCCAGCAGTGTGGCCAGACTTTGTGACTTTTTTATTCAATAGTCACCAATAATGTTGAGAAATGGTATTTGATATACATAATCGACGATTCTTCGATTCGATTCGTCTTTTACGTATATAAAATACCACTTCTCAAAATTATTGGTGAGTATTGAATAAAAAAGTCACAAAGTCTGGCCACACTGGTGGCTTTCATGCTTACTCGTGCCTATTTTTATCACCTAGTGAAGTTCTCATTTCGACCTGAAACAGTTGCAGCAAGTTTTTGAAATTCATAGTATTTGCAGTATGATAGACAATATGCCAAATAATGTAACCTTCATTCAGGGTTATGAGAAAAAACAGTTATGTATTATCCTATATACTGGCTTTCATTGCTTTTGCAGAGAAGAGGATTAGAGAAGAACTTATATTTTATTTTATTTTATTATTTTAAAATATTATTCATTAATTTTAATTATTGTAATTTAATTTTATGATTATGTATTATGAATGTTTTAGCTTTGAGGTTAAAAAATGCGAAAAATTAACAATTTTAAAAATGAAGTGCAATTTTTGTATTTTTTCGCTGCAAAATGAAATGCTTCTTTTTTTTTAACAATTTTTCAAAAACGAGAATATATTTAACGGTTGTGAATTTTCCAACTGTGAAAATAGAATTGTAAAAAAGAACGAAAAATCATGCGGTGCGCATTGATTATTAACACTTTCCAACAGTACGTACTTGTTGTATCGTTGTAACTTTCAATGTTTTTTGCCTATGTTGTCACACAACGGGCAGACAGAAGGATTGAAAGATATAAAAAAGGACTAATTGTATTCGTAATCACTTTTGAACATTGTTGGAAAATGTTAAAAATGGTTAACGTAAAAGAAAATTCAGCTCTGAGTTTCTAATTGCAGCCCATTATGTATCTGAATATTTCAGTGTAGCCCTGTAAATCGGAAGGTTAGCCATATCATATTCTATACAAAACATTATTTTATCATCTTAACAATAAATGTCAATTTCCTTATCATTTTTACAGTACAAAGTTATTTAAATGTGATTTATAAGAATGTCTGTCTTAAAACGCAATGCGTTGGAATTTTTTTAGGTGTCCCAGTATACAAACCAGTTGTACAGGACATATTAATGCCATTTTAAATAGGAAACATTTTAAATAGCGAACCTGAATAACATATGTCAATTTTTAAAAATTCTGAAAATATTTAAGGACGCACGGGGCAGGCAGACGGACAGACAGACAGTCGGACAGATAAACAGTCGGACAGACAAATACACAAATTGGAATCATATTCACAGTTAAAGATTCTTAGTGTTAATAACGCTTAATGTAAATCAAAATGCAATTCCAGAAAATTTCTAATAATATCCCTTAATGTAACTGAATATTTTTGTGAAGCCCTGTAAATCTAATACTAATCATACTACATTCTGTAGAAAGCATTCTTTTGTGCATATAAATAACATATTTCAATTCTATTAAGATTTGTTCAAAGTAAAGTTATTAAAATTTGATTTATAGAAACACCTCTCGCAGAACGAATGCTTCGGAATACTTTTGGGTGTCTCTGTACACAAGCCAGTAGAGGTATTCACACCATTTTCAATAGGGAATATCCAATAGTGAACTTGAATATCATATATCAATTTCAAGAAATTCCATGAATATTTCTGGGAGCTAGAGTGCGGATAGACAGACAGACAAATCGAAGTCATTAACACTTTTCAATCTTATTGGAAAGTGTTAAAAACGTTTAATGTAAACGAAAATGTAATTCCAACAAATTTCCAATAGTAGTCCCTAATGTAACTGAATATTTTTGTGTGACCCTATAAATCTAATAAAAGCATTCTATAGAAAGCATTCTTTTGTGCATATGAATAACATATTTCAATTTCATTCAAATTTGTGCAAAGTAAAATTATTAAAATTTGGTTTATAGAAATACCTCTTATAGAACGCAATGCTTTGGAATAATTTCAGGTGCCCCTGTATATAAACCTCTACTGGTATTTACTTCATTTTCAATGGAGAACATCTGATAGTGAACTTGAATAACATATTTCAATTTCATTAAGGTTTGTATAAAGTAAATGTATTAAAATATGGTTTATAGAAATGCTCTCATAGAACACAAATGATTTGGAATACTTTCGGGTGTCCCTGACCCCTGTATAACAGTAGAGGCATTCACTTCATTTTCAATAGGGAACATCCGATAATGATCTTGAATAACATGTATAAGTTTCAAGAAATTCCATGATTATTTACGGGAGTTAGAGCGCTGGACAGACAGTCAGAGGGACAGACAGACAAACCGAAGTCATTAAAACTTTTCAAACTTGTTGGAAGAAATTTAAAAAATAAATAAATTGAAAAATAACAAATATAAATAACATTTTGAATTTAGATATATTTATTTATCTATTTTGCTCAGAGATGTATTGCTTTGTATACATGAAATTACATGAATGGATTGTAACGTGACAGTGAACTTCTACGGGTTCAAGGTTTGTGTACCTTGGACAAACGCCTTGAAAATGTTGAAGATAACCTTGCGAATGACGTCAAAGCATGATTTGACTTGATAAATTGTTACGTTTAACATTCTATTATTTTAATAGATGGGTTTGGCCATCATTCAATGTCAAAATAAAGAAAAAATATGAAAACAATCCTGATTTATTTTTTAAATAATTCTTTATATATAATCCACCTTTTTTTTTTTTCGTCAGTTATAATGACTGTTTTTCCTTGATTTTAATTTTGTATTTTCATTCAAAAATTTACATGTCGTGAAGGAAGTTATATCTATAAGTTACATTTTATTACATTTTACATTTATAATTTGATCTGTGAGCGATTATTTCTTGAATAATTTTTTTAAGAAGGTTTTACTTTTATGGGTTTTAAATCTTCAAAGGATAAATCTTCATAAGAAGTGCATATTAAATTTAAATAGAAATTTGAATATATGTTCTTAAATATCTTCTTTCATCATATTTTTTTTCTTCCTCGTTTTGCATAAACCTTTATTATGAATTTGTAAAGTATTTGTATAACGCTCACCAATAAAATATGTATTAAAAAAAATCGTAATTTTAATCCTAGTGTCAATCCACGGCATCATTAAAAAATAATTAAACTTTAAACTATCAATCCCAAAATATATTTAAAAAAAAAAAAAAAAAAAAAAAAAAAATTGATGTTTTCCTCTTGAAAACTGCTAACTAGTGTACTTAAATAAAGTTTTAATATATGTACTTGAACATCTTCTTCCATCGTCTTCTTTGTCTCGTTTCACTTAAATCTTTACCATGAATATATAAACTATTTGAAAAAACACTTTAACAATGTATAATAAAATCATAATTTTAATCGGTGCCTCAAATTAGTTGTATCAATGAAAAAAATTATATTTTAAAATTTATCAATCCCATTTTAATTCGGAATAAAATGATGTTTATCTTTGGAAAACTGCTAAAAACCCCATTATTATTATTGATATATTTTTACTTTCTCTTACCCATTAGGTAGAGAAAGTATTGTTTTTGGGTCAAATTTTCGAACGCGAGATTTTGTTATATTTACACGTTCTGAGGTCCCCTGAATACGAAAATCATGTTTTTAGCAAATGGTCTGTGTGTCTGTGTGTGTGTCTGTGTGTCTGTCTGTTATCAGCATATCTCAAAAACAAATTAAGGCAGAAAGTTCAAACTTGGTATTCTAAATGTGTATCATATAGGGATGCTACAGTAAGCTTTTCGTTAAGATCAAGCAAATGGTTCGTGTACAGGGACAATCAAGAGAATTCTAATACGTCTATAGGGGAAATTGCAGGTAAGTAGAGTTTAACGTCTATAGACTGCACTAAAACAAATATGTTTTTTGTAATAGAGATAGTTAACTGGGAAAAAAATTGTGTATGTAGGAGCCTCGCCTCCCCTCCCCTGGGGGGGAAGTCCCCCCCCCGGGGGGAGTAAATTTTCATGATGGGTATCTTTCAAAAGAGCTCGCCAATACCTTTAAAACGAATGGTTTAACCATCGATCTGCGATAATTTAAAACAAAGTTATTGATTTTTTTACTTTTAACAAAAAAAAAAAAACTGAAAAAAAATCGTTTTTTTTTTTTTTTTTTAATATTGAGAATAAAATGGACTTTTTTGGGGATATTTGGTGTTATACTACTACTCTAATACGGAAATCGTCTGCATTATCATAAAAGATGATTTTTTTAAATAATACTTTTAATAAATTATTTTTTAAAAACAGAATTATTTTTTATTAACCGAATTAAATTCTATGTAAATGTAGGTGCATTAATGAAACGGGAGGTTGAGGGGGGCGGTAGCCCCCCTCACATAGAACTAATTATTATATAAAACTCTTCAGAAGCCTAATATGAATTGTTTAACACAGGTTTACATAACAGAACTCGTTATCTTACCTTTTAATGTGCAATCTGTATTAATAGTATTAAATTTCAGGGTAAGAGAAATTCGTGTGAGTGACACACCAGATTATTTTAATTTATACACATTCGGAGCTTTTTCATAAATAAAATAGAGCGATTGATTAGTTATCGATAATGTAAGCGTTTTTAAGTAATTTATTTACTGTTTTATTTATATATTTTTAATGACACAATATATATATATATATTTTCAATAATAAGAAAAACTTTATACTAGTTAGAGAAATTTAATTTTAAATCTGATGTTAATGTCGCATTCTTAATTTATATTTATAATAATATTAAACTAAAACATACAAGTAAATAACTAACTTTAAAAAAATAAATAAATAAATAAATAAATAAAAGCGTAAATTTGTAAATATCTGTATATATAAGATCGTTTCTCCTGAGAGAATGAGTGACTGATTCATCATCGCACAGCGCAATCCCCTGCACCTAGAAGCATGAAGCACCTAGAAGCATCTTCTGAGACTAGATACACTAGGAAGCGATTTTACAAAACTCGACCCCACGGCCTGGACGGGGGGGGGGGGGGGGGAGAGTGATTTCACAAAAACCTTTATATCTCGAAGAAAAAAAAACAGATATATCCATAAGATTTTTGCTTTAAAATATAGTTGACACAAATAACTAAAGACCAATTTCTGGAATTTAAGAAATTCGGCCTCCAAAGAGGGGAAGGGGCAAAACGTGATTTCACATAATACTTCATATATCGAACAAATAAACAGATATCCGTAAGATTATTGCTTTTAACTACAGCTAACACAAATACCGAAAAACCAATTTCTGAAAATTTAGAAATTCGGCCCTCAAAGGGGGGGGGGGCATGATTTCACATAACTTTTCATCTATACATATAAAAGGTACATCACCACTGAGTCAACAATGCTGTGGCGGTTCTGTGTGGGACTGGGTCACGAATTTTAATGTGAAAGTTGCTTCTAGAGCCCTGATACCCACTAAGACGGGGTTCCTCAAAATTCCCCTCTTTCTCCCCGGGTGGGCAGACGACAAAAACACGCTTGAAAACTTAACTTGGCTCCAAATTACTTTACAGAGAAAAAATTGCACATGTAGAGAATAGACTTAAAAAAAAAAAAAAAAATAATAATTGTCCATTATTAAATTTTTAATTTTAAATTGGAAAAGAGAAAACTTTTTTGGGGGGGGAGGGGAGGGGGAGTTTGGAAAATCCGGTTTTCCTGTAGAACTAAGGAGGATTTTTAAAGGAACAGAGTCGAGAGCCCCCTTTTTGCGTTACATTTATCCTGAGAAATCTATGGGAGCTGCATTCACGAATTTTGGTGGGTTGGTTACTTGCATAAAACATTAACTGTGGTGGGATTTTGCAGAATTCTTCCCTTTTCCCTGGTATTGTGGTAGGGGGAAAAAACTAATTTTCCAAGCATAACTGTGTTCCAAATTATCTCAGGACGACAATTTTTTTGGTATCTGTGTGCATACTATTTTTACCCAACACGCACTATAAAGGGATTTTTCGAAATATCCCTCCTTACCTGTTTTAGCGAGGGGGGGGGGTGGAGGCAAAACCACGTTACCAATTGTAACTCTGCTTTAAATTATCTCAGGAATGCAATTTTTTATGTGGGGATTGTTATGTTCACCCAACACACACTATAGAGGACTTTTGTGAAATATCCCCCCCCCCCCTTTTGACGACGGGAGAGTCCTGTTAATCACGATCAGTTTTACCAGTTAAATATACCAGCTAATCAGAACATAAATGAAAACATTAACTGAAAATTTAGGTGTCTAAAACCATTTCTATTCCAAAAATTAAAAATTTAGGGATGTGAAGAAATTTATTCGTTTACATTATTTATAATTATTATTAATATGAGATCATCTTTGGTTTTAAATAATTGTTTTGGTGACATTTTTAACTACACTTGTCAAATAAAGTGCTTTTTAGGATCAATTCATAAATTGAATTTCTTTTCAGAGTGTTGTTTGATCAATTATGTCGAATTGAATTTCTTTTCAGAGTGTTGTTTGATCAATTATGTCGACATGAACTTTGAATTGTTTGATGAAAATTAAATAATGAATCTAGGGGAGATTTGCTGTTTGTGTTTTGTAGTTTATTATTATTATTATTGTTATTATTATAATTATTATTATTAAAGATTTAACGTAACCGGATATATATATATATATATATATAACGAGATATATATTACATAGTAGTTCAAATGTTATGTATAATCTACCAAATCCAGGTAAAGAAAAAATGTAACATAGAATATTGTGAAGGTGAAATATAGGTGATATTTTAAAGGTATATATCCTGGATGCTCACTTGATAAGGAACTTTAAAAATATCCAGAGCAGAGGAAACCTTTAGAAACATATAACATAATAGGTAATATAATTAATTCATTAAAAATGCCAATTTTTTACTGATATGCTAAAAGAATCGACGAATAATTTAAAGAAAATAAAATATTAAGATGTGAGAATGCTACCAAATAAAAGCAAAAATGCCAGTATGAATAGCTACATAAGAACTTCAACAAAATACAATTTTAAACACCAAAAGGTATTAAAAATTTTAATATATAATAATACTTTAAAATTAAAATCGAAAAATATTAATATTTAATGTATATTTATATTATTATGCATTTTTATGCGTGTAAATGTGTACATTCATTAGGAAAATTTTGTATAATAAAAATGACTATAGGACTAAATCATATTTTCAAAAGGTTCATAAAGTATAAACCTAACTGGTTCAAACAGGTTTTATTTGAGGACAATTTAAAATTCTCATCTCAGTCATCATAATTAAATTAAGAGATATTCCGTAAAAGCAAAAGGTAAAAAAAAAAAAAAATAAATAAATAAATTAATAAATAAATTTTTTGCATATTATCAGATTTGCAAATGATTCATCGAATTTAAAACTGGCTCAAAAAAGAAAATGGTGATTTGAGGTCAAGTTTAAGGCTCTGAGCTCAATCATCAGAGCAAGTCAGACAGCATTGGCAATATTCCATCCTTCTCCGGATGGTTTTAAATCTCAGGTAAGCTAGCAAAGAAATCCTGGCACGCGTGTCTGAGGGGCAAGTTGCATCAGCAATTCCAGGAAGATATATGAAAATTATATTGAGGATTTATAACGTGTTTATTATTTTATTTATGGCAAGTAACTTCACTTATCTGCTTGTTTTTTATTATTTTTGACTTTCATTTCTTTAGTAATATGAATTCTATCTCTTTTTCTTTTTTTTTTTTTTTAAAGAAAAATTTAATGGCTTTTCTTTGTTTCCTTTTCAAACTTATATAATATGTTTTAGTATGTTCATAATATTTTGATTCCATTGTGGTTTCTAATTAAAAAAGAAGAAAAAAAAAACTCGCAATGTATATATATATATATATATATATATATCATTTGGATAGAAATTGAGTATAAAAATTCTAGGTACAAAATGACATATTTCGTTATTTTAGAATGTTTCGCTACTGCAAGAGTAGAAGCACATTTTTTTTTTTTTTTTAGCTTGAGGAAGAAAAATTTCCAGAGAAAAGTTCTTCATTTATTTTATTTCTAGAGCATTTCTAGCTTTATTAGTTTCTGATTTTGGTTTTCCATCATACTTAGGTAATTGTTAAAAATTTTCGACTTCGTTTTTTTTTTTTTTTTTTCCCCTTTTTTACATGTTTGGAAGCCTCAGGAATCCGAAAATAGCAAACTTGCTGTGGTGTCTGTATGTAGGTTAGTCAATTTAACAGTTAGTTAGTTTGTTAGTCTCTCTCTCTGTGTAGACATTATCTCAAAAACAAATGAACGAAAAGATATCGAACCAGTTTTTAAAATGCCACTTATGATACTGGCAAAAATCTTATTGATTTGCAATACTCTAATTTATAAATTTCGTAAGTTATTTGTAATTTACGAATTTCATAACATAGAAGAATAGGACAAAATTTCACCTGAAAGTACATTATGAGGAATATTTTCACCTTAATTCTAATTTGAAAACTTCGTAGGTTATTCGAAATTTTACATTTTCTTAACATGACGGAATAGGGTAATATTTCACATAAACTTGCATTATGAGGATTATTTCATTATAAATAGTATGGAATTACTTGCAATTTAAAAAACTAACCCTGATAAAATTAACACATTTTTTGCGGGTCACTTAAAAGTACGTTTCGAAGAAAGACGAGCCCCACCTTTTTAGACTTTCCTCTAAAACAATACTTTACTTAATAAATAAATAAATAAATAAATAAATAAATAAAAATAAAAAATTGCGTAAGTGTGTTCAATAGTTTATTTGCCGTCGGCACACACACACATATATGTACGGTAATGACATTTTCTCATTCGATTTCTGAAGATAAAATTTACAAGATTTAATTACGAATACATAAAATCCTTTTGTTAAATAAGGTAGCGTTTAAGAGGAACTCCAAAAGGCTGTGCTTACTGTTCAAAATAGAAATATATGCCGACGACAATTTATTAACCAGAAAATTACGATAAAGTAAATATTTCGAACAGGAGGGACGGGAGCCTATTTGCTGGGGCATTTCAATCTGCAAAACATGAATAGTGTATGTCCTTTAATAGAAATTTATGAGAACAAATGAACGATGGGGAACTGAGAAGAGTACACCTATGCCAACTACCATGTTTTCCAGCCTGTAATCAGCAGGTCACATAAATCAGTTTCACATCAGACAATTTAATTTACGAACAAGGCTATATTTGCTATAGACCAAAGCTTTTTAAAAAAAAAAAATAATTAAAATTTCCAGTATAAAACTGATTTAACAAACCTGCGGATTATAGACCGGAAAATACTTAATGAAGCGTTATAAGACCTCTTATAATTGGTGGAGAGTGATTTGGAAACTGGAGATCTATGCATGAATTAATATTTTAAGTAATTTCATTGTAATATGTATAATAATTCTTAAAAAACTTCAGTATAATATATATAATATGATTTTATACTATTTTTATTTTACTTATTTTTACTGAAATAATTTAAATGTCGCATTTGAAGTCGGATGCGCATGGATGCAGAAATAAGAAAACTTTTTCTCTAAATTTTGGAATAACTGTTGTAGGCTAAAAATACATAATAATATTAAAAAATAATGTCGTATTAACTTTGGAGGAAAATTTTAACTAACCGAGGAAATTATAATCTTAGATTTCAAACTCAAATAATTAAACTTCATTAATTATGACGGGAAATTTTAATTATTTTAGTTCGTCATCGTACTATAAGTATTGGGAACTTGAGTATCCGTAAAAATTTTTGACATTGGTTTTTGAACTTTTACATGTTTTGAGATGTGAGGAATCCGAAAATCATAAATCAATATGTTCTCCGTTTGCACATTAGCCATTTGCCAGTTAGTTATTTAGTCTGTGTTAATATTAACACAAGAACGAATGATTGTAAAGAGGTCGGACCAGTTTTAAAATTTGACTTATGATACTGACAAGAACCGTATTGATTTTTAACATGCTAATTTGATAATTTCATAAGTTGTTAGGAATTTACGGTTTTCTTAACATGGGAAAATAGAGTAAAATTGTGTATAAACGTGTATTATGATAATTATTTTCCTCGTAAAGATGTCGAACAAATTTTAAAATATTATTTATGGCATTGGCATGAACATAATTGACTATGAATATTCTAATTAGAAAATTCTAATGTTATTCAACGTTTAAGATTTTCTTAACATGGCAGAAAAAAACGTGCAATATAAAGATTATTTTCATTGTAAATAAGTCGGATCAGTTTTAAAATATTATTTATAATATAGTTATGAATGTTATTGAATATGAACATTCTACTTTAAAAGCTCGTTAAATTATTCGAAATTAAAGATTTTTGCAATATGGCAGACTGGAACAATATTTCGCATAAATTGGTGTTGTGGGGATTACTGCACTGGAGATGAAAATATAGAGAATGAAAATTCAAATATGAAACTTACCTTAATAAAATTAATAAAAAAAATTAGGATAATGTAAATGTATGGAAATGGTATCTTAGTAGGTGGGGCATTTCAGTCTGCAACCGTAGCAATATTGTGAAGATAAACTTTATTTTGAGATTTTATCAAACTTGATGATTAATCAAAAAAAAAAAAAAAAAAGAAAGAAAGAAAGAAAGAAAGAAAGAAAGTAAAAGAAAAAAGTGTGTGCGTAAGAGAAAAAGAAAGAGAGAGGGAGAGAGCAGAGACAGACAGAAAGAAAAGTTTTATGATATTCGTATCCATCGCTGCATAAGTTACTATCTTCAGATTTTCGATAACTTTTTATTTACATAAAGAACACTTTGCCTTTATGCTTGAATAAATTTAGAATTTTTTTTTGAAAAGCTTTATTTATTATTAATGATATTTTTATTACGTCAGTTTATCAATAAGTTTACAATATATCAGATAGCGATAGTGATTGACACTGCGATTTTGATATCATTACTATTTGAAAAATAGACAAATGATGTGAAAAATAATTCCACATAAAATGCAAGTCATGATAATTTCGTCAAATTCGTGAAACGCTTCTATACAAAACGGATTAAATGAACTTGCTGATAAAAATATTAAAATCTTTGAACTATTTATCTGAAATCACTGCCATGCTAATGTTTTCTTATATTATTATTATTATTATTTAATATCATAAAGAAATGTTTAACTTTTCGAGATTAATATATAAATCCCCAATCCATTAAATTTTTTGAAATAGATGTCAAAAATAAATAAATAAAAATAAAAATAAACGTTTTTAAAAAGTTATAGGAGAAATGCGGATGCGGCTCCAAGCATAGTTAAAGGGATAAGAAATGATTAAAATGATTAAAATCGATGGCATTAAAAATATCTAGACATTTATTACAGAATGTACTAAGCTATGTAACACTTTTAAAATAATAGCATTCTACAACTCCTCAAATAGTACTAAAAACTTTTGCACAATTTTAAATTCTTGTTTCCCAAAAATTGGGAATAATTAGTTACTTTGTCCCTTGCCAATTTGTTTTCACCCAATCCTCTTAAAAATCTGTATGAATGTTAATCAATCAGTGTATTTGTCCCAAAACCGATGCGATCAGTTACATACACTGTCAAAAAAAAGTCCTGTTTGCTGCAGTTTGCTGACAGAAATTTTCTGTAATTCAGAAAAATACGTTCTAACAACGGAAAAATTACGTTGATAGAACGTATTTTTCTGAATTCCAGAAAATCTCTGGCAGCAAACAGGATTTTTTTTTTTTTTTTTTTGACAGTGTACAACAGACACGCAGTAAAAAAAAAAAAAAAAAAAAAAAAAATTGAAGCTTTAAAATACTTAAAGCGAACATGAGCATTTTGAAATTATGCTTTATTTTATATTGTTATTTCCATAAAAGAAGCCTTTTATCTCAAAAATTATATTAACCATCTTAATTTTATCTTTTAGAATAAGTATATGCTTAAAAATGATACATTTCACGGCAGTACACTTTTAAAAGAAATTCACAGAAATTCTCTGTGAAAATTACAGAATTCTGTGAAAGTTACAAAAAATACGTTTTGTCAACGTAATTTTTCCGTAATTTACGACTTTTTTCTGAAATTACAGAGAATTCTGTAATTTTCACAGAGAATTTCTGGCAACAAAATTGCATATTATTATTATTATTATTATTATTTGAGAAGCAATAAAATGCAAAACAAAAGTAATTAATGTCAACGCCCTTTGTCCCATTTAAAGCAACATAATAATTTAAATGCCCTTTTTAATTTGACAAACAACACTGTATCTTAGAATTTATTCATCTGTTTTATTTAAAAAAATTTTAAACATCTGAAATTATACTCGGTAATTATTAATGAATACTATTTTTAATATCTTATAACTTTGTCTTTATTTGTATACGAATTCGTATACAAATCGTACGAGTCGTATAGTTTTCATATACGACTTTATCTATGCGGAAAACAGACCTTTTTCTTGCAAAATGCTGCTGTTTTTGCAAAATGTTCAAATGTTCTTTTTTCACAACTATCATTTTATATTTTATTAGTTTGGTATAACCCCATTAACCAGTATTGGCCATAATGAACTCAATTCAATTCCAACTTTCGTTAACTATTCGATAATTAAAATAGCATATTCAGGAACTGATTTACGGCAATGCATTAGGAGCATACGCCCGACAAAATTAGCCCCCAAAATAGCTTATATACTTTTCAAAATTTTTCTTTAAAAATCGTAAACCAAAACTTTTTTGTTATTGTAAAATTTTCCTTGCATCAATCACCGTCAAAATTGCTCCCTAATGGTAGTGGGTTGAAAGGGGCAATTGGCGCCGGTTTCGGATATCCCTTTCTAGGGATGGTTCGGAAACATGCCATTAAGGACCTTTCAGAGACTGGCTTCAAGTTCGGTTTCTTTTGATATTCCTTTGATGTGGGGAATCGAATTGACGCGAGGCAGGAGAGAGTTTCCCTCTGCTGACAAACCTCCTACTGCGATCGGAATTGGGTCTCTTTTGTAAAAGAGCAATAAAAAGTAATGTCCTTCATTGTAAATGTGTGCAAAATGTCAAGGGTCGCTTTCGGACAGTGGATAATTTATGGGTTTTGACGCGCTGCATAGTAGCTAGTCTCTGAAGGAAGCCTTACAGTTTTGATCCTCCTTAGAGGGCGATCAAGCAAAGAATGGATGAGATTATTATTATCTTCTACTATACTACTTGGAATTAAAAGAAAGTGTATTTGCAGCTTATTTTAAGTGATGTTCTATTAACATTTCTTTATTTTCTTTAATTTTATTATTTTTATTTTTTATGGGGGGGGGGGGGGTCTATATCCACAAGTGCCCCGGAGCCCCCAGACGTATAAATCAGTTCTTCAGCATATTCCTTATACTGTTACTGTTTTTTTTTTTTTTTTTTTGTTTTTTTTTAACCTTACATTCCGTTAAAATAGCATATTATTTATTTACTACTTTCATTTGCAACCCCACCTAATAAGTCATTTTTCTTTTCGTGACTATTTTCAGCATCTGATGGCATTTATTTTATTTTATTTTATTTTATTTTTTTTTTAATGGAATAGACTGATGCTAATTTTTATAGGGAAACGCAAACATGAAAATAAATGACAAATTCTTTACAATAAAGTAGTTTCATACGAACATCGAACTAAAATTGAAAATATTGAGGAGGAAAAAAATAAAACATTTTTGTGCCGAAAGGCTATACTCAATTAAAAGAAAATATGTTGTATTCATGAATAATAAACCAAGGTCTAATGCATTTTTATTCATCCTTTAAAAAAAAAAAAAAAAAAAAAAGGGGGGTTTGTTTTTTATTACAACACTTTCAATAGGCATCGCATTATCAAAATTGTTTTACGTGGTTTTACGAAAAATTACTATTATTAAAAAGTAATTCAAAATAAGAAAAATTTAAAGATTTTATAATCACAAAGGATATCTAAGAGTCACATATAATTGGAATTTTTCTAATTAATACTAAAACTTATACATTTGTACACACATACAACAAATGGATACGTTTGTTGGTAAATTTTCGGTGAACAAAACGTATAAACAAGCAATATAATTAAACCAGGAATAAACTACTACGTCAGAAACGCCAAAGAAAAATTATTGAGGTGCATACAGCTGTTTCGGTAGCCTAAAGCGTACCGTCATCAGTGCAAAAAGAATTCTGAAGAAGAGCTGTATGCACCCAATAATTTTTCTTTGGCGTTTCTGAGGTAGTAGTTTATTCCTGGTTTAATATTCCAACGCCAAGTCTCCTGCTATTATTTGTTAAGCTTATACGGGCTTAGTTGTGTTATTGGTCTTCTGCTCATATTGTTACTGAGCAACCTGGTCTGAGAAGCCTCATATGAGGGGGAGATTAGGTCAGTAATATTTTGAGCCATTTTCTTGTTTTCAAAATGTGCAAATTAGTTAATCGTTTCTACCGTCTACGTACTAAAAAGTTTCGTGCCCTCAACCGTCTTAAATTCCTTTTACAATGCAAGAGACACCGTATTATCCCTAAATTCATTCAACTGAAATGCAATATTTCTGGTTCCAGTTTTGTAAACAAAGCAGTACTCAGGTCTCATTTTAATATTCTCCGAGCAGTTATTAAGGAAACTCGTACCAACATCGCCAAAATTGAAAAAGATTTATTGTTTCTCCACTTAAAGTTAGCTTTTGAACGTCCTAATTTTATGTTGATTGACCACAATTCCTGGATTCATTGTGACAACCGTTCTCGTAAACACTCAATTAAATTACATGATAAATTCACCCGTCTTCGTAATTCACAGAGTCCTATTCATTCGAACGACTTACCTGTTGTCAATAAAAATGCAATCGTTAATCTTTCCAGTACTGATATTTCCAATAGTCAATATTCTGTTCTCAAACTCAATTCAAATTTTGCCATTTCTAAACCTCCTTCTTTTCCTCAGTTAATTGCACCGGTTGAAAAAGCTTTCAAAAATTCTCGACTGACTGACCAACAGAAAGAAAATCTTCGTCATTTAATCCTTAATAATGCCAATTTCAACTCTAAAAATTTTAAATCAAATCTCAGCCCTGCAGAAAAAAACGCCTTGAAGGAATTAAAATCTAATGAAAATATCATCATTACTAAAGCTGATAAAGGTGGTCAGATTGTTATTTTGGATAAAAAACAATACATCGAAAGTGTTACCGAATTAATTAATGATGGCCCATACATTCCTCTGCCACGTGACCCCTCTCCTCAAGAATTAAATAAAATTAAATCTGCTATAAAATCTTGCCCCTTGTTATTGAACTCGACTAAATCCCATCTTATCCCTTCTATTGCTAATTGTGCCAGATTTTATGCTTTACCAAAAGTTCACAAACCCAATATTCCATTTCGTCCAATAGTCTCTAATATCGGTACTGCTTCCTATAATCTAGCTAAATTTCTCACCACAATTTTTGCTCCACTTCTTGCTGCTAATAGTTATACTGTTAAGAATTCTATAAATTTTGCAAAAAAATATTCAAAACTGCCCTCACACTAATCTCACTATGGTTTCTTTCGATGTAAAATCTCTTTTCACTAATGTTCCAATAAGTGGCGCCCTCTGCTGTCTCGAAAATAGATTAAAAGAGTTTCATTTCACCTCTTTCGAAATACAAGAATTAATTTCTCTTACCCGCATTTGTTTATCACAAACCACTTTTTCTTTCCAAAATAAATTCTATCGTCAGTCTGAAGGTTTAGCCATGGGTTCCCCTCTCTCCCCAATTCTCGCAGATATTTACATGCACTATTTCGAAAGCAAGCTTTTTAAGAAAATATCTTTTCCTTTTTGGACCCGTTACGTTGACGACACCTTCACACTCATCGACATATCTCATCACAATATTGACCATGTCTTAGATACCTTAAATTCAATTGACAGTAATATCCAGTTTACATATGAAATAGAAAACAATGGCTCCCTTCCATTTCTTGATACCCTCGTCTCTCGCACTGTAAATGGATTTTCAACCACTGTCTATCGTAAAAATTTTGCAGTCTCCCTTCCTCCCCATGCGCGTTCATGTCACCCACCTAACCAAAAAATGGCTGCTTTCTATACTTTTGTAAACCGTGCCCTTAATATTTGTTCAAATCCTATTTTATTGAAATCTGAAATTAAATACCTGAAAGCCATCGCAATTGACAGAGGTTATGACCCTTCCATTATAGACAAAGCTATCCAAAAATTACAACTCCCTCGTATTTCGTCTACTAAATCAGTCACATCTAATATCAGTATTGTTTTACCCTATTTTTCTAAAACCAGTCAAACCATAGCTAAAATTCTCAAACAATATGATTTTAAAATAATATTTTCGCCTTCCAATAAACTCACCTTTTCTCAGTTAAAAGATCCTATTGATATGCATAATTCTTGGGGCATTTATAGTATTTCCTGTCAGTGTGGTTTATCATATATTGGCCAAACTAAACGCAGTCTTAAATTTCGTCTAAAAGAACATATGAATTACGTCCGCAAACAAGAAACCAATAAATCGGCTATTTCTAAACATTGCTGGGAGGAAAATCATAATTTCAAATTTAATTCAGCTAAAATAATTTGCAGACCTAAATCCATTCATGAACTCGATTTCTTTGAAGCTTTTCATATTTATAAAAATTTTAAAAACCTTGTAAATTGTGATTTCGCTGTTCCCTATTTGTCTGATTGTTGGAAATTTTACATTCAGTCCACATTTCCTTAATTTTTCTACAGTTTACACAGCTACACATTCCTTAATTCCTATTGGCCACACTCCCCACCTCTTCCGTAATCCTATTGGTTGAACTAAATCCGGTCCCTCTCCTATATATATGAGCACTTCTCCAGATTCTGAATTCTTTTTGCACTGATGACGGTACGCTTTAGGCTACCGAAACAGCTGTATGCACCTCAATAATTTTTCTTTGGCGTTTCTGACGTAGTAGTTTATTCCTGGTTTAATATTCCAACGCCAAGTCTCCTGCTATTAAGCAATATAATTAGTTACATATATTGCTTTCAGCGTTTTAAAATGTGCTATATTTACGATAAATATATACCTTTAGAGAAAAAAAGAATTCTGTTTAAGGCTCAGGCATTTGAACGAATACAATCTGTCTAGTTGTTGAAGAGTACATGTAGATCGCGGTTATAACTGTAGTGGAGGGAGAAGTTGCACAAAATTCTTTAGAACATCAAATAGTATTTACAAACTTTCTACAGTATACATAGTGAATAATACAGGGCCGAAATAATATGAAAAATTTATTCATAAGAACGTCCTTAGTATTTAATTATTGCACCAATTTTTAATAGCCAAATTTATGTGATTTAGTTTTGAATTATATAGTTCTTTTAAGTATCTTTCTTAAAGTTCACTGTACCATACTCTGCAAATATGGTATGATATGGTATTTGGATTACGGCCAATTGACTGAACTAGGGTCCTATTTCTGAGGGGGAGTTCCCTCTGTGAAGAACTTTCTAAGGGATCCTAACCCGTATTCACACATGTTTAATAGAAAATCACGGAAAACTCCGAACGGCTAGGCCAACGAGCGCGACCTCAGATCGAACCCGACACCTGATGTCTACCAGCTTCAAAGACAGAACCTTTCAGCCGCTGGTGAGTCCTCTGCAAATAAGAATTTCTAACTCTTATAAAGTCTTATGTTCAAAAATATGAATTTTTCTCCTTGTCTCTTCCCAAATTTTAAATTAGACTCGTGTCTAAACTGTTTCCAGCCATGTTAATGACAAAATTCTAAGACGTTATTTATAATAATCTGTCAAAACAAGATGGATAATTTACCATAGTCTTTCAGTAAGAAGAAGGAAACAAAACAAAAACACATCCTAAAACATAGGTTATATTATTCAATTTTTAATTAATAAAACAATGTTCATATTTTTTCAAAATTTTTGAAGTCTCACTAAATTTATCATGTTGCCACAATATATATTTATCATATACACGTGAGAAATTTTTAATATGTTGGGATGCATATTCTTTAGGCTATATTTAAACATATTTTAGTGTTTGCTGATTCTCATAGGTTCAAAATTTGACCAGGTGCTCGATTAATTATGCAATTCTATATCCTAACAAAGGGTCGATCCAGGTTTAAATTGGGGTCATCTGCCCGTTTACGTAATTCAAATCAATAAAATAGACCATTTCACAAAATTAATATTTATAAAAATAGCCCCTTCACAAAATTCAAATTCATAAAAACAGTCCTTTCTCAAGATATTGTTTTATAAAAATGATCTTTTTATAGAATTTTCCATGTTTACACTATTATTTTTAATGACTACCTATACTCAGTTTAATAAAACACTATTAACGTGATATTGAACGTTATATAAAGGGACTATTAAAATGGAAGATTTCCCACTATAATTTCTTTCACAAAACTATTTTGTTCTTTATATATAATATATATATATATATATATATAAAGAAAGAAATGTTTTTTTTACAAATATGGGTCCCTATAATTAAAACCTAGATTTATCCCTGATAACACAAAGAGAATGTTTGATTGGTTTTAAGGTACAGATTTTTCTATAAATTTTCTCTTTTCTACGTCTTCGCACTGGCTACTATAGTACTACCATGAGAATCAATAAGATAAAGTTTGGGTACAACCTGTCTTAGCGATGCTTTGATGTGTTCCGATCTTCGGAGAGCAATTAAATTTCGTAAGATTCCCCATCTCCTCCCCACACCTCGAAGCACAATTTTCAAAATTTTGATAAGATTTTATTAGTATTATTAATTTATTTATTTATTTATTAAAATGTGATTTTTAAAGCTAATTTGTGCCGCCTTTGCTATCTTGCGTTTTAACAAAACAGTGCGGATATTTTCTTTTTTTTTTTAAATTGTCACGTCTGAAAGACAAAACTTTATATACTGGTATGTGATTAAAGATGCAGATATTAACAAAATAAGATTCAGATTTTTTTCAAAAAGTTAAAGGTTTCCCTGAATATGACATCTAAGCATGGGCTGCAAGAATGGCCAGTTGAAGCAGGTATAAATAAATAAATAAGACGTAGAAGTTATTCTATCGCTTAGAGAAGATATAAAATAAAGGAAAAAAGAAAAAGAGAATAATGTAGAGATAATACTGTTATTTACAAAGTCAGATGTTTTGAATTCGAATTTAAAAGATGGCAAAGTGATCAGTTAAAATTGTTATAAATTGTATAAAATAAAATTTATGTGTATTAAAATTTTTTTAGACTGTCTTTTCTCGACAAGTAGTGTGGTGATATTTAATACACTAGAAGCCACATTGAAGAAAGTCAGTTCCAACTCCAGTAGCAGAATGTTTGTGTGCATAAAAATTTTTAAGGCTGGCCATCTGCATTAATGACCAAAGGCTACACAGAATGGACTCTGTGAGGGTCTTTCTAAGAGATCCCAGTCCGTATTCACACAAATTTTGCAGAAATTCAAGGAAAATTTCAAATGACCAAGTCGTAGAGCGCGACTTTGGCTCGAACCCAGTACTTCCCAGTATAAGAAAGAATGATACCTAAGTGAACTTTAGTACAACTGTTCATACTTAGCATTAAAGCATCAAGACATTTTCACTTGAACATTACACTTATGTACATGAGACATGCTGACTTATTATAATTGTCAGTAATATCTAAGCATTATTTACTTCAAATTCACCACTTTTTTTTCTGTTTAAATAATTTATAGAAAAATTGCGCGAATTGAAACTCTGGGAGTTTTCATTTAGACACATAATCGGTTTGGAGTCTAATTCAGTAGGGAAAGAAGTTGAATATATTGTATTAAATACACGAAAAGTACAAAAGCATTTCATTTGGTTGTGTTTATGTGGGTTAAAGACGAATGAATACGCTAGGGTCCAACGCCTGAGTGGAATGCCCTCCATGGGAGTCTTCTAAGATGTCTTAGATCATATTTGGACAAATTTCGGAGACAACCACAGTTCACTCCGAACGGCTAGGCCAAGAAGTGCGACCTAATGAATCTAACTCGACACCTCCCGTCTCCCAGCCTTGAGGGTAGAACCTCTTTGTCATTGGTGGGGACATTTCATGTGATTTGGTGGGTAGCTCTGTGACCTACCAAATGACAATTATAAAATCACTCGCCACATTCTAATTTGCTGGGAAAATGTTGTAGTTCATTTAAAAACTGGTCAAAACATTTTTTTTTTTTTTTCGGTTTCTCTATGGAAGTTAATTATTGTGCTTTTAATTTAGCATGCTTCTAAACTCGAATTAAAAAAAAAAAAAAGAAAAAGAAAAAATTAATGAAATTGAAAATGCTGTGCGTTCATCGCCGATTCATTTACATATAGCATATTAATATATACAGTCAATTTTTATCAGCAGATATATTTTTTTCTTTTCTTTTCTTTGAAGTTGCAGTTAACTACACTGTATTTCACTTTAAAAATAATCTTAACTGGAGTTAATGTAAGTATCCATCTCATTTAGCAGTTCTTTAATTTAATACCCCTTTTTAAAAGAAAAATTCAATAATCCTTTGTAGTGATTTTCATTGATTATCGAAGAAAAATCACAGCAAACGATTATTGAATTTATTTCTTTTTTTAATTAAAAAAGTGGTATTCAATTAAGAGACCGCTAAATGCCCTGAGTGTCTTACTTCAACCTTCAACGTAGCAATTAAAATCTAAGCTTTTTTAATCACAGGAACATAATTTCATAAAAGTTAATAATAATTAATTTTTAACCAGGCTGTTTCTCTCTCTCTCCTAAATGAGCTCTCGAAGTTGGGCGATGGGAAATGCCATGTTCGATTCCAGGTCGCGCTCGTCCATCTAGCCATTCGGAATTTTCCATTGTTTTCTCTGAAACTCGCATGAGTACCCATTAGAAAGACCCCCACGGAGAGATTTCCCCTTCCCCTCAAGCCCGCCCCTAGCGTAGAGAATTGGCCTAAACCCGAATACCACATCACACTATCCTAAAGGATGGAGAATAATAAGAAATAACACTTAAGGTTGGAATTTAGTTAGCATCAAGACAAACTTAAAAGCAAACACCAAAATTTGAATGATTTTAAAAGGCAATAAAATTTCAAATGCGCGAAAAATTATTCGTACTTGCATAATAGAAACCACTTATTTGGATAAATAAATTCTAATTTCTTAAGCCTCGTCTGGACATATTCTTAACAACCAAAAGTGTCACTGTCAATGTGGAAGTAAAAGCAATGAAACAAATTGCTAGATAAACTCTCTTAATTTCCACGTTTACTCCTTTCCGCTCTTTTTAAGGAGGAAACCACTCTTTATTTATTGATTGATGTGACCGACATTGTCAAGGTTAGTTGTACACATCTAAACTCTGACGCAGATAGATTTCCTTTATAAAGCTTTGAGCTGTCTCCTTGACTTTTTAATCAATGGCTTTGCAAACGTTATGCGATAAATAAAAGCTGGAGATATAGCAAACTATTTAAAAAATTGCTGCGTAACGTAACGTGATAAGGTAGTGACGTTTAGTTTCATTCAGATGATGAGACAAGAATATTTTTGTATCTAATCATTATGTTTATGTATTTTATTAGTTATATAAAGATATATATATATAGTTTTGAAAAGAAAGTAATAAATACGTGTGAGAGTTTAAGATAAGTGGGCGTGGTTAACAAAAAGAAAAACTGTTAATAAATACAAAAACAACGAATTAAAGTATCCAAAAAACATTTGTAAAAATAACACTTCATGTGAGAAACATCCTTCCGCTTCCTCTTTTGGCCCTGTATATATATATATATATATATATATATATATATACAGGGTGGTTATAATTAAGGTTATACGATTTCAAAACGCTATAACTTTAAAACTACTGGTCAGAATGACTTGATATTTTACCAGAACAATTATGAGGCAATGGAATTTTATTCGGCAAAGGAAAAAAATAATAATAAAATAATAATAAAATAAATAAATAAATAAATAAATAAATCGTTCCAACATGTGCCGTTAATCATCCGTAGGGTGTTTGTTTCATGAAGCTCCACTTTCTCTCTTGTCACTATGGCTGTTTCAGCTGTAAACACATATTCTTCTTTTTCTGCCAAAAAAAAAAAAATTGACGTTAACCCTTGGAATCCATTGTTTCCTGCTATTCTATTGTATTACTAACAACATTCCTGTGTTTAATGAATCCATTTAGGCGTTTCGATTGACATTTAGAGACCCTGAATGGAGATCATGTAGAGTCTCTCTCTCTACAAACATTACCCTGATAGCGCCATCTATAGAGACATTTTAAAACTACTTCTTTCCTCCATTAAAAAAATTCCATTGCCTCACGATTGTTCTTGTAAAATATTAAGACATCCTGACAGGTAGTTTTAAAGTTATAGCATTTTGAAATCGTAACTTTAATTATAATCACCCTGTATATTATACACATAGAATGACTGAAAGAAAAATCATAGTCATTAAATTTTATCTTTTGGCATCATACTGTGAAGTGAAAATTAAATGATAAAAGAGGTCAAAGATAAATTTAAATAACTACCACAGACATACTAACATTTAAATTACTTGTGTAGCATTGTTATTATCCGCCCTTTTTTAATACCATTTTTCTTGAAGGGTATTTTTTCCCTATTTGATTGTCATTACATATTGAAGAAAATTTCACTACAAATAAACTCATGTGGAAAACGGGCGGGTACTACACTGAAAAAAAATCTGTGACTAATATCTAGAAGCTAAATTGTATCTCTAGTAAATATAGTTTCATGTCATCCTTATAAATTCTTGTTCCCTTTGATAGTGAGCTCTAAAACCCCCTATTACAGTTCTAGATAGTATTTCTATATTATCGTGGTCAAACTTATTTAAAAATATCTGCAATTAAATGCGAACTCAAGAGGCGAGTTTTAGTAACTATAATCATAGCCTCCTAAACTAGATGCCTTCCGCGGGGCTCGGAAACTTGGCGGTAGACAGCGCTACCTGGTACAGATTGCGCAACTTTTTTATTCAACAGCCACCAAAAAATTTTTTAAGTGTGATTCGATATGCATAAAAGGCGAATGGAATCGAAGAAACGTCGATTATATATATACTATATACCTTCTTAAAATTATTGGTGACTGTTGAATAAAAAGTCATGCATTCTGTACCAGGTAGTGCTGTCTACCGCTTGAACTGTTGCCAAGTCTCCAAGCCACGCGGAAGGCATCTAGTTTAGGAGGCTATGCTATAATATTGGTTTATGACCCAATTCTAGGAAATCAAGCGAGAATTTCTCGCGATACAAAGGATTCATAATATTCATAATGTTGATTTACCATCTAAAAAAGTATGGACAAGAAATTCTCGATCATTTCGTCTATCCAGGTTATTTGTTTACCTCATACGCATAGTTCGTGAATCTATATTTTTAGTTTAGGGTTTCAGAAAATGACAACTTATACGTTCTAAGATGGAGGCGGTATATTTTTTTTCTTGGTGTAGCAATAAATTAAAATTGTGGCATATCTGCTAGCATCCGTTCATATTAATGTAGACAACAATATTTGAAAAAAAGTAGTTATGTAATGATGTAATGTTTTGCTAGAATGTATAATCCAATAATATTATACATCAATTTATATTCATGAAACTTAGTTTACATATACACTATATGAATTTACATAGACCGCATACATTTATAATTACAGACACACAAAGTGAAAAAGAAGGTATAAAAGTAATATGTAAAGAAAATCGACATGTCTAAATTTTGCGACCTCATGATTTTTTAAATATAAAAATTAGGGGACTGATATTTCATTTCACTGGAACCATACTATTTATTGTTGCATGTCATGATTTCCTTTTTTCTTTTCTTTTCTATATTTATGTGATATATCCACGTAGATACAGTCGGTTATAACGAAAATCTTTCTATAATTTGTTATTGGCAATAAAATTTTCCTTATCGTTTTAATACTAGCATAGAAGTTTTACAGAATAATTCGCAAAGACTAAAATTAACCGTGAAAAAAAAAAAAAAAAAAAAAAAAAAAAGAAGAAGAAGAAGAAGAAGAAAAAGAAAAATATGTACGTAACACCAAAAGTGGAAATTTTATTAATTTGAATTCACTCATATATTTAAAGTTATGAAAATGATAGGCTTTTCCTTTTCATGATTATTGTTATTATTATTATTACTTTCTTCTATATGTAATATAGGGAAAGTATTGGATTCGTAAAAATTTTCGACCTCGGGTTTTTGATGGATTTACACGTTTTGAGGGCTGTAGAATACGATTTGACTATTTTTAGAAAATGTCTGTCTGTCTGTCTGTCTGTCTGTCTGTCTGTCTGTCTGTCTGTGTGTGTGTGACAAAATTTTGTGGCAACTGTATCTCAGGAACTACTGCACAGAATTTTATACAAATTGGTATGTAGTTGCACCTTGACATAAATTAGTGCCTATCAACTTTTGGTAAAAATTGTCTTACAGGTTGCGTTGCCATCCCGCTTTTTCTAAATTTTTAACATGGTGATATAGGACAAAATTTTGTATAAATGTGCTTAAAGAGAATTATTTTTTAGTAATCATTATGAAATTTACAATAATTATTTATAATAGAGATAGTCAACTGGGAAAAAATGTTTGTACGTGTAGGAGCCTCGCCACCCCCCCTGGGGGGGAAGTCCCCCCTCGAGGGGAGAAAATTTTCAATATGGGTATCTTTCGAAAGGTCTCATCAATACCTTTAAAACGAATGGTTGAACTATAAATCTGTGATAATTCAAAACAAAGTTATCGATTTTTTTTTACTTTTAACAAAAAAAAAAACTTAGAAAAAAAATCGTATTATTATTATTTTATTTTTCTTTTTTTAACAAAACTTAACCAAACTTGGTATTTAGTTGGTCCCAGACATAATTTGGTGCTGCTTACATTTAGGGATCAATAGCTCAACAGGTGGCGCTGTGATCGCATTTTTTCTAAATTTTTAACATGGCAATATAGGACAAAATTTCGTATAAATGTACATAATGAGCGTTATTTTAAACTTGTGATTGTAAAATTAATATGAATTATTGATAATAGTAGTAGTTAACTACGAAAAAAATTTTGTGCATGTGGGGGCACCGGTCCCCCCCCGGGGGGGGGGGTAAATTTTCAAGATGGGTATCTTTCGAAAGATCTCGTCAATACCTTTAAAACGAATGGTTGAACTATAAATCTGTGATAATTTAAAACAAAGTTATCGATTTTTTTTACTTTTAACAAAAAAGCAAAAAAAAAAAAAAATTTTTTTTTTTTTTTTTTTTTTTTTTTTAAATATTGTTACTGGTTGAATATGTATTACTTTTAACAAAAAAAAAAAAAAAAAAAAAAAAAGAAAAAAATCGTATTTTTTTTTTTTTTTTTTTTTTTTTTTTTAATATTGTTACTGATTGAATATGTATATAGGAAAATATAGAAGAAAGTCTTCTGGTGGCCACAACATACTAGTTTTTTTCTTATTCTCTGACCAGGATAACACCCACAAATAATCATGCCTAATGCAAGAATTTTACCAAAGTACAACTAACTACCTTAATACTTAACTGTATTTAATTAATAGTACAATTAAATTAAAAAAAAAATATTTTATTTAATACATCGTCTTATTTTTTTATAAATTTATGATGATATATTGAATATTTTTAATCAAGTGGCTGGTATATTCAATACTTAGTTCACTTTACTGAATAAAACAACCTAGTATATTAAAATATCTGAAATAGGTATTTTAACAGGTTAATGAATGAATAACATGTAAAAAATACCGCACTATAATTTTAGGAAAAATGTATTTATACTGTAATACTTTTAAAAAGCATTTCTAATGAATGGTGTAACAATAATTCATTTTAATAGATAAAACAACAAACAACTTAATGGATTATATATATAATGTGTGTGTGTCTATTATGTACTTATACTGAAATACTTAAAAATATATATATTTATTTCTCAGTAAAATGTTAGTCATGCTCGAGATAAATATATATTCACGTCAATAAAAAATTCAGCAGTTTAAAATTTTTTCACATATCCTCTATTTATTACATTTTTTATCTTCCTCTTATAAAATGAATGGCAAATTAAGAAATTATAAGTCTTTTTGCAACAATTTAAAAGTAAATAAATAAAAAGTAATAATATACTATTTGCAAATTTTTAAATGTAGTTAATTTTTCAGTTTTAATTAAAGAAAAAAATATTTATATGGCAATTTATAAATAAATCATGTCTTAAAAAAGAAGGAGTGTACGCTTTCAAATTCTGCTGTTTATGAAGAGCTGTAAAACTAAAACATTAATTTTTATTTACGTATTCACGGTGATAGAAAAAAAAAAATTTGGTTCTTTAAAATTTTTTCCCATATTCTGTATTTATTACATTTTTTATCTTCCATATTATTTATAAAATGGATGACAAATTAAGAAATTATAAGTCTATTTTCATTAGTTAAGAATAAATAAATAAATAAATAAGTATATATATATATGTATATTTTTTTTTTCTATTTTTTTATTTATTTATTTATTTTTTTTTTTATGTAGTTGATTTTTCAGTTTTAATTAGAAGAAAAAAATATTTATATGACAATTTATGTCACCATGTCATAAAAAAGAAGAAGTGTACGCTTTCAAATTCTACTGTTTATGAAGTGCTGTAAAGCTAAGATATTAATTTTCATTTATGTATTCACGACAATAGAAATTTCAGTAATTTAAAATTTTTTACCATAGGGTAGGTGCTCCGGTGATTGGCATGCTCCAGTAATTGACATATATCCCGAAATAATTAATAAATAAGAAAAATAATAAAATCATATATTTTGCATATAAGAATTTTAACATTTTATGTCAAACACTGGAGCATAGGGTGCTAATAACTGGTAAAAAGAATAACTAGCAGTGTCAAACAATGAAACATAGGGTGCCAATTACTGATAAAATGAAAAACTGGCAGTGTCAATTACTGGAACATCGAGTGGGTGTCAAATAAAATTCATAAATAATAATAATAATAATAATAATAATAATTGTTATCAAATGTATATATTTTAACATATATGTGGTTCTGAATGTCTTTCATCCCATATGTACTAACTTAAGATTTCTAAAAATGTTTTCTGATGGCTAGAACATTAAAAACATCAGAGATTGCTCTACATGTGTCAATCACTGGCGCACTTACCCTATCTTCTATTTATTACATTTTCTATCTTCCACGTTATTTATAAAAGTGGTGACAAATTAAAAAATTACATATTCTTTTGTAACAGTTAAAATAATAATAATAATAATAATATGCTGATTGCAAATTTTTTTAATGTAGTTAATTTTTCAGTTTTAATTAAAAGAAAAATATGTATATTTCTATATTTATTTGACAATTTATGTCATCACGTTTTAAAAAAGAAGGGGTATACGCTTTCAGATTCTGCTGTTTATGAAGCACTGTAAAACTAAGACATTCATTTTCATTTATGTTTTCACGACAATAGAAGTTTCAGTAATTTAAAAAAATTTACCATATTTTATATTTATTACATTTTCTATCTTCTATATTACATACAAAAAGAATGTCTAATTAAGAAATTATAAGTCTTTTTTCAACAATTTAAAAATAAATTAAAAATCAAAAGTAATAATATACTGTTTGCAATTTTTTTAAATATAGTTATTTTTTCAGTTTTAATTAATATATATATATATATATATATGCGACAATTTATGTCATCATGTCTTAAAAAAGATGGGGCGTAAGTTTTCATATTCTGCTATTTATGAATGCTGTAAAACTAAGACATTCATTTTCATTTATAAAGCTTTACTTCTATAAACTTTTATTTCTAATCTGAAATAGTGTTCTTTAACACATTCATGAATTAATATCGTGTAAATTAAATCATTACATTTCTAAAAATACGCTAGACTGAAAAACTTTTAAAAAGATACTTTTGATAAAAAGATTAATTATGCTTCAGATAAAATATTCGTGACAATAGAAATTTCTGTTATTTAAAATTTTTTTCGCATATCCTATATTTATTGCATCTTCTATCTTTTATAATATTTACAAAATGGATTACATAGTTGCCAATTTTAGCACTTTTCGACTACCAGAAAAATTTAATAAAAACTTTTATTTTATTTAATCAGTGAAAACTATTACAAAATTATATAAAAGATTTCTATTAAAAATTTTTCCCATATCCTATATTTATTGCATCTTCTATCTTTCATAATATTTTACAAAATGGATTACATAGTTGCCAATTTTAGCACTTTTCGACTACCAGAAAAATTTAATAAAAACTTTTATTTTATTTAATCAGTGAAAACTATTTCAAAAACATATGAAAGGTTTCTATTAAAATTCGCCTTTAGCCAAAGAAGGATAAAGTTGGCAAGAAATTACAAATCCTTTTGAATCAGTAGGAGAAAAATAAAATAAAAATTAATAATATTTTGTTTGTATTTTTCCACTTTTAATTAAAAAAAAAAAAAAAAAAAAAAAAAAAAAAAAAAAAAAATGAAAGGGAGAGAGAGAGAGAGAGAGAGAGCTATTTATAAGACAATTTATTTCTCATTATGCCTTGAGGAATAAGGGGTGTGAGCGCTTTCAAATTCTGCTGCCATTTATGTAACGCTTTATAAGGAAGACATTCATTTCCTTTTATACATCTTTACTTCAAAGAGAGTTCTTTATTTCATAGCGAGAAAACGATAAAAAAGCTTATTTGAAAAAAAACCTAGTGATGAATTAGATTTCACAATATCAAGGTAAGTGTTTCTTTTTCTTTTTTGTTACTTATCATACAGTAAAAATGCCCCACAGAACTGGTATTCATAAATAACGAGCAAAATACCTTGAATAAACACCATAAAATGCAAGAACTCGCAACAGTTGTTTCGAGTTGAAAGAAAACACGACCCTTCCTCAGGCGAACAAAGTAGACACGAGTGCAGCAAAAGAGATGCGTTATCGCTTTGTTTGCAGTAATCGTGCCTACTTTGTTCGCCTGACGAAGGATCGTATTTCCTTTCAACCTGAAACAATTGTTGTAAGTTCTTACATCTTATGGTGTTCATTCGAAGTTTTTTGCTTATTGTTACTTATCATGTTCCATTTAAATAAAATTTTAAATACTTAACCACACTGAAAAATTTTATGGACCTTTTGGATCTTTTGTTTTATTGTGTAGCTCTTGTAATAAATTTAAGAAGGTAATACCTAAGCATCTGAATTCTAAATGTTGCATTGTCTAGCGTAAAAGTATTGCATTTCAAAACATTTTCTCACTCTAAAAATTGTCAGTTATTCTTTCATTTAAAACGATACAATTATAAGATAGTATCCTTATATCTTTCAGAAACTTTCTAGACTTAATCTGCTTTTTATTTTCTACACAATACATTAAAAATATATACTCTATATGTTCTTTATATTGTTTGTTTTTTTAATAGAGATAGTTAATGTCGTAAAGTTTTGATATTAAAATGTGCTTTAAATAAACAGCTCTCATAGATCATAATGTATCCGCATTTTTTTATGAGTATATGTACAAAAACCAATAGTGTTCTTTTCTTTTTTTTTTTTATATATATATATATATAATTATCAAGAAAAATTTTCCTAGTGTGCACTTAAATAACTTTTATCAGTTTCAGGGCATTCTAAAAATATTTATAGAAGTTAAAGTGCGAACACAAAGTCAATACATAAAGACAAATGATGTATTTAAAAAAAAAAAAAAAAAAAAATGAATAAAGAAGTCTAAGAGGTATGAAAAGTTTTTGAAAAGATGTATAAAATAAAAACAATATTAACAAATTAATCGGGACACAGTATTTAAATGCTCAAAATTTTAAAATTGAATCGCTTTATGTCTATGTATATGAAAAAAAATTTTATGTGTTAAATTTTTAATTTAATACTTTTGAAACATTAAATTCCCATCATTTATTCATTTTTAATTAATTCAACATCGGAAAAATTGTTTTAAAAAATCATCTCAAACATATTATATCATAAAAATAAAAACACATGAGAATCATATAATAACTAATTTATGTCATATATTATATTATTTTTCCCATAACATCCTGAAAATATTTTAGAATTAGAATCCCTTAAGAGAACCTCTCATATCCTAGGATATATTTTCCAGCTGTAAGAACGATGATTATAAATTTAATTGTTGCACATGAAATAAAACTGGAAAGTTCACTTATTGCAAGACTTGAGATCAACGTCAAAAAATATATTTGCATCGCGTCAGTAATTATAGATCGTTGCCCCACTTTACCCAATGTGAACAATTACTGAATCAGGGCTAGACATGCCAGCGTGACATTCATCTTTCTCTTTATAGTTTCACCATCCAAAACAAAACATTATCAAGCGAGATTGATACAATGTATGATACGAAGGAGGGATTTTCACGTGATCGACGCGTAAGCACTCAAACCAACTACGTAATTTCGAGTTTTTCCCTAAAATTTTATTGGCTGCGAATATTTTGGGCACTCTGAAGTTTCATTTTGAAAATCGTCTGCTCTTTTTGAAAAGATCCTTTTTGCCGGTGAATACGGCTTGTGATCAGACCTCCAAAATTTGCTGACTACATAGCAAAAAAAACTTGCTCCTTTAAAGATTATGTAAAAGACTATTTTTGTAAAGGTAAGTGGCTTTATTTAATGATATAAAATAAAAGTTTTTGTATAATGTTTTAAAATGTAAGAGTAAAAATAATATAATTTATATAAATGTATTTTTCATAAATACACGCTGAGATCTGAAGTGTAAACAAACAAATAGTATGAATCATTTCTCTCTCTCTCTCTCTATTTTCTTTTTCTTCTCTCAAATTTGTTTCATAAGATATTTTGGCGCATTTTGTTAAAACTATTTAGAATACGTAGTTAAAAGTCATTGTGTTTACTTATTTCGTTATTATTACAATTATTTCTTTTATCATGTGTCGATTATTATTATTATTATTGTTATTTTTAAATCTAATAAATCATATTTCAGCTATAGTAATATATAATTATTACATTTTTTTTTTTTTTTTTTTTATGATTTTTAAAAAAGTAAAAATTAAGTCAAATTTAAAGTAAAACATTTAAACTTATTACTTTTATAAGTAAAGATAAAATTGTTATTATTGGTATTTTAATGTATGTTTTAGTATTTGTCAGAAATTACTTTTTAACGTTTCGAGCATCAAAAACCTAAAATGCTTTATAAACATATAGCTAGTATTTAAATGATGTGTATATACAGGAAAAATCATCAATAGTAAAAAATTAATAAATAAGTAAATAAATTATGTGCATATATACAGTCGGTAACAAAAGTGTCCGAACAATGGCAAAAATTCCTATGTAAAAAAAGTACACTTCATACGGTTTTGTTAAATAAATCCTTATCGAATCATGTTCTTATGCTGACTAAGAACAAGGATTCGACAAGGATTTATTTAACAAAATCGTATGAAGTGTACTTTTTTTACATAGGAATTTTTGCTAATGTTCGGACACTTTTGTTACCGACTGTATGTATACGTGCTCTAATATGTTTGAAATTAATTTTTATTTTTCTATGGCATATTTATACATCTGCAAATGTTTCTTGTAATAAACATATTTCTTTTCTTTTCTTTCTTCCTTTCTTTCTTTCTCTCTCTCTCTCTTTTTTCCCGATATAAACTTCTATAGTAAAATCTAATGATATTTCATTGTAAATCCAGATCGCATATACTATCCTTAAACACATAATGATTTATTAATATACTGACAAATTTATGTGGGTTGCCTTTATTAATAGTTAATGCAGTAATGATTAAGTGCTATTAATCCATATTATTATTATTATTAATTATTAATTCATAATTTAAAAATTGGGGATAATTTAATTTTATGACCTAAAACAAAATATTCAATTACAAGTTTTTTTTTTTTTTTTTTTTTTTCCAACGTTCTATAACATACATATTATGGATTTTTTAAGTTTCTTATAACATTGTAACATGCTGTGAAATAGAACTACGCACATATCCTATTCTCTTTCTTAAAAAATTATTTAAAAAATTTTTAATACATTTTGCATTCATTTTAGTGATATTTTATTCGTATGTTTTTTCTTAGTTCGTTTTCTCATTTTTCTTTATCGTGGTAATTTTTACTTTCTCTTACCCATTAGGTAGAGAAAGTATTGTTTTTGGGTCAAATTTTCGAACGCGAGATTTTGTTATATTTACACGTTTTGAGGTCCCCTGAATACGAAAATCATGCTTTTAGCAAATGGTCTGTGTGTCTGTGTGTGTGTCTGTGTGTGAGTGTGTCTGTGTGTGTATCTGTGTCTGTGTGTGTGTCTCTGTGTGTGTCTGTGTGTCTGTCTGTTATCAGCATATCTCAAAAACAAATTATGGCAGAAAGTTCAAACTTGGTATTCTAAATGTGTATCATATAGGGATGCTACAGTAAGCTTTTCGTTAAGATCAAGCAAATGGTTCATGTACAGGGACAATCAAGAGAATTCTAATACATTACGTCTATGGGGGAAATTGCAGGAAAATAGAGTTTAACGTCTATAGACTGCACTAAACCAAATGAAACAAATATATATTTTTTGTAATAGAGACAGTTAACTGGGAAAATTTTTTTGTGTATGTAGGAGCCTCGCCTCCCCTCCCCTGGGGGGGAAGTCCCCCCTCGAGGGGAGTAAATTTTCATGATGGGTATCTTTCGAAAGAGCTCGCCAATACCTTTAAAACGAATGGTTGAACCATCGATCTGCGATAATTTAAAACAAAGTTATGGATTTTTTTTACTTTTAATGAAAAAAAAACTTTGAAAAAAAAATCGTACTTTTTTTTTTTTTTTTTTTTTTTAATATTGAGAATAAAATGGACTTTTTTTGGATATTTGGTGTTATACTACTTCTCTAATATGGAAATCGTCTGCCTTATCATAAAAGATAATTTTTTTAAATAATAATTTTAATAAATTATTTTTTAAAAAGAGAAATATTTTTTAATAACCGAATTAAATTCTATATAAATGTAGGTGCATTAATGAAACGGGGGGTTGAGGGGGGCGGTAGCCCCCCTCACACAGAACTAATTATCATATAAAACTCTTCAGAAGCCTAATATGAATTGTTTAACATAGGTTTACATAACAGTACTCGTTATCTTACCTATTAATCTGCAACCTGTATTTATAGTATTAAATTTCAGGGTAAGAGAAAGTCGTGTAAGTGACACACCAGATTATTTTTCTTTCTTTTTGCCGTCTTTACTTATTTATATTACTTTTTTTTACTGTGACTTTTTTTTTTTTTTTTTTTATAATAACAAATTTACTACAAAAGTCGCCGACTTTTGGAAATTTTTTACAAATGCTAATTTATCATGTATCAACAGAATATTTTCTTTAAATTAAATAAAAATGTATTCAGTTTCACATAGATTTAATGAATAGAGGCTAAATTGTGAATTTATCAATTCGCACTGACTTAATTCCTGAATGGCATTGTATTCCATGTTTCTTAAGATAACACTTCAGAGAATAACAGGAATTGATTCAAGGTGAATATTTTTATCTGCAAGATTCCGCTTGGTCTGTTGTGCATGTAAGGATACTTGCTCTACAGTTTTATTTTTGGGCAGGAAATAACATTGACCCCGTTTAATAAAATTATTTTTGTAATCTTAAGTAGATGATGTCTTAAATATATATTATACATGAATAATTAAAACATGTCCTGTGCCAAATGGCTAATTCTATATTTATAATTCACAAAGACATACTTTAAATTACAAATATGTTTTAAAATTTAAAATTTACTTACTTGTACCATAGCCTCCTAAATTAGATGCCTGTCGCGTGGCTCGGATTCATTGGAACAGTTGAAGCGGTAGACAGCGCCATCTGGTACAGATAGCGCGACTTTTTTATTCAACTGTCACCAATAATTTTAAGAAGTGATTTATGATATATATAATCGACGTTTCTTCGATTCTATTCGCCTTTTATGTATATCATATATCACTTCTTAAAATTATTGGTAACAGTTGAATAAAAAAGTCACGCAATCTGTACCAGGTGGCGCTGTCTACCGCTTCAACTGTTGCCAAGTTTCTGAGCCACGCGACAGGCATCTAGTTTAGGAGGCTATGCTTGTACAATGAAAGTTATACTATGTCAGGCACAATGAAAATAATAATGGTCTATTGGCCTGGGGATGATCTTGGTTTAATTCTTGGATATATTGGTGACTAAATTTGACGAAAAATAGTAGCTTAAGACTACCCAAAATCTGGATGCTCTATCTCAAGTAGGAACGAAGTTACTTGCCTTTTCAAGAATTATCTGTAGATTTTTCGCGACAAAACATCGCCAAGTGTTATGTTTGTTTGTAATGTTTTTATGACGTATGATTTTATTATGATAAAAATGTAAATTTAGCAAAATTAATGAATCCATATCTATTTACATATATTAATGGAAGTATAAACTGGTATTATTAAGGAAGTATAAAAAAATAATTTTAGGGCTTTGTGTTTCTTGAGAGATGGGAAAAGAATGATAATTGCTTGAAGCGTATTTCGATTATACTCCGGTTGAAAAGAAATTTCGTTTTTTATGTAGCATTTCTCTATATATTAAAAAAAAGTGACTGTCACTGGCGTCAATTTCTTTTGTCTGCGACAGCATCTTCTAACGAAGGGCAGGGTCCTTCGCGTCATGAGAGGTATTAATGTGTTCTGAGTACTCCAAGGAAGACATTTCGGCCGCTTAGAAATTTTTATCATTTTAATTAAAGAAGTTATCGACTAAAAACGACAAGTTTATGAAGGTACTCTATTTGTCATTTTGAAAAAAGTTTCTCCCAGTGACGTTGTTCTTCTGTCATGAAGTCATTTTACACGAGAAAATTAAAATATGATCCATGGTTGTACGTAGGTAGGTAGGTTGGCTGGATTTAACGTCGCACCAGTTCTGCGCTATGGGTAATTGGCAACGGTCTGGGACGCACCCCTAGAGATGTTCCGGAGACATGTCATCACAATTTTGAACCTTCACGTAGGGGATCCCCCTACGCTTTGGTGATCCCCAGAGGTATAGTGGAGATGGGAACATGGAGGACTTTGCGACCACGACAGATTTTATGTGCACCAGTCACCATTAGTGTACACGATGGTCTTTGGCCGGCTCAACTATCGAATCGGCAATCTTCCAATTACGTGTTCAGCGCTTTACTGACTAGAGTACCACGGCCCGAAAACATAGATGTAAAAAACAAAGAAAATAAATATCAACTTTTTTTCTCTACTTTTAGAAAATTAATCTTCTTACACGGGAAAATTAAAATATGATTCATGGTTGTAGGCCCTGTGGCAGAAATTTATTATGCTTTCTGCGACAAGCTTCATCAACACCAAAATCTTTCTGCAGGAATAGTTTGTGGAGTTAACATTTACGAATTCAAAATAAATTATTTTTAACTAGTAAATAATATTCAGTATAACGAATGTATTTAAATTTTAACTAGGCACAAATGTATATATCTCCACTATTGCAAGAAAATACTCTTCTCTTTCTTTTTTTTTTTTTTTTTTTTTTTTTTTAAGAAAGATGAAAATAAATCTATTGATCTTAACTGCTTCAGATTTTTTGTTCACATTGGTATACAATATTGTTTATAAAATATTCAATGAATTCAAACCATAAAATGAAAGTAACACATCAAAAATAATCTGCAAATTTTTTTAAGCCATTTAAATAATGAAATGTCTAAATTAAACAAATGTTACAAATACTTTTAAAATTTCATTACTTTTTTTTAATATTAAATATATTTATTTAAACACACAAATGCACTTATTTCATAAGGTGCAAACCAAACAACATAAAATATAATACAAAACTCAAAATTAAAATACAACAAATTAAAAGTAAAAATTAATATAAAATACTGAATATCATAGTGAAATATAAATAATTTACATCATTTATAGTTTTTGAGATTATTAGAAAGATTCACGATAACATTCTAATACACAAGATCCATTTTTTTGTATTATATACAAATAGCACAAAGATGTGTATTTGATAACTAAAAAATGTGATTTGACATTAAAGAATTCAAAATGTATAATTATACTATCATTTAAATACATAAAGTAAAACAGAATACAAGATCTAAGTAACACAATTATAGACAAAGCATAGTTGAAATATTTTCATAAAGATTAAGGCAAGTGAAATATTTAATTTTTAAGGAAATTTTGAAATCTGAAATGTAACAGATTTCATGGATAAAATCTATAATAGAAAATAATGATTACAGATGAATGAAATAAATAGAAATCAATTAAAAGTAATATTTGATACGAATAAGTAAACGAATAAGTGAATAAAAATAAATAAATAAAAGCATTTGCTGTTTAATTAGTATTTATTCAAAACAACAACTATTAGATAAAATTCCTTTTGCTTACAATAATAATAATAATAATAATAATAATAAATAAAGAAAATATTCAACAAAAGCTTTGGTTTGATTTTTATTCAAAATAACTATTTAATTTGCAATATTTCAATAAAAAAAAAAAAAATAAATAAACATTTTTTAAAAATTTAAATGTTTAAAAAATGAAACGAACACGCTGTAGAAACTAATGATAAGAGTATTTCTGTAAAATAAATTAATAATTTTTTTAACGATTTCATATGCTTAAACAACAAAATTTAAAACTAAGAATTTTAATCACAATTAACATAATTAATGATTAGTAAAGAAAAAAATTAGAAAAGTTACCAATTTTATAACTTAAGATACCCATTAATATTTATTGCCAAGGTCTTTTACTACATGTAAAATGCTAAATATCAATAAAGTATTTTTAAGATTCATTTCTTAATTTTCTATTGTTTGAAGCAAGGTTTGAATCTTCATTTTTTTATTTTGCGTATAACTACAGACGTTACAAATTTTCCCATAGTCTTATTTCTGTATATATTTGTGAAATGTATTGCACAGTTTGAACCAAACATTAAAATTAATGCAGCTTTAAATAATTTACGTGTATTTACTACCACGCACGTATGTACGCTTCGCATACATTAAAGGAAAAAAAAAATCACTAGATGCAACTAATTTGTCGTGCGCAAATCAGAAAATGTATGAAAATCGGTACAGCAGCAATCACGCACTTAAGAAAAAAAAAAAAAAAAAATCACTGGGTGCAGCTATTTTGTTATGCATGAATCTGAATATGCATGAAATATGAAATTCGGAAAATGGTCGCAAAGCCACATTCTTCGAAAAAACACCATTTTGCAATACAATAAGTACGCACGACACGAGCGGCAGGCGCGGCGCGAAAACAAAGTTTGGAGACACGAAAATGAAGTTCCGATGTGAAGAAGTTACCTGTGAAAAATGTCGATACACTGAATCATATCACCGCATCACGAATCGCTAATGCATGCCGTATCAAAGCTAACCCAAGTGAGTTATAAGCTTTGCCTCCTCTCCTTTTTCAGGATTGAAGCGATCGTACCTGCAGGAACGAAAATTTGTTCTGCAGAACAGTTTATAAACCATTCTTTGAGTTTCTTTCTCTGTCTCTCCTTAAAAGAACAAAAAAAATAGCAAAATTTATTTGACTTAAGTAAAATCTTTCTGCAAGAACATTTCTGTTTCTGCGACATTGTCGCTGTGTCGCCGTGTTTCTGCCACGGGGGTTGTAGGTAGGTAGATAATTAGGTAGGTTGTGATTGACGTCGCACCATTACTGCGCTATGGATAATTGGCGACGGTCTGGGACGCACCCCTACGAATGTTCCGGAGACATGCCACCACAGTTTTGGTCCTACACGAAGGGGATAGCTCCCCAGCTTCGGTAGCCCCCAGAGGTTTAATTTTGATGGGAACACGGAGGATATTGTGGCCACGGCATATTTTACGTGCACCAGCCACCATTAGTGTACACGACGGTCTTTGTCCGGCTCGAGAACCAAACCCACCATCTTCCAATTACGAGCTCAGCGTTCTTCCGACTGGGGTACCGTGGTCCGGATTTAAGGTTGTAAAAAAGAAATAAAAAGGGTCATATACTAAAGCTGTAATGTAAAATGGTCTAGATATTATGATTTTCTTACTATTAAATATATATATATATATATAAATATTATATGTTTCAATTTGATATTGAATATGAGGATTTCCATAATAATTTTCTGCTTTTCTCTTGTAATATGCACTATTAATATTCCATTTCAGTGAAAGAAAGCGGCTAATAGGCGGGCAGAGTTCTACATGTGTTAATAAGTAAAGTGAGTCGGGGAGGAGGCGAAGCCTCTTTCGGGGGTTGGTGAGAGGAGCGAGCAGGGGGCAGAGCCCCCTAATATTGTTAAAAAATTACATGTATACATTGTAATTCTATTAGTGGTTCTATTATATACGATTTATTTCATATCATTTGTTTGCCATCTGAACTAAGATTAAGAATATTGATCTGGTTTGTCGCTCTGTGGTTATTTTTTATTATTTATTTATTTTTTATTTTTTTTTTTTTCACGTTAGGAGTAATTAGACTGGGGCTTACTCTGTAAAGCGGATTCCGAATCACTGCGAACATCCATGCCTGACCCGAGAGTCGAATTTGACACTTGTTGACTGAAGGCCAGAGCTCTAACCATTCAGTCACAAAATAGGCTTTTAAAATAATGAACGGTGTTTATAGAATCTATAATCCTTATAGAGAGATGGACAAAATAATAATAATAATAATAATAATAATAATAATAATAAAAATCTAGTATATTGCTGTTTGTATGGGTCTTTCTTTAAGTGCGATGCAGTATTATACGTTTTCAAGCAAAACAAAAATGAAGTATTTTAACGTGTATGGCTTTTATCTAACGTCTGTGGACTTTGTTTAAAGCTACATAATTTAACATTGTAATATATCATTGTCTGTTGAAATAATTGAGTGTAATTCATAAAAGCTTAATTAACTCTTGAATACGATCATCTGGATGATAAAAACCTGCCATGTCTATAAATACTGCGTCAATATTTCATCTATGTTATTGTTTTTATATTTATAGGAGCAAGTAACTGGAATACAGCCTAACTGGATAACCATGTGATAAATTTTGGCTTTCCACATATTTATCTTAAAATTTAAGTATTCATGAAGTACTAGGAGGCAACACAAAGCTTTAGTTACAACAACGAAAAAATAATCGAAATTGAAACTTAAATTTAATTGTCATTCTTAAGACTATTCTACATAGGCATCATACGTTCATTTCTCCCAACGTTTTTTGACCTAACACAGGTCGACATTTTAGAAAAGAGAGAATGCGAGTTATTTCAATTCATGGCTTCCTGAAACTAAGCAAATCAGCATTAATAGCTGAAATTTACAGCATTATGTGCTTAAAGGATAAATTATAATATTTTTATATCCAAAATAAATTTTATCCGGATATTTCCTATTTTTTAATAATAATTTAAATTTTATGGTACCCCCTACTTATTATTCTCATGGTTCGTACGGCCACGCCTTTTATCAAGGACTCTTCCACCAGTATTTTTAGTTTTTTTTTTTTTTTTTATCAAAAATTTCTATATAGTATTAGTGGAGACGGACAATGATTCTGTTAAAATTAATGACATCTGAGTTGTGGTGATGAAGGGCTCCCTAAAAACTCCTGTTATGCCCTACAAATGCAGTTCTTCTACTTCTACTACTGTTCCTAATACTGATCTGTTACACTACAATATTAATTTGGTTTGCCCTTTCTAGACTAATAGCTGAAGTATGACAAGTCTATAATTTAAATTTCGTTCATGGTTTCCGATAAGGCTAAATTGGTGCGTTGCCGCTTTAATAGCAGCACTCGTGCCTACTTTGTTCGCCTGACGAAGGGTTCTTTCCACCGAAACAATTGTTGTGAGTTTTTTGCATTTTATGATGTTTATTCAAAGTTTTGCACTTATCACTTATTAAATTTCATTGGTATCTTTTGGATTTTATTTCCCAGTTCAAAAGTGATTTTCTTCTAAACTCACGTAAATACTTGTTAGGGTTCCCACGGAAGACAATTCACCCAGGTCTTATAGTGCCCTAGCGTAGTCAGACATGCCACCTTTATAATTTATTCTGGAGAATTATACGAACCTTTTTTTTTTTTCTTCTCTCCACCACTTTTCACGAAAAGTATTTTTTTTTTCTTATCTAATCGTAATTACATTTTGGAGACAATCAAACTACAAATGAAGTGTCATAAAAAAATGCAAGTACAATTATTGTTAAAATGACAAAATAAATCTAAAATCAGTTAACAAAATAAATTTTATTTTCAAAACAAAACTTTTTTTTTTTTTTCGGTGTAAATAAAGTACGAGAAGGTATGATGAAGTTTTAATTATTACTGAGAAATATCCAATATATTTGTATAAAATTTACTCTGCATGTTAATGGATCCGTAAGTGCATAATGTTATAAATTCCACCTAATAATGTTGCTTTGTTTGGTTTCAAGAAGCCGTAGAATGGAGTAACCCCGTTTTCGACGCAGTCTGCTCAGTTCTACAATGACGGCATTCAAAAGGTCAAGAATCGCAGGTGAAAGTATTTAATTCTTTGTTGTGAGTATGTAGAGAAGTCATAAGAATAACAAATAAAAATTAAGTTTCTATCTCGATTATTTTGTTTAAGGGCCCGCTACACTCACAGTCGCCGGAAGCCGAAGCTAATGTTATTCTATGGGGAAAATTTTCTTTACAAATAACTTATTAACTAATACATATTTTTGAATTCTGTTTTCACATTCTGCAAATTCCCAGCTGTTAAATGGACGGACCTTTTTTAAAAAATTATTTTTATATTTTTTTATATTTTATTTTGAAGCTGCAAAGTACGAATTTTCAATATGTGAATTTTTTTCATTTTGCAATTTCAAAATAAAACATTAAAAAAAAAAAAAAAAAAAAATACATTTTTGAAAGAGGTCCGTCAATTTAACAGTTGGGAATTTTCTGAATGTGAAAACAGAATTTAAAAATATGTATTAGTTAATAAGTTATTTGTAATGAAAATTTCCCCATTGAATAACATTGGCTCGGGCTTCCGGCGACGGTAAGTGAAGAGGGCCGTTAATAACAATTGAGATTGTACGATACATCTACGTACAACATTAATAAAAATGGCTCGTGTTAAAAAAAAAAAAAAAAAAAAAAAAAATTGAAATTACTTAGATAAAAATAAGAGGCAGACAAGTGAAGTAAAAGCTAGAAAGGGAAACAATAATCTTTTTTAGAAACGTGTACTTATGTAACGCACTTTGTTCTCCTTCTCATTTAGCTCCAGCATCAATCATTTCCGGTGTTCTCACCGCACTCTGTCTCTGATATTCTCTAAGAATGTTTCTCTATAATTCAACGCTTATGAAACACAAACTGTGCTGTCATATATTTTCTTTCAGTCATCAAAATAGCTTAGATTAACCCTTGCTAATTATTTAAAGTTTTTCTTTTCCAAGTTTCTTGTTATCTTGCGTGAGTGGTTTCAAAGAACGGATTTGTAATTCAGTCGTTTTAATTGATATTAAATTTTTATTTTATTTTATTTATTTTTTTATTTTTTAAGAAAGAAAGAAAGAAAATGAAAATGAAAACGTGTTAAAGTCGATTGCTGTATCTACATGTAAATATAATATAGAAAGTAAAAGTGAAATTTATCAGCATCATTATAAGTAATTTTTAAATACAGAGTTTTGGAATTGGCACCGCCTTGTAAATAAGTGATCCTATGAAAACTATTCCTTAATTGGTACATTGCAAATAAAAATAAATCTCTTTCATTACTGACTATTTTCTTTCATAAAATTAACTATGTGATGCATTTTACGTAGACAGAGAACAATAAGGAATAATATATTGAAAATATGTAATGCTAAATAGCAGGAGTATTCTTTAATTAATATTCTGTTAAGCGATGATATATAATTTGGATGCCTAATAAAAGGACTGGAACATGTACTCAAACAATTGTAATATTTAAAAGTTTAAATTAACCCTGTATTATATATATACATCAATATGAAAAAATTAGCATTTTTAATTTTCGAAAAGTTTTAGGTTTGAAACATCTGTATATTGAAATTGGTAAAATTCAAGTAATACTTAATTTGATAAATAAATAAATAAATTTGTAAGTAAACATTGTAAATTGCAGAAACTCGCAACAGTTGTTTCCACTTAAAATAATAGCACGGCCCTTCATCGCATGAAAAAAAAAACTAGGTACGGGAGCATCATTAAGCAGCAAAGTGCACTCTCACCCACTAAGAAATTTAAAGTAACTTCTGTATATGGTTTCCTCTGGAACATCATTTGTTAAATTTCAGAGTAGTGCTGTTATCTAATGAACAAAAGATGAACAAAAGTTTAAATATTGATTAAAACAAAGAAAAATGTTGCATTAAAAAAAAAGTTAAATATTTGATTTTACAGCGAAAGCCGCGAAACTCAATAAGTCATGCCCTCCACTCCCCCCTCCTGAATATAATATATATATATATTATGTGTGTGTAGAGAGAGAGAGAGAATATAAGAACTCTGAAAACTATGCGTAACAAAGTTTTTTTTTTTTAACATAAAAACCAGAAATAACGCGTCAAATGAAGTTTAATTAAATGTAAATTAGAAAAAAAAACAAAAAAACAAAGGAGAATAATTCTCAAATAATTTCTCTTTGCAACATCGTTATCAAGAGCAAATTATTGAAAGAGGGAATAAAACTAAGATGTTTCTGATAATAGCAGTGGATTAAAGAATCTGAAATATAGCTACTAATTTGCTCGTTATCTCAGTATAATAATAATAATAATAATAATAATCAGAGCTAAACAAAAATACCTATCAATCTATAATAATAATATTATAATTGATGCTGTCGGGCCTTTTTGTTGATATAAAAAATAGTTTTTATTTGCGTCATAGATATCATACATCGGTAAAGCATTGCTGAAAATAGAAACGAATACACGAGATCGATATAAGAGCCTGCTTTAGTTTGTTTTTTTACCCTTTCTTGTAGAGATTTTTCTTTCCCTTGATGTATTCATATTCTTATTTAGAGACATGTATCAAAGTAGATTCTGCTAAACACGCAAGTGAAAAAACATATTCTTATTTTTTTTTCTGTCCATCAGTTAAATTTTTTGTTAGCATGTTAAAAATAAATATATAATATGCTATGAAGTTTGTAAGTTTATTTTAATAAAAACTAACTTAATTAATAGGACAATAATCGAAGATAGTAAGAAGAAAAATATATATGTCTCAGCAATCAGCGTATTTTGCGATTCATACATGCAATTCGACATACTCCGGAGCATTTATGGAAGAAGAAAAATGTCTCTAGATATAAATAAAAATAATAATGTAATTTAGTTTTATTTGTCCTTTAAATGGAAATATAAAATTGCTTCAAAGTATCAAAAGTTCGAATTAAGGATTTTCGATTTATAAAAATTCAGTTCAACTTGCTTTTTTTTTTGAAGTTCTAATCAATTTTAGCTTAGTCCGGTTAAAAGGCCTATGTCTTTTCGAATGGATAGGTTACTGAATGTTTACAATAACATTATTTATAAGCAGATTCAAAATCGACATTTTACGGGTTCACTTCGTTCAGTTGAAAGCTTGTTAGGAAATAGTTGCATAAACATCGTTATTTTTGGCAAGGTACAAAATAAAATCATGAAATTATTAAAAGTGAAATTAATCTAGGTTTGAATTAATAAAGATTAATTTTATTTTAATTTCGCCCAATAAATAAAGCTATAAATTATCAGGAACCGATTTATCCTGAAATATCTACAGTTTTAAGTAAAATTATGCTCCTTTATTGTCATTTTAGAATTGTGAAAGTATGTCATGCCGGTATGATTTATTTTATTTATTTATTTATTTTTTAATTGTCTATTAGCATTCCAGAAGCGTTTGAAGCACGAAACTGGTTGCAAGAATAGCTATTTCATTTCCACTTTCATGAAACGAAATATGCGTGACATCACCTCAAAGGTAGGCAACACGTCTAGAGGTTATAAACTTTCCGATAATGATTCATATGATTAAGAGATATATAAAATTCGAAAAAACGTTTAAAAAATCATTTTAAAACGATTGTGTGTTAGCTCTTGTAATTTTAATTGTAGCTATGTTAAATTGTGAACTTTATTTTAATCGCATAGTTAGATTTTTGATCAGTATTGCTTAATATTTAAAGTGAAATATAATTTAATTGAACATTTACAGAAGATAGTAATTTAATTGAACATTTACGGAAGATGCTTTAAGTAAGACTTTCTCTCATCCGTATATAAGCTTATGTATCATCTTTAGTCATCATGTAATTTCCGAATTAAAATTAAAATGTAACAAAATTGTGAAATTTATATTGATTCGGACTTGCCAACTTATATAATTTACTCTGGAGCATTTTTAGTCCCGTCTTTATTTCACACCACTTTATTTATAGAATAATTTTCTACACTATATAATTACGATAAAGTAGGAAAGAATTAATTACACTAAAAAAAAAAAAAAAAAAAAAAAAAAAAGTGGTATTAAGAGAAGACGGGACTAACAATGCTCAGCAATAAAATATAAAAGTTGCTAACTCTGTTGATTTATTTTTGATAATGAAACATATAAGAAACTCACAAACTAATCTAAGTATTAATACTTTCTATCGTTATACTTTTATGACTTGTTAAAAAAATATTTCAAAACACAGTGACATACATAAAGGATAATTTATATTTAATATTATTTAATATTTTTCTAGTGTTAGAAGACCATTAAAACCCCATTAAAAAATAAAAATTCTTTAAGAACTAGTATATCCTAATACTTTTTTAAACATTTTAAACTTAACTCTTAATCACATTTTCTTACTTATTAGACATTTTCTTCAACATTTAAAACTAACTATAAAATAATTAGGATTTGTAACTTTGACCAAATGTAAGTATAACATATTTCGGGTTAAAATGCCAAATTATTTTTTACAAGATATAAAAGTGACTAGGACCTGTTTCCTACGCATAACAATCCAATTTATTTACTTAATGTTCATTTGATTAAATTCATACTTGCGGACGCGACATTATTTGCTGAAAGATGAATAATTCCAACTTTCGTGTGAGCAGTTATTGTTAGTCAGATGTCCACCATAGATAAAGTAATAAGGCATAGATTGATCATCGCGGGGAAAGATGTGATTCCTATTCACTCGCGGAAAGACGGTCATTTACCCTGTAATGGACATCTTTCCCGAGTGAATACACACGGATAATTTAGCAAATAAAATTTATGAATAATTTATGTATTAAAGATGAATGAAAAGCTCCAGATACAGTTTCAATTTTTTTTTCATTTTTGAATAAATAACGACGTTTAAAGAATTTCATCTTTTACATATACTATTGCTGTTTGGTAAAACTTTAATTACATCTACTTTGTTTTCAACACATAACACAAGGGAACATGCAACTGTGAACCTAAATAACATACATCTGTTTCAAGACATTCCACAAATATTTACAGACATTAGAGCGCAGACGCAGACAGACAGTCAAACCAATGTCACAAAACTTTTTTAACTTTGTGGGAAAATGCTAAAAATACTAAAATTTCAAAGTCAAAACTTTATGATTAGTTCCACTTTAGCATAAAAATAAAGTTTACGCAGCCCTGAGGGACAACTATGTTTTTTCTTTTTTTTAAACAAAATAATGAAAAAATATTTATGTTTTGTTAAGTTTTATTACTCTTTCATTTTAAGTTAAATTTTTATGTATACACTAAGGGAAAAAAAAAAAAAAAAAAGCCGCTGATTCTCTATTTCTCTTTCTGCAATCGCCAATTTTATTGTTTTGAAAGTAAATTTTCGGACAGATTTATAACGTCGTGTTCCACGTACAATTTAGGATTGAGCATTGATCCAAATATTAAAAAACAAGATACAATTGTTCGAAAAATTATAATTTTAGAAAGTATTTCAAAAACGGCAAGAATAAGGCAATTAAACAATACCAATAAAAGTATTAATTTTAGAGTGAAAATCAAAAAATATTTTGATATACGGGATGTCAAAACGATTAAATGTTAACGAAATATTGGTGAGCTGGTTTTTAGTAAGACATAAAATTTTTTGGCTGTTTAAACTGGAAATTTGTCTCTAGGCGGCCATGTTGATCATCCAATTGAGATGCCCGCAAGTTAAAAAGCCAGTTCTTAAGAAATCTGTTTGTATTACATTTAGAACATAGAAGGGATTCAGAAAGACTGTTTAGTAACATAATTTCTTTTTAAATACAGTGCAACAACGAGTAAACAACGATTAAATTTAAATGCCAGAAAATCTGAAAAAAAAAAAAAATCCATTCTTAACAAAAAGAATTAGGAGAGCAAGACTTTAGAGGGTTAAAAAAATTACAAAATTATCAGTTAATTATTGGGCTGAAGTGGTTCTCTCCGATGTGTCAAGTTTAATTTATTTCGAACTACCGGAAACAAGCAGGTCTGATGACGAAAATGTGACCGACTTAATGAAAATCGCATTTTTAAAACAGTGACACATTCTCCGTACATTATGATACGAAAGTGCATAATATTTCAATTAGTAAGGCAAATTTTCATGTTCAAGGGATCAATTAACCCGAAATAAAACTCGGTCATTAAAAAATTGATGCCTGACCGACTATTTTGGAGGTATTTAAGACTTTTCCACATTTAGCATTTCAAGATGATAATGCACCTTGTTACATGGAGCCTGTTGTACGAATATTTGATTCAAGTTGTTAAAATTACCTATCCATTCCCATGAGCTTCTCTAATTTTGTAAGTTATCATAACTTTTTTTACTTAAAGTTAAATCTCACAAAGAATATCATAAAATTTCTTCTTTACTAGACCTGAAAGCAGTCCTAATCTCAATCCGCTCGAAAATGTTTAGTCTATAAAAGAGGGTAGGGATTTGAAATTTGTAGCCTAAAACCTTGCAAGAACTAGAAAAAATTATTTATGATATTTGGCGCAGTGAAATTTCTGAGTTTCATGTTAAAAAACTGTAAAATACTATGCCATTGCGCATTAAAGCAGTAATTCCATATAAGGTGGAATTATCCAATGCAGAACACATATTTTTATTAATTAATTGCTAGATCTAACAAATAAATAGTTTTATTTCACACATTAAGATATAATGTGTTTATTTCATATAATAAATCATAATAGAATACAAAGCATATGTCTACTATATTACGTTTAAAAAGAAAATTTTATGTGGATTTTTATTAAATACTTCTTAGAGTGTAATAAGGCGGATTATTAAATCAAAAATATACATAAGTGTCATATTATGACTTCCGTGTTATACAAACATAACAGTTTTATTTATTTCAATCATTAGTTTTAAATTATTACAAACACAAAAGGTTTAAGTCAATTTTTCTGCAGTGCGGCTTTTTTTTTTTTTTTTTTTTTTTTTTTTTGTCCCTTTGTGTATATTAAACCTTGCGCCGCTGCTAATTATATTTAAAAAATTTTTGAAAATTCCATATTACTTACTAATATAAAATCTTAAAAAATAGTCACATTTAAAAAAAAAAATTCAATAAATATGAAAACAGTATTTATTTTATGATAATAACAAAGCAACTGGTTATAAAAATTATATTTTTCATAAATTAGTCAAATATATTTTATTGGTGAAAACTTATCTCATTTCCTTTCATCTATTTATTAGTACAATTAAAAGCCACACAATATTTCGGCATTTACAAAATTTATCAACACTCTATTCTATTACTATTGCCGAATTTCAATACCCAATAATGGTTAATGCCAAAACTTTTTTCCAGCATCAAAATTCTTTGGTCGATAACACGGGGATGATAGATCTATATTCTATATCTATGGAGTCAACTGACAAGTAAACCTTCTCTCCTTTGATACCGGTTTTCCGGAAACCCATATATTTTCTGAAAGCTTATGTCACAAGTATAAAAACTGTGAAATCTTAGGGGCAGAGGGACAAGCGTTTAGGAGATACAGGGCCCACAAAGTATCAGTAAAGTGTGTATAGAGGGACATATTCCCATAAAAACGTCTCTATTCCTTGTATGTTCCCGTATATTGCTGTCAAGTACTAACGTATTGTATGTCTTCTTCTTACATTGCTTCTTATTATATGGATACTATAGTCGTTGTGGTGGCCTTGGTCTCCCGATTCGGAACAAGTAATCGGTCTCCGAATATCAAGGAATCGGAGATGATAAAACACATAATTATTCTCCTGGAAAATGATATGGAGATTGTGGAAGGGATCCGGACATTAGGGTTTGCTAGAGGCGATGGATAAGAACGGGCGAGGATATGGACTTCGAAGATGATGGTGTCTATAAGGAACAGCAATGCTCGTCGCAACAGTCACAATCTCCAACTTCTGTCATGACATATTTTGGTCAAGTACGGCTAATGACAGGAAGAAAATTCTGCTTTTAGTGGATTCATCGTGTTCTAACAAAGATCATGCATTGTCTGCTTCCGAAGTACTTGATGGTAAAGTCCTACAAAAAGAATTGGTACCTGAAGGATGTACAGGAAAGATTTAGCCTCTGGATATTCATTTTTTCAGACACTAGAAATCTTTTGTTCTTTACATAATGGAAACAATTATTATCGTGACACATGAGGCGATAGTTTTCTGGCCCTGCAGTCTTTTTTCCCTATATCAGTTCAATGCTTCTCGTTTCAAGAACTTGATTAAGTATGCTTTTTATAAAAGAGGATACTTGGACGACAAACCTGGAATGTGGATTGCGCCAATGGATTACTGCTTCAATCCATTGACAAATGATGAGTTTGCAAATGTGCGGCTATCGCTTTTGTAAAATGTGCCCATTTTGTGAACTGTCTTTCTGCCCGTCTCACTGTTTATTTGGTGAATTGTACATTGATTGTCTCTTGTAATGGACTTCGTTTGAAGTCAGTAGCAAGTATCCTGTTTCGTATCCAGTAACGTATACTGTTTCTTTTCAACGAGTTGTTTCTTCCTTTATAATGATACCTCCACCTTCTTACCATATTATTAGTTCATAGAAATACGTGAAACGAACATTTTAGCGACTTTTGGTGTCATCTTTCCAACATTTTATGTCCTAAAACTCCTAAACGCTTATCCCTCTGCCCCTAAGATTTCACAGTTTTTCTACTTGTGGCATAAGCTTTCAGAAAATATATAGGTTTCCGGAAAACTGGTATCAAAGGAGAGAAGGTTTACTTGTGAGTTGTTCACTTGAGTAGCATTAATGCGATATTCAGAGGAACCCTGACCTGGTAACTTTTCGCTCTTGTCAAAATTAATTCGACCTAGCTCCATCTAAAATATTTTAAGTATATAGTAGCTTGTTCGATATTAGTTTTTCTTAAATATCTAACTGTTTTCTAGCACAAAAAGAAACATGTAAAGTATTAAGGTCCAGTAATTTTAATTCAGCAGCAATATTTTGCGAACTTTCTTTAACTTGCATTGTTTAACGTTAAATATTTATTGCTTAATTACAGTGAAATATGATTTAATTCAACATTTGCGAGAGATGCTTTAAATATTACTTTTTTTTTTTTTTTATGAGTTTTACTACTTTCATTAACCATAATGTGATTGCTGAATTTAAATAACTAATGTAACAAAATTATAAAACTTATGTTGCTTTTTCTAATCCATTGGGTATAATGAAACATGCAAAGTATACTCAAAAACTAATCTAAATATTGATAATTACTAGAGTTATTATTCGACGAATTGTTAAACAAATACTGTCAAACTGTCAAAATTAATTCGTCCTTTCCATCTAAAATATCAAAAAAAAAAAAAAAAGTAGCTCGTATTCTATTAATTGTTTTGAAATATCTAACCGTTCATTTTCTAGCACAGACAGAAAGCCCTATCAGTTGATTCAATCGTTATTACTCCTGAAACAGGATAAATATAATTAAACTTCCTCTATAAAAAGCATCTTGCAGCTAACGAAGACGAGTGGATTGCCCTCAAATTTGGTATGTGGACGATTCATTAGTTATTTTCAGATTAAAATCTTAGAAAAATAAGGATAAGAGTCCCATCCGCATAATGGTGAAATTGAAGTGTAATTTTTATGGCATTTGATGGTTCTTAATATATTAGCAAATTTTTTTGATTGCTGTATTACATTTGTACCGGGTGTCCCAACACAAGGTTCTTAAACCTCTATGGGACATAGGGTATAAATCTAGATGAATTGCAATAACATATGCAACGAGGGCGAAAATGACATGGGTACACGGTAGAGTACCTCGGAAAAAATAAATAAATAAAAGTAAAGACACTAATTTATGAGTATGCGGTTTATTGAAGGATACTCGATTTTGAAGTCTATATTTTCTACAATGAATTAGATTAACATTTATATCTATCTTTGTAAGATGATGAGTATTATTATTATTTTTTTTAAACTTGAGCTAGTTACGAACTAAGATATATGGTAATATGGTCTTCAAATTTTGTTTTGGAAAGTTGGAAAGTTATTTCTGCTCCACAGAATCCTGAGTTTTCTTTTCTTCTCGTTTATCACTAGGTTTGTATATGTAGCATTTCTTGCTTTTCTGTCTAATTTTTAATATCCGTGATTAATTATGTCGCCTTTTATGCACTGTTAAAATTTTTGTCCTAGATTGAACCAAAATGTGGTACACAGCAGCTGCATCTATAAGATGTTGAAAGGTATTATAATAGTTTGGTGCTTGGTTGAACCTAAACTTGGTACTAAAGTAGCTACAAGCATAAAATGGGGAAATATTTTATCGTGATTTGGTGCTATTTTTCAACAAGAAGCACCAAATCATGGTAGAGCTTTTTACCATCGCATAGTTGCAACTACTGTAGTACCAGGTCTTAGTTCAACCTGGCATAGTCCAACTACTCTTGTACTAAATTTGGTTCAAACTAGCACTGACATTTTCAACAGTATAAATACAATAAGAATATACCAAAGGATATTTTTAACTTTGAATCTTTCAGTCGCTGTCTTTTCGAAATATATATGTATTTTATTTTTTTATTTCTTACATCAGAAATGTGAAAACTTGTAAAGATGAAAAAAGGAATAGGCAACGAAAGAGTGAAAATCCGAGCGTTGCTGCAAAGCAATTGTGCAGGGGCGAAATGGTAGAATAGTGAAACTTAATGGAATTTAGTCTGAAGCTTCAAAAATGGATCAATTTTGAGAAGTTTAATGGGGAATTGATTGAAATTAAATAAACACGATGTCGTACTATACGACAGCTTTCATTCTTAATGAAACTATACTCAGAACACACACACACACACACACATATATATATATATATATTGCATATATTAAGGTACATAGCAACTATTCAAACAATAAAAATAGATTCATGGTCAATTTTATTTTTCTTTATATATATTGTGTGCTGAAAAGATAAAAGATAATGAAAATTTCCTAAACGTTCTTTCCTTTTCGATAACCTCCTGCATTCCATTTTGATCCCTAACTGTGAATGTGCTGATATTATGTTTACCACTAATGGAATTCAACCTTAGAAACTTAATCTAAAAGATTAATTATTTTGTCTTTCTTAAGACATTGCTTATAAAATCTGATATTAAGAGCAAACTGTGTATACCTTTTAAGGCTAGTATTATAAACATGGACATGATATTTTTTGTGAATTTAATAATGCTTTCATTTTATCTCATTTTTATAAGGTTTTTTCTTTTTTTTTTTTTTTTTCCTTTTTCTTTTATATGAAAATAAACTGAAGTCAATTTTGTTGACTGTAAAGTGATAATAAAAGCAAGTTTATTTTTATTCTTATATAGCATTTAAAGGGATCATAGGCGTTACATATCTTTTTTTTTTTTTTTTTTTTCAGTTCCTGACTTAGAGTTAGGAAAGTTTGTATATATATCCATTGAAATGAATCAATATTAAAACTCTAAAGTTTTTCGAAAACGATAAAAAAAAAAAAAAAAAAAAAAAAAAATTAATTTATTTGGGGGGAAAAAAATGTTCCATGTTAACTAGTTAAAAAAAAAAAAAAATCCTCGATTTTTACATTATTATAGTTTATCAGTATATCATAACCATAACTGGGTTCTATTTTTGTGGATTGATTGATAAGTTTTTTTCTTTACTTTTTTGTATTTGAATGCTGAAATTTCATGCAAATTTTTAACATTCAATTTTTTTTTTCAATTAGCTTTTTAATCAATCCATAAAGTAATACACAAATATTTTAGAATATATCGAGAAACTATAATAATGTACAATTTAAGGGTAAATAAAAAACTAGTTAGCATGAAGCATTAAAAACTGTTTCAAACTTTTCAAATTTTTGAATTAAATTATTTTTTCATTTAAATATTTTTCGGAAAATTTTGGTGTACTTAATATTTATACAATTCAATGCATGCTAATTCAAACATTCATAACAAGGAAAGTCTCCTTAGACGCATACTTAGAATATTCCAAAAACAAATTCTATAGATACTAGTTACTTTCGTAATATAACATCAGTCAAAATTATTGGCGGAATCTCAGTAGATAATCTTTAACTATATATATATATATATATATATATATATTTATATATATATATATATATATATTTATATATATATATATATAATTATTTATTAATAATGAATTATTAAACGTAGTAAAAGCTAAGCAACAGATACAAGATCACTTAAACCACACAGATCAATAAGAATGAAGGTTTTTCAAATAGAAGTTCAGAAAGGTGAAAAAAATCCATCAGGGGAAATCTTTTTCACCCTTGAGCACCTATGTACGATATCGTTCACTGGTGGCTATAATAGCAAATCACCAGCGGGCTCCCTATCGTATATGAAAGTAATTGAAGTGAAATTTAAAGTAGAATAAACTATTAAGTTCAAAATAACAGAGAATTTAACAAAAAACAACCATAATAAACAAACAATACTCACAGGAGGATACGAGTCACATGGATTAAAACAAGCAAAATAATTAATGGGTTTAGTTGTACATGAAGTAAAACAAGCAAAATTCAAGGTTTAGTGGTTCATAGCTGATAAAAATAATGAACCTATACAGCAACATGGATATTTATTGATTGATTATCATGTGTGTAAGAGTGTGATTACTAATTTTAAGAATAGTTGACAACTCTTTTTTTTTTTTCCAATGGCTAGGCAAAAGTTACAGAGGACTATAAAGTTACAAAATAAATTATAAACAATATACATAGAACAAAAGACCGAAGTCATCGCCTAAGGAGCGATCTTGCCTCCCAATATCATAGTGAACAACTCAACAATGAAGAACTTAAACATTTAAAGGGAAAAGAAAAAAATGCATATTAATACAAGGTAAATGCAACATTCTGTTTTTTTTTTTTTTTTTTTTTTTTTTTTAATATATATCTTCACATTCCCATCCAACCATCCAGCCAAATAACACCACACGTCCTCCGTAATCAAGCATCTGCCCACCTAACCTCCACCTTTTTTATTGTCTTTTATTGTTTTATAATTCTTTTGGTTAAGATACACAAAAGTACACACACATATATATATATATATATATATATATATATATATATAATAAACTGACAGAGACATGGTTATCCGAGTATTTGGCGCGAAAAGCCATAGACACCATACGATTTGGCGAAAAACATAATTTCCCGCCAAATACAAGTAATTTTAATATATTTGAAAATTGCTGGCTGAACAAATGCTTACTGATTAGTGTACTATAGAATAACTTAAAAATTATCAGATGAAATAGTTGAATACTTTTTACATACATTTCTATAACATACCGAAGTAACTTGTTGCTGAAAGTATTTAAATTTAGTCTTAAAAAAATGTTTTTATCCTATATAATTAACAAATGTTTAATGGCCGTATTCACCATTAACTTTGACTCCCGATTCAACGTAAAAACTTGAAAAGCGTCTAAAGGCAGGGTGCAGCTTCCCAGTAAAATCTAGCATGCTGATTCTGCCATCTAGCGTCGAGGATTTCATATAATCTTTGATTGGTTATTTTCATCTAAAAAATCTCGAAATAACTATACCGCTAGATGGAAGAAACAACGTGTTAAAATTTGTTGAAAATTCGCAACCCGCCTTTATACACTTTTAAAATTTTCATGTTTAACCGGGAGTTGAAGTTATTAGTGAATAGCAGCCTTAGTCGCATACTCTTAAGTTGTACCTATGTATTTAGTATTTTAATTTATTAGAAAAGCATTTACATTTTGCAAATTGCCACTATTAGCTTATAATTTAAATTGACATTTAAGATCATATTTTTAAATCTGAAAAAAAAAAAAAAAATATTTAATTAGTTGCTTGAAGTAAGGGTTATCAAAATTAACAGGTACAGACTTGTTAATATATTATTCGGAAATTCCGTTCAAAATTGTAAACAGTTGTAACTGTTTAAACGATTCCCTTATTTGATGTAAATTGTCTTACTGTTACCACCATTTTTTCTACTCATTCTCATTTATAAAATTAATATATTTCTTAAAATTATGAATATTTTAATAAAAAAAAATTGCTATAAACATCTTATATATTTTAGCAAAACTTATGTTTTTCATTTCTTCTTTTGACGGAAGGAATATGGCATAGGGTAATATCTTCTAATTAAGCACATTTTAATATCAATCTGTATTCTCATACAAATAAATTCTTTTTTTGTGGATTTTTAGTTAATCCGAGGATTTTCGATATACTCTCTCTCTCTCTTACGATAAATTAAATTCAATGTATGCTTAAAATTTTATCTTAATTAATAATTATAATTTTTAATTAATAAATGTGTGTATATATATATATATACATACATTTATTAACAGCTGAAATTTTCAGCAACGATAAAATGCGTTGTGACATGGTACTAATCGTAGTATTGTCGGTGCAAAACAATAATCTTGAACAGATCGTACCTCTTCTATAAATTTTCATTCTATACTAAAACTGCTGCGATATAGAAAATCAGGTGATGTATTTTTAATTCTTAATTTTATAAAAATTCTAAACTTTAATCATAAGAAAAAAAAAAAAAAAAAAAAAAAAAAATGGTATTACTTAATTCCTTTCCTTTCAACTGCACAAGATTAAATCTTTTTTATTCCCATATATCGATTTATGTTCTTTTATTATCTTTTCCATTCATTCCAACTTTAACCCATTAGATCCCGGTGTATTGATCAAAATATATGGCTTAATGTGCAAGGAATTGACAGTAGAGCAACAGCCCAAACTCAAACAGGCTGCAAATTTCGCTTTTAATTCTCCTTAACTTTTTTTTTTTTTTTCAATTTAAAGATATAATTTTTTTTCATTCAGTCTTCAGCTACATACTATATCTATCACCTTATCTCAAAAGACAATAATTATTGTTGCTAATAAAAAGATTTTTAGTCGGTTTAGCAATCTTCCTTTTTGTCTAAAATGTTTCCAAATGTTGTAGTTTTAAGTTTGCTGAAAACAATACATTCTTTCACTTAATTAACTTAAATTACTCATTGCCATTTTAACGGAAAAGAGAAATATCGCCTCTTGGCCATAATGCTTTGGCTAATTTTTTTTTTATTGTGAGTCATAAATAGGCCATTACTACTCTCATCAGGGATACACTTAGGCAAAATTAACAGAATTTCAAATTAATTGGCTAAGCCTAGTAATGCATTAAATGATAAAAATTGTCACCGGAAGGGAGGTAATACTTTGTCTTGCTCACAGCTTTAGCCAAGTAATCCTATGATTTATCAAATATTGCGATAAATATTATCTCTTTTGAAATTTTCAGATTTGGATACACAAACTGAAAATTTTGCAATCGTCTCTTAAACTATATAGTTTTTAATTTCTATAAGATTTGGCATAACGCATACAGGGACTCATACAAAGTTTGTATCGGAAGTGTTAATAATAATAATAGCATGCCTCCTGCTTAGGAAATATGAATCATACTGCCTCATATTTATCTTTTTTATAAATATCAATAAAAAATAATAATAATAGCAATAATTAAGAGTCGTTAAAATTGTGAAATAGCTGCTGCTATTCAAATTAAAATATGTTCAAATTTAAGTACTATTATTAAACCAAAGAATTTCTTACACATAAACTTGAATTGCTTTATGAGCATCTTTCATTTATATGAAATGGAGAAAAGAGGATTTCATCTGAATTTGAATATTTTGCAAACTTGTATCAGTAATTTTCATCAACTTACTTTTTCTTGATTAAAATAATCTGGTGTGTCACTCACACGACTTTCTCTTACCCTGAAATTTAGTACTATAAATACAGGTTGCAGATTAATAGGTAAGATAACGAGTACTGTTATGTAAACCTATGTTAAACAATTCATATTAGGCTTCTGAAGAGTTTTATATGATAATTAGTTCTGTGTGAGGGGGGCTACCCCCCCCCTCAACCCCCCGTTTCATTAATGCACCTACATTTATATAGAATTTAATTCGGTTATTAAAAAATATTTCTCTTTTTAAAAAATAATTTATTAAAATTATTATTTAAAAAAATTATCTTTTATGATAAGGCAGACGATTTCCATATTAGAGAAGTAGTTTTCCACCAAATATCTAAAAAAAGTCCATTTTATTCTCAATATTTAAAAAAAAAAAAAAAAAAAAAAAAATGTACGATTTTTTTTCAAAGTTTTTTTTTCGTTAAAAGTAAAAAAAATCGATAACTTTGTTTTAAATTATCGCAGATCGATGGTTCAACCATTCGTTTTAAAGGTATTTTCGAGCTCTTTTGAAAGATACCCATCATGAAAATTTACTCCCCTCGAGGGGGGACTTCCCCCCCAGGGGGGGAGGCGAGGCTCCTACATACACAAAAAATTTTTCCCAGTTAACTGTCTCTATTACAAAAAATATATATTTGTTTCATTTGGTTTAGTGCAGTCTATAGACGTTAAACTCTATTTTCCTGCAATTTCCCCCATAGACGTAATGTATTAGAATTCTCTTGATTGTCCCTGTACACGAACCATTTGCTTGATCTTAATTAAAAGCTTACTGTAGCATCCCTATATGATACACATTTAGAATACCAAGTTTGAAGTTTCTGTCATAATTTGTTTTTGAGATATGCTGATAACAGACAGACACACACACAGACACACACACACACAGACACACACACACACAGATACACACACACACAGACACACAGACCATTTGCTAAAAACATGATTTTCGTATTCAGGGGACCTCAAAACGTGTAAATATAACAAAATCTCGCGTTCGAAAATTTGAGCCAAAAACAATACTTTCTCTACCTTATGGGTAAGAGAAAGTAAAAAAGGGGAATATGGTCTACCCCCCCCCCTCATAGAAAGACTCTCCAAAGGAGGCAAATCCATCCATTCTTAGGACCCTCATGTAATTAATCGACTTTAACCCTCACAACAACATTTTAATTTAAAAATCAAAATTAAAAAAAAAAAAAAAAAGATATAATGAGTGAATGAGATTTAAATAATAAATCGTGAAAAATGGGTCATAAAACCTTTTAACACATGTATTGAAGTATTCAACATTCAAAGGATTTGATTTTATTCTGATGTTTTCATATAAAACTATCAATCTGAAAAAATAAACATATTTTCACGATATATGTTCGTTTACGAAGCAATACTGATTGGTGCAAAAGTTTCCAAAATTTTTGTATATCATACTCATATTTCTGAGGTCCTACCCAATGATTAGGAAAAAAAAAAAAAAAAAAAAAAAAAAGAAAGCAAGAAAGAAAAAGAAAATTGAAATTAGATAATTAGAATGAAAGATGTTAGCGATCAAAGTTTCTCGAGTTACGCTAACTCAATGGTATAATTCCGAATATTTTTGTGAAAATGGTGGATATACTGTACCAGTTGTGTATACTTTTAAAATTAAACTCAAAAAATTAAAAATTAAAAATAACTTTGTATTTCCTGTATACTTCGCATTCAGGGTTGTTGTTATAACCATTTACTGTCTATTAATAACGTCTTGAATAACGAAGATTTCGAGTCGTTAACTCTAGAATGAGATTAATCTGAAACAGTGTGAACTTTTTTTTTTTTTACTTATCTGCATATCTTTTTGTTTTGAATAATGTAGGGCTAATTTTGTTTGCTTTGTTTTTGCTTATTTCGAACTAATTTCTTTATCTTCTTCTTTTATATGATTAAAACAAGTGTATGCATAGTTCATTTATAATGTTCAATTTTTGATTTTGTAATACCATATAACATTTTCATGGTGCGTTGGTGTTTTGGGTTAAGGCCGATTAGCCACACGAGGATCCTAGGCAGGTATGTTGAACCCTCCATGGGGAACATTTCTAAAGGGGTCCTAGCCCGTGTTACGCAGATAACCATGACAAACCCTGAACGATTAGGTCGAACGTCGTGACCTGGGATCAAATCTGGAACTTCTCGTCAACAAACTTTGAGAGTAGAACCTCGCGGCCACTGGCGGTGCGTGTCCACTACTGATACATGGCACAGTGGCTGGTATTGGGCACAGGTCCTCATTCTCCCAAATTCGGTACGTATATATAGTACGAAATTTAAATTTATTTTATTCAAAACCAAATCGTAATATATATATATATATATATTTTTTAAATAACGCGTAGAATTAGAGAAAATATTTGAAAACCGGACTGGCTAACTAAGACAGCTATTAATAAAAATTATGCAACCCATACCCAAAAATCTTACTCTGGAAACAACTCGAATTCTACTCGCATTAAAAATTGGAACCAATTTGACCCGTGCGTCGGATCGGTTTGATTCTAATTGGCTCTGTAGTATTACTTTTATTTGGTAATTTAGATAATCATCGAAATTCTATAATGACATAATTTAAAAGCTTTAAATATCGTTTTTGAAATACATACTTTTTCTTTTTTTACCAATTATAATTTGTTATAATATTTTGGGTGGTATGAAAATGCTACAAAAAGCATCTTTCGCGCACAGTCCTGTAAAGAAAGAGTTGCATTAGATATCGGACCCTGGTTGTAATTACAGTCTCAAAAATTAAAAACATTGCACAAAAGTAGCCAGAAAATGTCGTTAAAGTGTCCACTTCTAGTACAGTTACCTTAAATATTAATTTAATATACTGGTTACAATAAGATGAAATTTATTTTCAAAAAAAAAAAAAAAACTACATTATAAACTTTAAAATAGTAGTAATAATAATAATAATAATAATAATAATAAATAAATAAATAAATGATGGCAAGTAACTGAATTCGATTTTTCTCTTTTCTGTTTCAACATCTACATTTTTAGTTTAAATCGAAACGTGTCGTTTACAAATAGAATATATTTTCTTCTGTAACTAATCCGATACATTTTTGTTACAATGGTTACCATCGAAACACTTGATGGACAACGAATATGTTTGTTTGAAAACAATTAATTCTTCTCTGTTCCTTTTGTAAAGTTAGGAATCTGAAACTGGCTAGAATATATTTTCTGCATTTTAGTCATGCAAAATTTGCTTAGTAATAATAATCAATAAGTTCTTTTGGTTTAAGAGTTTTTCGTTTTAATCTGAAAGCTATTTTCTTTAGGGCACCAGATATATTCAAACAGTAGCATTTTACGTAGGTGTCATAATACTGAATAAAATGGATTTGTTCTTTTGAATTTTAAGCAGCTTTCATTACAGGTAATAGGACTTTATCTGTATTACATTATTACATGTATATACACTGACTGAAACATGAAGCATGTTACATTTGGGACAAGCTAACAACAGCGTAATCACAACTCATACTCTTTAAGTCAAGCATATGACTACAGTCTAACACTACACTAAGGAAAATATATAAGACCATGATGGGTTCAGTTAACAACTGTCTCAATAGATATAAAATTCTACATGAATTTGTGACATATTAATATTTTTTAGAATTTATTAGCCATATATTTATCAGTTATTTGTAGATTATAATACGGGGTTCTAACATAAATTGTTAAAAACTTTGAGTTGAATAGTTGATCACAAAACAACTTCGAAAGATGTGACAGCTGTGTGACATTAAATTTGTAAATAAGGTGAGACTATCTTTTTTTCATAGGTAGTACAGGGTAGTCCAAAAAGTCATTGGCACATTTTAAACTTTAATTTAAAATCAGGTAAGTGGCGTACGAGAGTGCGCTAGAGGACTAAAAATGTCCCTTTTTTACGTTTTTTGTCCTCGTTTTTAAATGAAAATAATTTTTATCCTTCAATTTCGAAAAATTCGCAAAACTGGGAAGCTGAATCGACTGTATGTTGTGTCGCACGGTGAACACGAACTTCTTTCTGTGTTAAGTTCGCAAAAAAAAAAAAAAAAAAAAAAAAAAATTAATGAGCTTGCCAAAGCATATTATTTTTATATCTATCGAGATTCTCTGAATCACAAAGAAATAAAGGTATTTCCTATATTGGTAAGGTTCTTTGATCCAGAACATGGAATCATTGTTGAAATTGTCACAGAATCATTGAGAAGGTGATGCTCAGATTGATAATGTGTTACATGCGTTCTCAATTTCGCATGTATCATATTCCCCAGAAAAATAGACTCGTCAGCAGCCGAGAAGGTCTGTCCTCGTAGCTGGTAGACATGAGGTGCCGAGTTCCAACCCTTGTCACGCTCGTCGATCTAGTTGTTTGGAATTTTCCGTGGTGGTCTCCGAAACTAGGGTAAATACGGACTAGGATCCGATAGAAAGACTCTCCATGGAGGGCACTCCCTTCTCAGGCCTAGAACCCTAGTGCAGTCAATCGCCTTAATGTTAACACCACCACCACTTCACAAAAATATGCAAAAGTTAGTTTAATTCATTTTATGTCTGCCTGTCAAAAAAGCTCCCACGAAATGAGTGTTTTCTTCAGTAATCAAAATGTGAACATTTGAAAAAAAAAATCAACTTTATATAGCTACTTTAAAAACTTATTAACTGTGAAGTCTAATTTAGGCTACACTTGTGAGGACTTTTATAAACTGTTGATAATGAATATGACTGTTCGTTGAAGCAAATCGTTTCATCTGCCAGATATTAAATTACTTTTTTTTTTTTTTTTCAACTTTTTTTTTCCTTCTTTTATGAATATAATTTTAATAAATTATGTTTACCAACTTTTGTTATGTAATTATATGAATTAAAAAAATCTATATTTTCCAGTGTCACTTATAAAATTTTGAGATTTTCCTCTCGTATTAACTTAAGATATACTTATCCAAATTCATCATTTGAGGTTAAAATGTTTTGAAACTTTTAAAATGTTACTTAATATTTTCACCACTTGTGTAAAGTAGCTTTTCAGTCAGTTTTTATAATCATTTTTATTCAATTTTTGAATCCTCTAAAATGTCATCTTTTTCAAAACTGAATATCCTCTATTTTCTTTTAAAGTAGACGGTATTGCGTAATTTGTTCTCTTTTTCCAATAAAAAATTCTGATTACCTTAGCTTAGAACGACCATATTAGACTGAGCAAGAAACACTTAACAGCGTAATATCTACTTATAAAACTGCTAATATATCTGCTTCAAAATGGGGTTGAGGGGGCGGTGGCTCCTCTCACACTGAAACATATGTCAAATAAAACTGCTTCTAAAACTATTTTGAATTGTTTTTAAAGTACGGGGTGTGTTCAAAAAGTATTGAACCTTTAGTTGGCAAAAATTCATTGATCGATTTGGAAATCCAAAACACTAATTCCCTTCAAGGTAGTCAGATGTTTCAGAATAATGTTTCTCTAACGTTTTGTCAATTTTTCAGCAAATTTTGTAAAATTTTATGGAAATCCGTTCTAGTTATAAGCTAAAGACTTGTCAAAAAAATTAGTAATTTTTGAAAAAGAGAAAGAAAAAAAAATGTCTGCCTAAAAAATTGCGTCCCTCACCGAAACATACAAATATTGTACATAGTATGTGTAACAATGCATTGAAGTTACAAGTTATTTGTAGCTATTTGTGATACAGGGTGATAAAAGTATTTTCGCTCTTCTTCAATTTGTGGTTGGTCCCCTAATTTCATTCTGGACTAAGTCGATAGTGAAAAATATGATTTTTTAAATGTTCTTTGCAGTGGTATCGAAAATAGGGGAATCCTCCCCCCTCCCCACCCAGAAATTTTTAATACTGACTCCCTATTAAACAAGAATTCTTTCCTCTGTTTCTCATTTAGTTTTTTACCAAAATCATAGCTTTAAAGTAAGGTTGTTGCAATTGAATATGGACAAAAATCGACTTAAAAAAGAGAGAGAGAGAGAGAGAGAGAGAGAGAGAGAAATAGAAAAAACAAGCAAAGGCTAAAACTCTCTTTAGGAGGGGGGGGGGGGGTGTTCAAGAGAAGATGATTCCCTTCCCTGTGCTATGGGAATCCCAATCATTTATGGTTTGTGCATGAAGAGCAAAAGTTTTCAAAAATATGGATGCAGAGTAATATAGCTGTTTTCATAAAAGTTACTGCCATATTGTAATTATTACATTTTTATTATTATTATTATTATTAATATTTGATGCGCCTGATACTACTCTGTTCCCCAAGTTTAAGTGAATATAATTTTTATAAAGGTTTCTGTTTTTTCTGAGATGTTTAATTCGACTTTAAAAAAATTTCTTTTATTTATATTCGCATTTTATTTATTTGGTTGCTTCATTTTTCCCTTTGCATTTTTAAATAAAAATGAACTTATTTGGATAGAAGTCATGAACTTATAAACAATAAAAGGAATATAAATAATATTGCTGCTCCCCCCCCCCCCTCTTTTTTTTATGAACATTTTTATTTTAGAAAAATAAAACTTAATAAATCGATTTATTAAGAAAAATATGAACGTGGCAATATTACCTTCATTTGTCCTATTACCTCAAATAAATAATTAATGAATTAAAGATAGTTTGTGAAAGTTTGCATTTTAAGTAAAAATGAAAAGTAAAAAAAAAAAAAAAATATTGTTTTTAAAACTTAAAAAGAAGATATAGCACAAATAATTCCGAGATTCTGCCTTTCCCCCCAATTTTAACTTAACTATAATCACAATATCAGTTTAAAATTGAAGTGGCCGTATTATTCCAGTGACCTCACTGCTACTCCTAATTTTGTTTTATGAACTCGATTTACATAATTTTAGAAACTGAATGGCAAAGACTATTGTGGTGAATCACAGACTACAATACAAAGGAAAAGAGAAGACAAGTACACCAAGAATAAAAATTATTCGTAATGTGGTACCAAGATGGGATTAAGTATTAGTTTGAAAAAGAAGCTAGACTAATAAAATTGTTTTATGCTTGCGTTCGTATCTGTACTGCCTCACCAGTGGCTGAGAAGTTCTGATCTCAAAAAGCTGGTAAACGTGAGGTGCCGGGTTTGATCCCAGATAGTTTGATTCCCCCCCCCCCCGTTCAAAGTTTTCCATGATTTTCTCTGAAAGTTGCGTAAATGCGTACTAGGACCCTTTAAAAAAACCCCACAGAGGGTACTTCTCTTGAGGTTTAGGACTATAGCGCAGTTAGTTGGCCTTAACCCTAACACCAATACTCGTATTGGTAGCATAAATTTGATGTCCGAGGTTCGGAAAAAAGGCCGATTTCTTTTTAAATACGTTAGAAATATTATTTATTAAGAGTGTATTAAACAATTTTATCACTATTTTTATGTATTTTTCTATAAATACGAATATTGTATATTTCCGGTGTATTTAAGAATTTCATCACTATATTTTTTGTGTATTTTTATATAAATACAAGTAATGTTTATTCCTGGCGTGCTTAAAAATTTTATTTATTTTTATATGATTACAATTATTGTTTTTTTCATGGTGGGTTTAAAAATATAATTAATATTTTAAGCATTTTAAATTTATCAAAGAAAATGTTGAGGTTGGTTGTTGGGCTGTGGGGATTAAAGGCCGATTGACAGCATTAGGGTCCTAGGTCTGAAAGAGAGTGCCCACCGTGGAGGTTCTTTCTAAGGGGTCCTAGCCCGTATTTACGAAAGTTTCAGAGAAAACCACGGAAAACTCCTAGCGGCTAGGTCGATGAGCACGACCTGGGATTGAACCCGCCACCTCACGTCTACCAGCTTTGAGCGCAGAACCGATCAGCCGCTGGTGGGCCAAAAAGTTGAGGAAATATAAATATATATGTATATAATAAAAGACAGAATTATTTTGGAAAATTAAACATTTGGTTAATTAGAATTAAATTTGCATACACATCTTTAAATACTTATTTCATTGGATTATTTATCAACTGATTTTTTGTTTTCTTTGTATTATATTCATTTGTAAGGTTAATATTTCTATATTACTAATTTTTTACTGAAGTTTATTGTTGCAGTATGATTTCGATCATTCTTTCGTTCTGATTACAATAGTCACTTTCAAGGGCTATTAATTATATGCTCGGCATTTGTTAGTTTGACGTCTTGAAATTAATGAATGTGCATTTATTTGTACTTGCTAGTTATTTTATACTAGTATAAACTATTTTTGTTTTGCGAATTATATTTGATTTTTTTTTTTTTTTTTGAAATGTACAATTGTTTTTAATATTTCGTACGTTTAGATTCATATAGTATTAAGTTTTATTTATATGTTAAGGCCTTCGATTCTGAAATTTTAATACCGTAGAATAAATTTCTGTATCTTTACTTAATAATTTTTAAAGCCTGCATTCAACGTTCCGGGTGTTCATATGTATTTAAATTTGTGACGCAATTTTATTGTTTAATAATAGAATATGTTTTAAATTAAAGTTAAATTTGGTTAATACGTGTTATATTTTGGTTCAGTTTTTTTTTTTTTTTTTTTTCCCTCCAAATTTGTTTCCTGATTAAACAAATTTCCTTTAAATAGGTATAAACTATTTCTGCCGTATTATTCCGTTTAGAACAGGATTTCTTTATTCACAGGTTTTACATACTGTATTCTGTAGATTATATTGGTAAGTTTTGTAATGCAATGTATTAAAAAAATCCTGCATTGTGTTAATATACATGTACGTGTGTGTATGATTAAATATCCCCCCCCCCTACCCAGATATTTTTATTAAGTCAGCGCCGCTGGTTCTTGGCATGTGGGAAGTTCCAAGCACTTTCGTCTAGCATTTTTTTAGAAAATCGAAAAAAAGTCAGAATAAAAAAATTCCTAATAATTTGATCACCCACGGTACATACTAAATTTTATGAAATTCTCTGCGGTGGTTCCTGAAATACATTTACAGGAATATTTTGTCACATGCACAGAGATAGACAGACATTTTCTAAAAATGGTCAAATCGTGTTCTAGACTTTTGAAACCGTGTAAATCTATCGAAAACCAGAGGTCGAAAATTTTTACGAATCCAATACTTTCTTCTATTAAATAGAGAAGAAAGTAAAAATAAACAGTTTGATATTTACTTAATTTTTATTAAGTTTCATTATTTCAAATATGAACGAAATTATTATTATTATTATTTATTATTTGATAAATTACTAAAAGCAAATTAATAATTAACTTCTTATGTTACTACATTTTATCCTCCGAGTGTATATATATTTTGAAATTAAGATGCTGAAGTTAAATACATAGGGGAGACCCGTGTACCTAGGACCGCTTTTTTTCAATGCCCGAAAACAGAGCCCTTGACCTGTTTAAAATTGTGAAACTGATATGTACATATCTTTACGATTAACCACTTCCATTTGGGATTAATATAAATACGTAAAATAATAAATCCCAATGAATAGAAGGTTTTTAAATAAACTTCACAAATGGCCCTAGGTACAACACCCTCATCGTACCTAGGGCCAGACCTCATTTTACCTAGGGCCGCTTTTTTTCAATGCCCCAAAACAGAGCCCCTGACCTGTTGAAAATCATAAAACTGATATGTGCATATCTTTAAAACTAATTACTTTTAATTGAGATTAATATAAACACTTAAAATAATAAATTCCAGCAAATAGAAGGTTTTTAAATAAAATTCACACATGGCCCTAGGTACAACACGCTCATTGTACCTTGAGTCAGACAACATTGTACCTAGGGACAAACTTCATCGTACCTAGGGCCAGAACTCATTGTTCCTCAGTGTACCTAGTCCTAGGGCTATTCCCTCAAAATTAGATTTCACTTTGTAATGAATAGAAAACAAACATATAAAAACATATTTCATAAAAGAAACAATATCAAGTAATACAGTTATTTATCATATAATAATTATCATAATGTTGCCTGAATTTGAAACACCGGATTTTTCGCTCTTTTTTTTTTCTTTGGGATATTCTAAATACTATGCTTTTCTTCAATATCTTTTTTTTTTTTTTTTTTTGAGTGTCTTTTAGATTTTTACATTCTCCTGGTTTTCAGCCACATCTTTTCTTTGAGTAGTTTTTGTACGAGGTTTTGCTTTAGGAAAAGTTTGTACCTGTTCAAGCATGACACACGCAAAGATGTTAGATGTTAAAGGTTTCAAAATTCCAACAGGACATGAAACAGAGACAATCCAGTTCCATCATTGTTGGTTTATTTTCTTCCAGAAGAATTTTTTTTTTTTTTTTTTTTTTTTTAATTTATGGAGGGAGCTTGTCTGTCGGCCATATTTGAACTTAAATATACATCCTCAGTGAATATGTTTTGATTCGCTAGCCATATGTCAGATACACGAAAACCTGATAGAATGTTCACAGGAGTAAAGGCCTAAGGATAGGACTTGCCAATGTTTTCAACAACGTCATATATAGTGATTGGTTTTCCAGGGTTTCCCAGCATCCAATTACTAGAGGCTGTACTGTAGTATTTCTTAAAAGGTCCAAAAGCACCTCTGTCCAACGGTTGAAGCTTATGACTGGTGGTGGGTTGAAGCATTATCCCTCATAAAACAGTACCCTTCATTTAATAATAAAAGTTTTTCAATTAAAGTGTAACAACATGAAGAATAATATTGCAATATGGCCCTAGGTACAATTCAGCTATCTGGCCCTACGTACAAGTTTCAGTAACTTCATTCAAAATGCCTTCCACTAAAAAACCCACATACAGCGAGGACTAATTATATATCTCATTTATTACTCAATATAACAAGAAAAATTATACAATAGAAATGAAAGAAAATTATTTGACTTACCTTTGTAATATAGCAAAAGAGATGAGCTGCAAAATTTTACTTCAAACCATGAAAATTCTTTTTCTACATGTAACTTGTAAAAACTTTCTCCTCGGTGGTTTCAAAGTGGTTATAAATGTAGCAATTAGTGTTGTTACTCGCACAAATGAGCATTAAAACTTAAAACTAAATATTATTCAAATAAAGTGGGGTGGCCCTAGGTACACGGGTCTCCCCTACATATTTACATTTAAATTATTCATAATATTAATATATATATATATATATATATATATTTATTTATTTAAATTATTAATTCCAATAATGCAAATATAATAGTATTAATTTAATTTTTACTTTCTCTTACTCATATGATAGAGAAAATGTTTTAACGGAAGTGATAGTCTTCCCTTCTAAGTGAATATTGCCAATTCAAATTCTTTTTTAAGTGGTAGAAATATAACACACCTTCCAATAGTAAAAAAAAGTCTAGAGTTTGTCGGTCTGTCTGTTCATCCAAGTTCTAGCCAGGGGCGTAACAATTCCTTTTAGAAATTACTCAAAATTAATATTCCCTAATTATTAATATTAATTACAAAATATCATTAAATATGAACATTCTTTCATTTGGCATTAAAAGGAAATTTCTTAATAGCCAATAAATATGGGAGGGGGAGGAGGCATGAACCTCTTGTTCTGTAAATGTGCAAAGGTTCTCATGACATCTAGATATGCTATTAATACAAAATAAGAAATGCATTACAATGGAATGCAGCACGACCCCTATTGAAAATGCTTATGTAAAACAGAAAGTTTCAATACCAGTATGTCAAAAAAATTTAATTTAATAATATAATTTAATTTCTTTACAGAAAGAGTTGTAATTTTATTAAAAAAAAAAAAAAGAGAGAGAGAGAGAGAGGGAGAGAGAGAAGAAAAGAAAATGGAAATTAAGATTGATCAGCTTTTACATAATGGAGATAGAAAAAAATTTCAGAGTTTTATTTTTAACTTCTCTTACAAATAAAATAGACTGGTAGCAATACAACTGTGTGAAACCCGCCTTAATGTGTTGCTCACACGAATATGGCTGCTCGGTTGCAGTTGAGACTCCACTTTTAAAACCGGCTTGCCCGGTCCTAAACCCGGGTCATTCCTTAGTCTATGTGCTCTAAACAGCTAAAACTAGAGCTAGGCAGAGAAAGTGCTAAAAAAAGGGCTAGTGCTAAATAATATATATATATATATACATATAAATAAAAATTTAAGGGTTGTATTTGTCAAGTAATGTAAAATTTATTTTCTTAGCTTTTAAAGTCTTAATAAGTTTATTAATTCTATTCTTCTTCTATTTATAAATATCTAATTTACATGGAAAATAAAGTTAGTCTTTTATTAATGTAATCTGTTTCATACACATTGAGAATAAGGAATATCTATGAAATTCTAATATGCAATTTCAAGAAATATTTTAAAGTGAATAAATTATTGCGAATGATAAAATTTTATCATTATATTATTTTACCCTGATTAATATTATATTTATCGAGCTTGTGATATCTGAACATTATTATAAAGTTTATGAGGAAGAAAAGATAGTTCCAATATTGCAACAACAATTTTATTATATTTATAAATGCAATACTCAAACAATTTCTTTTTTAAGCTCCTCCCTCCCAATAATAATAATAATAATAAGACTAGAAATTTAGTGTTGGATTTCATGATGAAATCGATATTCATAAAAATAAAATAAAATTCCTTTTAATGTGCAGAAATACAACACATTTTTTTCTTCTTTCAAACTTTATTTATTTCTTCTTTTAATAATAGTGCCCTGACCTGAAATGGTAGGCAGATGTCACTTTTGTTACTGGTGTGCGATATGACAATTTTTAATTGACTTTATCATATATCATAGTCTAAAACATTTTCATGTTCAGAAAAATTGAAGGGGGGGGGGGGGCACGAATATTTATTTCGATTAATTTATAAGCATTTTCATATGTTCATGTTTTCTTCCTTTTGAAAAGTGATTTCAGATGTATAAGAGAATAAGAAGGTAGATATGGTCAAGCTGTAAACTGCAATATAAATATACGTACAATCTAAAAACTAAACTTGAATCTGATACATATTGCAAAATTAAACTATCTGTACTTCTGTACATATGCAAATGCACCTATTTACTCAATGTTTAGGAAACGAATATTATTTATTTATTTATCTAGCCATGAAAATTAAAAACTATGAACGTATCTTTTTTTAAATAATTAATATAGCATAATAAATAAAAATTTAAGAATTGCATGCTAAAACAAACAGAAAAATCTCCGTTAATAGAAAGCTATTTAACAAAATTTTACATTTTTTCTTTCTAAAAAGAGAAAGGCCCAAAATAAATAAAAATAAAAATAAAAAGTTATTTAAATAAAATAATTAATATTGGGAACAAAATTGCAAGGAATAATAATGTTAATAAATTAGCGAATAAATATCTTTTTGCACACAATTGTAAACAAAAAAAAATGTTATTTGTAATAAATTAGTATTTTTAATTACACATTTTTAAGATTTGAAGACATACAGTCGACAGGAAAATTATTCGAGCGCTAGCAATAATTCCTATGTAAAAAATTATATTTCCTTGTTGAATCATGTTTTATGTCAGTCTCTTATACTTTTTTCATATAGGAATTATTGCTAGCGCTCGAATAATTTTGCTGCCGACTGTATCTTACAAAATAAAATACGCGATCTTTGTTCAAAATTATAAATTTGAAGGATTTTTCTTTTTCTTTTTTAAAGTATTATTATTAAATTTGATTATTGATTCAATTCAAGACTGATCTGGTTTGATATTATAAAATATTTTTAATTACATATTTTTAATATTTTACGACATATCTTATAACATAAGTGTTTTTTTTTTTTTTTTTTAAGTAATAATTGTGAATGATGATGGTGATTATTTTTTTTTTAACTATTTAATTTGATTATCCATTCAATTCTAGACTTATCTGGTTTGGTTTATATTTCTACTGCCTGTGGTTACTTTCCCAAATCAGCTATCTAACTAGCCAAAGCCAAATTATCGCCAAACACAAGTTAAAAAATAATTTTGATGATGATGATCAGGGAAAATCAACCAATCCCGTCGTCCAGCCGGTTAGACCATCGAGCTTTCATTAGGTAGAGAGCGAAATGGTAACCCTTCTGTGTGGCCAACATCACAGACTAAGGAATCACTTCCTTAGTCTGTGGCCAACATCATCGAGCAGATGTACTATAGTATAGTAGAGGGAGAATTCCCTATATTTAGTAGAGGAGAAAAACGTGTCCGACATGCATTGTCTAAATGGCACGTATTGGGCTATTTATCGTTTTCTTGGCGACACACAAAACTTCTTTGGAAAAAACCCATAATTCACTTTGTGACTTTTTTTTAACTATTTTACTTTATTGTTATTGAGACCTGCTTTTCCTTTCTGCCTTACTTTTTACACAACACTTTATTTTCATCTGTGTACATTATTTAATACTTTTATGCGTTTGTTTGGTTAATTAATAGCAAACTTAAGAAAAAAAGACAGTTGAGAAATATTATATATATCTTTTTATATTTTTTTTCTGAAAGATAAAGTACTTTAAAAATAAATCTGTTGAACATAATATTTTTATATAAAAACAAAACATTCATTTTAAAATCAAAGTTACCCTGATTCTACTCAGATAAATTTTAAATACTTCAAAAAGTAATAATTTAAAAAATAAATCTTCTATTTAAGTAAATACTTGTCAAACACAGCTATAAAGTTTTCAATGATTATTGATTTTTTTATTGGTATAATTTTAATAAATGTCAATTTTTCAAAATAAGTATTAAACTTACAGTACTCAGCATTTCTAAAAATTATTATTTATGTATGTATAATTAATAAACATGCTTAATATTTAATGTTAGGGGGAAAACTATATGTATTTAAAATTTTCTCATATTCCTTTAAAAATATACTTTATAGTCTATTAAATATTCAAATAATTAAAAACTTATGTATTATGAATGAAAATAATAAATGATGATGGTAATAAAACACACATTCGCAAAAAATCATGCCAAATAAATAAGTTCCCATACATTGGCCATTGAGAAGCTGAAATATGACAGTCATTGTCACGTGACTAAGACTGTCATGATTGCCACACAGAAGGGTTACCATTTCACTCTCTACCTAATGAAAGCTCGATGGCCAACATGACAGTCTTTGTCACTTGACAAAGACTGTCATATTACAGCTTCTCATTAGCCAATGTATGGGAGCTTACTTATTTGGCATGATTTTTGGCGAATGTGTGTTTTATTACCATCATCATTTATTATTTTCATTCATAATACGTAAGTTTTTAATTATTTGAATATTTAATAGACTATAAAGCATATTTTTAAAAGAAAATGAAAAGGAATATGGGAAATTTTTAAATACATATAGTTTTTCCCCAACATAAATATGAAGCATATTTATTAATTAAACATACATAAATAATAACTTTTAAAAATGCTGAGTGCTGTAAGTTAGATAAATTTAATACTAATTGTAAAAAATTGACGTTTATTAAAATTATACCAATAAGAAATCAATAATTATTGAAAACTTTATAGCTGTGATTGACAAGTATTTACTGAAATATAACATTTTTATTTATTTATTTTAATTATTACTTTTTTGAAGTATTTAAAACTGATCTATGCAGAATAAGGGTAATTTTGATTTTAAAATGAATGTTTTGTCTCTATATAATAAAAATTTATGTTTAACAGATTTATTTTAAAAGTACTTTATTTTTCTAATATATATTTATCCTATTTCTCATTTGTCTTTTTTCTTTTAAGTTTGCTATTATTTAACCAAACAAAAAAAATTTCAAAATTTTTAATCAAATTTTATAATGAAATGCACGTTAAAAGTAAATACCTTAGTAAATGAAAATTTATTATTACATAAAAATATGCATAAAACATAAAAGTACTAAATCATGTACACAGATGAAAATAAATTGCTGTGTAAAAAGTAAAGCAGAAAAGAAAAGCATTTCTCAATAACAATAAAGTAAAATAATTAAAAAAGTCGCAAAGTGAATTATGGGTTATTTCCAACGGAGTTTTAAGTGTCGCCAAGAAAGCGATAAATAGCCTAATACGTGCCATCTCGATAACGAGGCAGTCGCAAATTCCTCTCACAGCAATCACAACTTTGCGATACGAAAGTTACGATTACAATCCCTCTTGTGATCTACGATAGTTGCGATCGTTTCAATTGCATTCTTTTCTTAAAATTCTTCTGGAGTTGCGATAGTGAAGCTCGGATGAATACTGTTAAGCGTATTATGAATTGATTTTCGGTTTTTGGCATCGCCGGCTGAAAGTTTGTTGATCCTAGATCGCTGTTCGTGGTGTTCTCATCAGAGTTACTCAAATCCTAATTTCGAAATTTTATAGCACATTAGTGCTAATTAGTTCTTTGTCGTTAAAAATGAATTTCTTTTGTGTAAAAAATAAAAAACACTTTAAATTTATGTCACTTAAAGACAGTGGTACATATTTTTCTGAAATCATCTTTCTTTAATCTGTTTTCTTACTCTAACTTTCCTCTTTCACCATGATATTCTAATTCCATTATTGTGAGTAGATTTATTCTTTTCTGAAAAGAAAATTTTTAATCCATGAAATTATAGTCTAGCTTATTACATTGTAAAATCTCATTTTAGTAATATAATGTCAGTTTTATCTAAAATAGTGTTTTTTTTTCAAATTTTAGAATAGTAACAGCTTTACTATACGGCACCCTTTGCTGTTTCCGATGTACTGCTCACGGGATAAGTCGGTACTGCGAATCGATAATCTGAATCATTACAAAATATATCAAAAATATATTAAGAAAATAAATTATTGCTTTATGTTTGCTTGTTTTGAAATTCACTGTAATTAAGCACATTTTTAAGATTAATAAAACAAACATTTAAAACTGTGATTGAAATTGAGCTACTTCACTATGCATGAATCTGGTAAAAAAATTTCAGAGAGTTTCAAGCTTCAGAACATAAAGTTGAGTGTTATAAATGATGTGTAGTTCAAAGATTTTCCAAAAATTTGCAAAATTACATTCTTGCATGAATCTGAAAATGGATGAAAATGTGTACTGCAGCAGTCGGTATCTCGATGTATGATAAATTTGCGAGCATTTGCACACACAGCACACAAAAAAAACTATCACTAGATACCCCTAATTCATAGTGTATGGATCAGAAAATGCATGAAAAATCTGTACTGCTGTGGTCAGTATCCCGATGTTTGTTCACTTCGCGAACATAAAAAAAAAAAAAAAAAAATCACTGGATACACCTAATTCGTGGTGCATGAATCTGAAAATGCATGAAAATCTGTACTGCAGCAATCAATTTCTTGATGTATGTTCACTTCACAAGCATTAAAAAAAATAAAAAATAAATAAATACTGTGCATGAATCGGAAAATGCATGAAAATCTGCACTGCAGTGGTCAGTATCCTGATGTATGCTTCTTTTGCAAACATTTAAACTAAAATAAACATCACTGGGTACTGCTAATTCGTCTCTTTAGGTAACTAAACCACTCTTTCCAATACCAATATACCAACCCAATGATAAACACAAACAAGCAGCCGACACTATAAACAAAAACAAAGTTCTGAAACATGTAAACAAAGTTCCGATACTAGAAGTTTACTAGTAAAAAGTGTCAATACACCGAATTATTTTGTTTTAAACGAGAAAATTATTTCATCCTCTATATCAAAACTAAGTTGTGCATATCGTAATGAGAAATGACCTCTTTTTCGCCTAGGACGTCTTTTTAGCATCCTAGCAAAAATTTGCTTCAATTATTGCTGCTCACAAAGATAAATGATTAAAATCGGTTAGATAGGAATTTTAATCAACTGTTTTTTTTATTTTTAAAATTTGATTTAAAGAATATAGTCTTTGAATTCGACTGAAATTGATTTTAATATTGTCTGTACTGTTAGAGATCAAATGTTCTATTGTGAGGTTAAAGATCTGCTTTTGCAATTAAAATTAGTTGCTAACAGTATTTTAACTGCAGACATAACACAGTAATCTCTGAACATTATTTGTCATTTGTGGTATGCTCCTTAGTACAAAATCATGTTTTATAGATTTATATCTTTAAATTCACAAAATGTTTTGATCAATTTTTAGTACTACCATATCATTTAGCAGCACACACTCAAAACATAGAGGGAAATTAGCAATATTATTTTGTATTCTGTCTAGTTAATATTTTGCTGGAGAAAATTTTTTTTAGTGTGCCTCTTGGCAATTATTCTAAAAACTGCCAAGATGATGTCGTTTCGCATTGTGTCTGCAATTATAACCCTTCACCAGCAATGTACAAAAGCAAGTTTTCTAGTGATCTAACCAAACAACTAAATTTGTCAAAACAAGCAATTTGATCAAAACCATGATTAGAAATTGGAATGTGAAAGTCAGGTGTCAATGGCACCTAAAAATTTTTTCTTGCTTGCCAAAATGGTCTACATGGGCATATTTTTTTTTTTTTTTTTTTGTTTATTGTGATCATAACAGAATTAAGTTAATATATATATATATACAGGGGTGCAGAATATGTCCGAACGCGCGAACGATGTTCGGGGGAAATTCTGGCTGTCTGGGGAAATTTTGAATATATATTATCTCAGAATAAAATAAAAATGAAAACGGAAGTTAAAAAAATTACTGAAAAAACAAACTTTCTAATATTAAACTACAAATTAACAGCTGTATTCTTCTGTTACAAGTATATTCCCAATAAATACCAATCCCTCCCCCCCCCCCCCCCCCCAAAAAAAAAAAAAAAAAAGTATTAAGTATTTGAAGTTTGATGATAAATATTTGGTGATTCATTTAACTGGAGAAGTCTAGCTAAAATGCAACAAGAATAATTACCCAGTCCACATAAATAAACATCATATTTTAATGACAGGACGCTGGGAGAAATTGTGTGTTTGTTTACTTTAGCCGATAAATCATGGGGGAAAGAGAAGTAGGAAAGACTTTTTTTTTTTTTTTTTGTACCGTTTTGAGCCTCATTTACAGAAGTTAAATTATGAGTTTCGATTGTGCATTCAGCAATTGCCTCCCCTTCTCCCCTCCCAATCGAACCACAAAAAAAAAAAAAAAAAGAAAGAAAGAAAAGTATTTATTAAATGATTATAGTTCATGCATGTTTGTCTTATTCTTGATTTAGTAATTCTGTAATAAAAAGGTATTTAAAATTTTCATAGACAGCAAAGTGCAATAAAACAAAGCAACATTAATTTATGTATAATTATGTACTATTATATAAGAATTATACCCTTAAATATTATGTTAGTTAATAAATCTAATTACCTTAACTTTTTAATTTTTCATCTGGTGAACATTAATAGCAACATTAAATTTCGATGTAGTTAAGAGAAAAAAAAAAAAGTAATATAATAGCATAAAAAACCTCCCTCAGTATTTGGACTAAATAAAGATCCCCCTCCCCCCCCCACCCCACACACACAAAAAAAAAAAAAAAAAAACTGTTAGATAATAGGTTGATTTTGATGCGTTATTTTTGGGGAAATTTAGAATGTGGTCTGGGGAAATTTCAGAGGTCTGAACATTTTCTGCACCCCTGTATATATATATATATATATTTAATAAATACACAAAAGTTAAAAAATAAATACATTTACACTTAAATAAATTAATTAAAAACTTACTTAAAACAGAACTAACAGTAGAAGACAATTTTTAATTATCTGCTGGTCAACTGATTTTTAAAATAAGCCTAATACCATATACAGTACGAAGCTGAAAATCCGGAATTGTCAGGACTGTGATGATTCCGGATTTTCAGATTTTCTGGTCATTCCTAAAAAGTAGTATATATTGGTTTAAGTACTTGGATAATATGAAAATTCAAGTAAAAAAATACTGTATTATGATTTTTAAATATATTCTGTAATATATATATATATATTTATCAACTTTAACAATAAATAAATAAAATTAAACTTGAAAAACAAAACAGATTTATTGAAATGTATGCATACAAAAATTAGTACAAGTTACAAAAAAAAAAAAAAAAAAAAAACTACTATTTTTAAAACATTTCTGTGATTTTTCTTTTTAGTTCTTTAGGTTTTTCAATTAAAAGTTTGGGCATAATTGAAATAGAATATAGAATTTAGTTCTCAATTAGATAAAATTGTTACTATTATTATAATCTTCTTCTCCCTCCTCTTTCAGACTTTGCAAATGCCGGTTTTGAAGATTACTAAGAAATAAAATACTTTTTCAGTTCTTTATTTTAGGTATATTTATACCTTAAAAAAAGAAAAAAATGCTGTTGATGATGATTAACATCGCCGGAATTGTCTGGATTTTTGGCGATTCTGGATTTTTGGCTTCATACCATATTACATCTTCAAGCAAAATGAGAACTACCAAAAAATAGCTGTTGAAACTATTTATGATTTTTTTTTTTTTTTTTTTTTTTTTTTCAGGTTTCATAAGCTAAATTTAGTTTAAATTAATTCAGTATTTCAAAAATTATCATGACGGCAAATTTTTGATTGTATACAAACTAAGTCATAGCAAAAAAAAAAAAAAAAATTATGAATTCAGAAAATTTTTCTGCAAACGGCATTAAATGAATTTTTGTACTTGCTAATTTTTTTAAGCTTATGTATATGTGTTGAAACTAATATTGTAAGAATTTTTTTAAGATGATAACAAACAAGCAGTTTGTAAAATAAAGAAAACATTTTTTATGACAAAATTGATTTTCTAAAATCTGCTCAAAGGTTAGGCGTCAAAAATGACTCTGGAGTGTGATTGTATGGTTGTCAAACTTAAATTTCTAAGTGAAAAATACGCCTAACGACTGATAATTTTGAACTCTATTCAAGACAATATACCCAAAACAAGCAAAATCGTAATAAAATACAATTTTTAATAAATTTCACTTAAAAATTACAAAATTATAACCAATCATAAATTAAAAAAGTGTTCTATTTTTGGCACCCATTTTTGTGAAATTTTTAATTATTTTTGTGGGGAAAAAACAAACACACACACACAAAAAAAAACCTGTATATACATACATATACAGTAGATTGTCAGAAATCTGCACGCCTAAAATCTCTGAACAATAGAAATCCGCACATCATAACCAGTGTAAACAATAAAATTTTTGTAAAGTTTTCAAAGAAAAAAATCAAGGTAGAACTTAATTTATTTGTGATATTTTAGAAATTGAATCTACAGGGTTGCTACGGTACCGGAAAACCTGAAAAACTCAGGGAATTTGAAAAACTATTAAAAAAACAGGGAAAACTCTGAGAATTTCAAAATTTATTGCAAAAACAGGGAAATTTTTTAGAAAAGCATTGCAAAATTTTTTCGTAATAAAATCTTTTTTTTTTTTTTTTTTATTATTTTAGTGCTTTATAATGAAGAAGAAAAAATCAATTATTGTTTTTTTCACCAACTTCAGTAAATTAAAAAAATTAATATACCCTAGATATGTTCAATTGACTTGTAAACATATTAGATTCTAATACTTCAGGATTGTGTGTCATCTATTTTACTTTTAAGAGAGACATGGAAAACTTGGGGTACATTTTTTCTCCTGATTTGTGTACCAACCCTGATCTAATGAGCTAAGGAAAGTTCATTTTAAGCAAGGTATAGGTCTTGGAGATAAGTTCCTGAATTCTTTTGAACAACAGTGCTACTACCTTGAAGTTAAAGCAAGCTTTCAGTCTTGCTTTTGCCTCCAAGATAAGTAGCACATGTGTTTTGTGTATGAAGAAGAAAAAAGGCCATGTCCTTTCGAAACTGGTAGTGCTGTCCTTTATTTTATGCCCTGTTAAGAAGTTCTTATGGTTAAATACAAAGTGTGTCTTCACTTATGTCCATGACTGTTCATTGATTCAAAATGAAAATATGGGTAAAACCCTTAGTATTTTGTATCCTTTTGAAAGTACTTGAAAATCAACTTTTGTATTGACAGTATTTTTCTTTTACTGATATTTGCTTTTGGATTTTTTTAGAGTTAGTCTGTACATTTGCCTAATAAATTGAGCAATAGAAATTTTGCTAGCCATTGTGCATGCACAGTTAAAAATTTAGTAAATATGCTCATATTTCATCCGATATTTGATATTTTTATATTGTGATTGCAATATGCTGTGTTTAATACAATGTCAAGTTTTCTAAAAGTGACATTGCCTTGGTTTTAAAAGCTTATATGATATAAGTTAAAAACGTATGAAAAATCATTATTAAAGAAACTTTTATATCTCCGTTAATATAAGTGTAATTTCCATATAAATTAATATTTATAATTGAATAAAGGCTCGTAGTCATATACATAGCTACAACTTATTTCAAGCATTTTTTTACAGGGTGTTCCCAAATATTGTATTTGTGACTGATTCCCTTTAAGGCTTGTGGACAAAATTTTTACTGGAATGTATGTAGTATAATGTGTTATTTTTATTCCTGAAGTTTTAAGAGAATTAATGAAGTATTTCTTTAAATATTCGACAAAAACTTCTATTTTTGAAAGTGTCTTCACTTATGTCAATGACTATAATTAAAAATATCATTGAAAGAAATATTTAATTACCTTCTTTTATGAAAATGGGTAGATAAAACCCACTCAGGGTATGGAAGTTTAAGAAAAAAAAAAAAAAAAAAAGGTGTTAGTTTCAAATAAAATTTTCTTTATACATGATGAATATAAATTGCCATTTAAAGTTTTACTGTGTAGTCATCAATATAAAAACATTTTCTACAATATTATAAGGCCAAGCCTGAATAATGGATTTGATAAATAGATATAAAAACCTTATGTGCTTCACGACTTGGCTGAAATAGTTTCAGTGCTGTGTTCACCGGCTCCAATGGCGTGGAAGTTTTCGAATTGTGCTGCTGATCTTCTGGGCGGTTACTGGCTGTTTTCAGTAGGTGGTGCCACATTTTATCAATGCCTGCCGCATTGTTGCCATTGCATGAATTATAATGGTTAATAATTTTGACTGCCTCACAATATGTAGCATATTTGTGGTTATTGTAGCTAGCAATTTCCATAACATTTTCAAAATTGATATTGATTTTGTCGTCTTTATATGTTTTGGTCAGGTCTGTTGTGATTTTTCATGTCATAACATCATGGCTGTGTTCTTTTATTCTAGTTTTAATTTTTCTTTTTGATTTACCTATGTAGCATTTATTTTATAACCTTGGCTGTCATATAAAGGGATCTTACCAGCAGTTTCTAAAGGAGGGACTGGGTCTTTATCACTTGTAATAAGCTGAAAAATATTAGAGTTAGGTTTAATGAGAATGTTGATATTATGTTTGGCTGTGGTATTTTTAATTTTAATGGAAGCACCACAGTCATATGGTATTGAAGTTGTGAAACTAAGGGGAGCTTTTTGATAGATCTGGATTTTATTAAGGTTTTTAATATGTTTCTTGTAAAATTTATTAATGAATTTGTCAGGGTAACCAGGTTTTTTAGTGTACTGTTTGATGTGGGTTATTTTTTTTTTCTAGATTTTCTGGTTCATTACAAATTAAAATGGCCCGATTAATATACGATTGTATTGCACTAATTTTGTACCAATATGGAGTTTGACTATTGTGGTGGATGATTTCATTACTGCTAGTTGGTTTACGATATACGATGGTGTTAATTTTATTGTTATAGGACGTGATTTTAACATTGAAATAATTAATTTGGCTATTGTTTTCTTCTATGGTGAATTTGATATTTGGGTCAACGTTTAATGTGTTCAAAATATTGTTAGGATTAGTACTTTTGTCAATGACAGCAAATATATCGTCAAAGTAAAGGAAAAAAAAAAATTATCATTCAAAAGTTGCATCATTTTATTTTCCATTAAACGTAATTTAAAATCTGTTAAAAAACCCGAAATGGGGGACCCCTTTAAGCTGTTGATAAATCTTATTGTAATTCTCATCTCATTTAATGAAAAATTAGTAGTGGTTATGAGTGTTTGGGCTATTTCAGGATCTTGGATTTGATCTTATAATAAAGACGAAATCAATATCAAATTTGAAAATGTTACGAAAACTGCTAATTACAGTAACCACAAATATACTACATATCGCAAAGGACAGTTGAAATTATTAACCATTCTAATTTTTGAATTGACAACAATGCAGCAGGCATCGATAAAGTTTGGTGCTACCTACTGAAAAGAGCCAGTAACCGCACAGAAGATCAACGACACAATTCGAAGACTTCCACACCATTGGAGTCAGTGAACATGGTGGGGTACCCTGCTGAAAATATTTCGGCCAAGTCATGAAGCTTGTAAGATTTTTATGTCTATTTATTTAAGTTTAAGCTTCGTGTACTTATATTTTTAAATGGATTTGATATTCAGGCAATGCCAAATGGGCCGAATATTCAGCTGTGGCTGAATAATCATTGCATCTCATAAGGTTAATTAATAATACTTATAATGTTAAATAAAAACAAGTTGATAGTGTTTCATCAAACTAAGTATAGGCACTCATAACAAAAATATTGAAAACATGGAAAAATTTTATTAAAGAATCGTTTTAATGAAATGAAGTCTGAAAGGTAGATTTTTATGATTTTGAATTTTGTGAAGAGGTAGCAAATGAGTTATAATTTTTGTTTGGATCAATCTCTGGTATTTTTTTTTATTTTTCACCATCTTAAACAATGCACTCTAATGTACTCTCTCCTGGAGTGTTGCAAATTCCACAGGCAAGACTGGATAGAGGGCAAAGTTAGTGAATTTTGTAAAACAGTCCAAGAAAATGATCAGCCCCCCCCCCCTTAAAATAAAATAAAAATGTAATTATATAATTTATCTGTAGTATTTCTTTTTTTTTTTTTTTTTTTTTTTTCCCAAGAAAGTACTGGTGCATCAGAAATTCAATTTTGCTTTGGTAAATTTCTCATTACCTTGTACTATAGGCAAAATGGGGAAATACTTTTCAATACATTTACCATACTTGCTCGAACAATGTTTTACATTAATAACATTTTGTTTATCTAAATCAATAAAGAAATTGTGTGAAAAAAATATTCCATGTTGCTTAATCAATAGACAGTAACATGGATATACTATCAAAATACTTTTGAAATAATTATATCACCTTTCAAAGTATCAGAAAACATAAGCATGTGCAACTGCTTATGAATATTGTTATTGGTGTGTTTGCCTATTAATAAATTATTCTACTAATCACTAAGTCAATAAAATTTTAAACAGTTTTAACTTTCAAAAATATTTCTTATCTTTAAATAAAATTGGAAATTACATTGCTTTTTTATGATTAGTAGGACAATAGTTATTGAAGAGTTAAATAAGTTATTTTATAAGTTTATTAACATATTCATTTATCATTAATAAATACAATAATAATAATAATAAAAACTTTTTTTTTTTTTTTTTTTTTTTACAATGAGGTTTTTTTTTTTTTTTTTCATTTATGAAAAGTACCTTTAACCCTTTAATGTTCATTGGTTTTGCACTAAAGCTAAATATTTATCATTTTTTATCCAACATATTTTCAATATTTGTTTCCTTGTTATAATTAATTTGTAAACTTTTTTTCCTTCTCTGTGCATCAGATAGCAGTACTACTCTGAAATTTAACAAATGTCAATGTAGTATGCCATGTGATTTTTTTTTTTTGTTAAAAACTGTTTAGAACTTCGACATGATTGTCTCTCTATCTGACCCTCTGTCTGTTCATACTCAGATTCCTGTAAAAATTTTTAGCATGTCTAAAAAAATGGTACATGTTAATGAAAGTTGTAATGTTTCCCACTTAAAATGGTATGCATGGTGCTACTAGTTATGCATGTGTATACATAAAAGAATTTAGATACATTATGGTCTATGTACATATTTGTATATTTTTATGTGCATTTTAACTACTTTATAGGCCACTTAATTTCACTTAAAAATTACAAAATTATAATTAATCACAAATAAAGTTAATACATACAATCACACAATATAAATGAACAAAATTCCCAATTGCAGCAATCACTACTACACACATATGTACACCTTGCATACATGAACACAAAAACAAAACATCACTGCTTACCTCTACCTCACTGTGTATGAGTCCTAAAAAATGCATGAAATTCCCAGGGCATTTAGTGTGGTCCCTAAAGTCCCTAAAAGTCCCTTAACTTATTTTAGGTCCCTAAAAGTCCCTTTTTTTGGCAAAATGGTCCCTAAGTCCCTTTTTTTTCTTTTGCCTATCAAAAATCTTAAGATCTTTAGGTATGCCGGGTAAAAAAAACATTCAAATGCGATGAAATTGTTTAGGCACATACTTTATATTATCTACAGAATATTGAAATGACTAACTTTTGGCAGCCAGTTATCTGATGTGTAACAGGGACACTAATATTCATAGATAATTCAGCAAATGGGCCATAGGGGAAGGAAAGGCTAAGATTAAAGAGGTCATTGTGCTATCTGTCCTCTCACCATTGCATAGTGCGATACCACAGTTAGTTTTACTGCATGCGTTAGGTCAGAAGCTCGATTATTTTCAGTTCAGTAACGAGCCCAGTTCCAAATTCAACTTTGATGACTAGCAAAGATATGTATATCTTTAGGTAAAAAAAAAAAAAAAAAAAATGTTGCTGTGCCCAGGGATCGATCTAAGTAAAAATTGGGACCCTTTTGCAGCCCCTTTTCAGATTTCTAAAATGAGTCCCTTTACAACATTCAAATCGATTAAAAAAAAAATCCCTTTCATAAGATTTTGTTTTGTAAAAATGATAATTTTGTAAAATTTTTCCATGTTTCCAGTATCAGTTTTAATGAGTATCTATACTTGGTTCAGTGAAATGCTATTAACTTGATATTAAACATCAGATAGAGTAACTGCTAAAATGAAAGGTTTCATACAGTAATAATTTTTTTCGCAAAAATAATCAAAATTTTTCAAAATAAAAATTTCACAAAAATTATTTGTTTTTCACAAAAATGGGCCCCAAAAATTAAAACCTGAGTCAACCCGTGGTATCGTAACATTACTACTCTGCTTTGGCCTGGTAATAATAATAAATAGTTTAGATTTAAGTCTGAATGGAAATCTGGTACCTTTAACACAGTTAAGGGAGCACGTATCAAAATTTGGTACAAAGAAATGCGTCTTAATACTAAATAAACATATCCAAAAATTATCTCAATGCCCAATTGTTGTGCAGTCATCAAGGCCAGGGTTGGCTCCATAAAGTGTTAATGGCATAGGATTTCCACTACGATTGTATTTTCCACAAAATTCATAACATGTATACAGAATGTGAAAATTAAACAAGAAATTTTTACTTTTTTTGCTGAAGCATTTTATTAAACACTGTTATTAAAAAAAAAGAATTAAAAAAATGTTAAATTTTTAACACGGAATAAAAAGAACAAAAAATCATGTGGTACGCATTGATTATTAGCATTTTCCAAATTGTACATACTTGTTGTGTAATTATAACCTTCAGTATTCTTTATCTACGTTATCACACATTGAAAAGGCAGACAGGTAAACTATATCACTCTTAAACATTGTTAGAAAGTGTTAAAAATGTTTAATACAAATGAAAATGTAGCCATTAATTTCTAATTGCAGCTCTTCATGTATCTTTGTATCTAAATATTTTAGTGTAGTCCTGTAAATCTGAAGATTAAACATATCATTCTATACAAAACATTATTTTATCATATTGACATAAATGTCAACTTCTTTATGATTTTTGCAATAGATAGTTATTAAAATGTGATTTATAAAAAATGGCTATCCTAAAAAGCAATGTATTGGACTTTAATTTAGAAATTTATTTATCAACCTTGAAAGTTCATTCAGAAAATTTTGGAGTGGAAGGCTGATTTTTTATACCAACTATGTGAAAAATACCAGAGCCGGGAATCGAACCCGGGCCTTCCGCTTTACGTGCAGATGCTCAAACCATTGAGCTACCCTGGCTGATTATTGGAGTTGTGCCATGAATATTAATGTCACTTGATATAGCTGTGTTTACAGACTCGGCGACTTTGCCAACGAATGTTATGTGAGAAATGCCTAGCTGGTAATCAGCCAGGGTAGCTCAATGGTTTGAGCATCCGCACGTAAAGCGGAAGGCCCAGGTTCGATTCCCGGCTCTGGTATTTTTCACATATTTGGTATAAAAAATCAGCCTTCCACTCCAAAATTTTCTGATTGAATGTATTGGACTTTTTTGGGGGAGATGTCCCTGTATACAAACCAAGTTGTGCAGGACTCATTAATGCTATTTTAAATAGAGAACATTACATAATGAACTTGAATAACATGTATCATTTTTAAGAAAATCTGAAAATATTGACGAACACTGGAGTTAAGCAGATAGACATAGACAAACGGACAGCTGGGCAGACAAATACGTTATTTCAAATCTTATTTATACTTAAAAAATTTTTAGAAAGTGTTAAAAATGCTTGAGGTAAACAAAAATGTAATTCCAGCAAATTTTCAAAAATAGGTGTCCCTGTACACAAACCAGTAGAGGTATTTACTCCATTTTTAATAGGGAATATGGGATAGTGAACTTGAATAACACATATCAGTTTCAAGAAACTCCATGAATATTTACGGGAAATAGAATATGGACAGACAGACAAACTGAAGTCATTAACACTTTTCAATCTCACTGGAAAGTGTTAAAAAACACTGATATACATTACATTGTTTTACTAATGTATGATCATTGTATGAAATGATGGGCATATTATGCATAGTTCTTTTATCGAGAAGTATAAAAGATTTTATTTATATCACATCCTATGGGGACTAATTTTCTTAAAACAAATTAAGTTATTTAAAAGTATGAAGTGAAACTAATATGTATTTCAGAATGTTCCTACAGAATTACCCAAAATTGCATGTTTACTATTTATTTTCTTTTACAGGGATACTTAAAAATTTCAGATATATTACTTGTATGTTCATTGACGGATATATGAATTTGGGAATAAAAACATACTGACATCATGTTCACTTTTATTTATTTACTGAAATATTCAGTGGTTCAAATTTGTTTAAACACCCAGTAACTATACTAAATGTTCAAAATGTCCATGGAAGCCACTTCAGATTTTTTAAAGATGTCATTATAAAATTTAAAACTTAGTTTGGAAAAGAAAAATGTAACATAAAGAGGCATCTGTAATAGCATATGAACAGGTATCATAAGCCTAATATTATTGTAGCATTTTGCTTAAGACGTTTTTTTGATTTTAGCTTTTTCAGTAAAAAAAAATTATGAACTCAGGTTAAATAAACCCTGTAGTGGCTGCCGATGTTGGTATGATTCTTATTTTCACTTGTAGCTTTGAATTGCATTATTTGTTTGCCTAATATCCAACTTTGTTAGCGACACAGAATGAAGTGGGCTTGTACCTTTTAATCAAAATGTCATGATTATTATTATTATTTATTTTTTTATTTTTTTTTTGTGTCACATCATGAAATGCATTGCATGTTTTGTCTGCCGTTCAAACTTTTATAGACATATACTTTTTTCTGTTATTTGCAGCAGTTCATGACAGTTGCATATAGCATAGTTACTGCTCAGACTGCACCTGCAATTTTTTCTTTGCACATCTTAGTTCAATTTGCCCTATTGTGCAAAAAGTGACCTTAGAGCTAAATTCTTTTAATAGTTAGTATGGTTTTCTTAGGTTGTTTACAAAAAAGATTTTTGAAGCAACAAACCACACCAGTGGCTGAAAGGTTCTCTTCTGAAACCTAGTTGATAGAAAATGCCAGATTCGGGTTACACTTGTAGGCCTTGCTTAGCTATTTGAAAATTTGGTTTTCACCGAAACTCGCATGAATACAGCTAAAATCCCTTAAACGGATCCCCATGGAGGGCAAAATACTCTAGGTTCCTTGAGTAGGTAATAGACTGTTCCTCTTGTTGACCCTCCCACATACTTAGGACAACAAATTTTGAAGACAATGAATTGATGGAAAAATATGTATATTCTATATGCCAAATATAGCTTTAAATGTAAAATCTGAAACTTTTCAATTTGCATCATAAAGAGCAGTAAACGTGAGCGCTCATCATAGAAATTATTGGAGGACCAAGAGTCTCATGGCTCATATAACTCACTGTCTGTATCGTATCTTAAGGTATTCAACAAAACCAAAAGAATATGAATTCTTTTGACACTGGCTGCGTATATTTTTAAATTATTTGATTTTGAGCATTACACTTGGTAAGGGATCATAAAAGAACACGTATATATGTATATTACTGATATTTAAGCATAAAATAAATAGGTCCCTAAAGTCCCTTTTTTTTCAATTTTGGTCCCTAAAGTCCCTTTATTTTTGAGGGACTTGTGCTAAATGCCCTGAATTCCATATTGCAACAATCAGTAGTATACATGTATGTACACTTTGCATAGATGAAAACCAAAAAAGAATACACTGAATACTCCTATATTGCTGTGTATGAATTTCAAAAATGAACAAAAATCCATATTGCAGAGATCACTGATACACATGTATATATTCACTTTTGTGTACTTGGGAAAAAAAAAATCTCTGGATTACCACTACATCACTGTGTATGAATCTAAAAAATGCATGAAATTACATATCACAGTTATAAATATTACACATATATGAACATTTCATATATATTGCAATAAATAAATAAATGTTCTGTGCCGATCCTAAGACAAACTTTTTGTTGTTATACCAGGCCAGGTAAGCAAAGCTGCGTGGGTCGGGCCTAAAATTTTTGGCTTTTGCAGACCTCTGTGCAGAAGTCTCTCTAAATTTCTTAGTAGGTGTGAGTGTGTCTTGCTGCTTTACCTGTGCATATTTTTTTTCCCTGATGAAGGACCATGCTATTATTTTGACCTGAAGCAGCTGTTGTGATTTTTTGCAATTTATAGTGTTTACTTAAAAAGTTATTTATTTTTATTTTATTTATTTATTAAATTATTTGAATTTAATCAGTTTAACTTAAAAATGCTTCAAACTAAAAATTTCTCAAAATAAAAATGCTATTTTTTTTTTTTTCTTACTTTATATATATGATCAACAATGTGTCTAATAGCCATTTTTGAAACTGGTTTAGCAATTTTCAAAAGAAAAAGTGGAGTGAACATCTAAGGATTAAGCCAAAGCTTTTTATGATTTTAATTATAAATTCCCCCCCCCCCCCCCTAAATATATAAAACATACTTCTTTTATTATTATAGATTTATGTATTTTTTGTTTTTACTTTCAGATAAATTTCTATTGCAAACTGATCACACTTGAATCTTCTTATTTGAATTTTGTTATATACTGCATATATGGAAGAAACAGTTTTTAAAGATGTTGTTATTATTGGTAAGTTATACCGACTACTAGATAATAGATTTACTGATAGTGCATGCAATATAATTAAACAATTATTTTGTATATTGTAAGACAAATTTATGTACCTTGAGCACATAAAGTCCTTAATGCAGACAATGTATTTTCAAGTTTTCTTGGATGAAAATTAAAGATTCTAAGTTCTCCTTATATAGTAGAACAATTCAATATAACATAAAATGGTAGACATGTGTTTTGCGCTACTGGTTGTGTGACTGGCTTCATATGGGTTATACAAAAGTTGTGGTGATAGTGTGAGGAGAATCTAGTTCAGTCTACAGCTTGGTGCATTTTTCAAAATTCGCCAAGATGGCAGCACTCTATATCATGTCTTGAGTTGTAACACTTCTCTGTCTCTATGTATGACAGTGTATTTTTGGTGAATAAAACAAATCACTAAAAATACACTGGAAACACAAAATTTAAAAGCACAAAATCATCATAAAACATTTTAAAAAACAGTACACTTCAGAATTAACATAATTCCATGAAAAGTAAAATAAATAATAAATACAGCTATAATCCAAAACACCATTTATAAAATTATGAAGAATGTTGTTTATAAAAGATATAAAAGAACTGGTTAAAATTTTTGCAAAATACCTATTAAAAATCTTTCTAACAGAACTGGTTAAAAACTTTTTAGAAGTACAAATTATAAAAATGTTGCAAACAGCAGTTATAAATTTTTTGAAAACACATAAAATAAATCATATAATAGCATCAAATCATAATCAAAACCACCAGTTACAGTATAAGACTCCAGATATGGCATGCACTGGATTGTAGTCATTCTGAATTATGGGTTTTTAAATTAAATTGATTAAAAAAAAAAAAAAATCTCCACCCCCCCCCCCCCCCCCCTTCCTCGAACAATTCTCAATCATACTGGATGTAAAACAAACAAAAGAAATTAAAAGAAAACTGGAACTGAAAGCAAAATTATTCACCAAATTACCAAACTGCTCATTTAATTAACTATTTATGAATGAAAATCTAACACGTCATATCTAGAAATAATTTTCAAAATAAACAATGTAAGCTGATTTAATTGTTTTAGTTTTTCTTTCTGCAAAACTTTAATTCAGTCATCATTAATCAAATTTTCCTTTCCTTTTTTTTTTTTACTTTTATGGTATGGGATTTTGAATTTATATTCTAGAATTTTCTAAAATTTAGTACTTTAATAATTTGGGGAAAAAAAAAAAAAAGAGAGAGAGAGAGATGACAGTTTTGGAATTTAATAATATCTTTCCAGATACTACATACCCACCATAAAGAAAATAAATATGCATATATATCTTTCTCCTGCCACATTGGTTTTGTAAAGATCTAAAAATTATTTGTGTGTGTCCAGAGAATTCAAGGTCAAAGGACAATATCCTTCATAGCTCTTGTGTTGTTCTAGGTAGAAAAATACAAACAGCTGCTTTTAGCTACTAACAAGATAAATTATTTCATTTTATTGAATTGATAGCTTAATGTTGATTTTATGTTTATATTTGTTTAATTTCCAAGTATAAATTAATGCCCAAAAGAGTGTGTAGCCTACAATTTGAGTAAGATTTCTTTTCTTTTATGAAGTTATATTGTATTAAATGAAAATAAAGGAATTATTTAAAAATTTAATGAGTTGAATGAGATAGTTAATATAATGAATTATTTTAAAAATTCAATGATAATACAGCATCAAACTAGCTTTTGCCTTAAATTAATAGAAAACTCAAATTTAATAGTTTATTACATTATTTATAAAAAGGATTTATATATTACGTTTTACTTAAAAAATACCTTAAAAACATCCTTTCACAAGACTCAGCAAATTAATTTCGGGTGCAATCACACCCATCATCAGTGCTAGGTGCAATGACACGTCGTTCTCAGTTGAAACATCGTATTTTTGGCGCGACAGCTTCATGCTTTCACTTCACTTCAATTTTCCAGGTCGGTTTAATTCTTGTAGTAGTTGATGCCATTCAGGTGGAATTGTGTAGTCTCCCAGTCGTTGACAGTTTGAAAATTAGATATTATTTCAATGGCCTCCCTTTTTAGTTCATAGTTATAATTGTTATATGGGGCTATTTTATTAATATTAATTGAATCAATGTTAATTGGGCTATTGTTGTGGGTGGAGGAGAAGGCAGTAGAGGATTTTCCATATTTTAGATCGGCTCTGTGTTCTTTTTCGCGTTCATTTATTCGGCGTTTCGTCATACCTATGTAGCAAGCTTTTTTCCCATTAACGTGTTCAAAATCTATTTTATATATACCTGCAGTGGAATTTTGGGGGATGATATCTTTTTTGTTACGTATATATTGGAAAATATTTTTGTTTGGTTTGATTGGTATATTTATGTTAAGGTTTTTAGCTTCGTTTTTTATTTTTGTGCTAGCGCCGTTACAGAAGGGGATGGAGGTAGTAAAGTTGGATTTTGTTTTTTGTGCATCATTAAATTTATTTAAGGATTTTATGCGTTTTTTGTTGAGGTTGTTGACGAGGTTTTTTGAGTAATTAGCTTTAGCGGCGATTTTTTTAATGTAATTGAGTTCAGTATTGTAATAGTTTATATTGGTGTTATTGCTAAGAACAAAATTTTGCATTTTTAATTCATTTAGTTTCTATAGCCTAAAAATATTTTTCCTTGAAAATGTAAAAAATTGAGCTTTTATTTATTAATATCATCATCATTATTGTTGTAAAAATGTCAAATTACTGCTGAAAATATAAATAAATGTGTTAAATAAAATAAAATAATAATCATAAAAAATATATATAATAATAATCATAAAAATCCTATGATATAATTCAAATTATATCTTAAAGTTTTTTTTTTTAACAGAAATATATTGTTTCAGTGTTTATTCTTTTTAACAAATTAGATTAATAGAAAAAAAAAAAAAAAATCCAGAATTGTTACATTTCTGTTGATCCCAGATTTTCAGCTCATAGAACTTTGGCCCTACCAGTGGCTTATAGGTTCTGATCTCAAAGCTGGAAGAGAGCATGTGCAGGGTTCAATCCCAGGTCATGCCCAATGGCCTAACTATTTCATGTTTTCCATGGTTTTCTTCAAAATTTGCATGAATATAAACTAGGGCTCCTTTTAAAGAACCTGTGGAGGACATTCCACCCAGGTCTTAGACATTAGTATCAGGTGCATAGCAATTCAAAAATCATGGGGAGGGGCTCAAAAAATTTCATTTTAAAAATGACTTAACATTATTATCAAGAAAATAAATTAATGATTAAATATCAATTAATATTCACTAAGTATTAATATTAATTACAAAATATCGTTAATTATGAACATTTAAGATTTTAATTTGGCTTTTAAATGTGCAAATCTTTCATTTGCCATTAAAAGGAAGTTTTGTAATAACCAATACGGGGGGGGGGGGGGGGCATGAGCCCCCTGAGCAACTCCCTTTCCTACGTCCATGATTAGTGTAGTCAGTCGGGCTAAACCCATACAGCCATACCTAAAACACGTTGTTTTTTGGTGGCGCCATCTATTATTAATAGAAACAATTATTTTCCAATTTAAAAATTTTTGAGTTTTAAATGCCGGATTTGTGGTCTTGTAATACAAAATACATGCAGAAGAAGGCAATTTGATTGCATATAGTCATCATTATAATAAAACATATAAATTCAGTGTTAAATGCAAATGTAGTGTAATTTTTCATTTTCATTATCATTCCAGTTACAAACATACATAGCAGATACAAATACATTAAATATATTTCTATTATATACATAATATTTACTTAAATAAATATTCATCTCAATTCACTAAAATATCATTAAATATGATATCAAACAGATGTATTTAAAAAAATTACTTTTAATATATTTCACATTTGTATTTATAATTTCCACAGAGACTTCTTAAATTGCTATCACAAAATTCCACTACAAAACAAATAAGAATCCAAAATCTTGAACAATTTTCATTATATTTCCAATATTTACTTAAAAATTCAACACATTAATAATAATAATAATAAAAAAATTAAATGAATTTGTATAAGGAAAATATTTTTAAAATATTTTGTACAACTTTCAACACTTTCAAGTCCCACATAATATATTATTGCACATGAAATAAAATGCATGTGCTATAACAAAACTCAACACAACACATTAGCAGGGTTGTTATTTTGTCTACTTTTTTGTCAAAAGTCTGGGACACTGGACAAAACTGGAAAAAAACACATGAAACGGAACAAAATAAAATCCGTTCAACTGTACATGTTCGCTGCATAAAATTATTCTGTTAAAGCAATAAATTGTACTTTTAACTTTGAATTAGCAATTTTAGCAATAGAAATATTTTATTAGAAATTAGTAATTGGATTAATGAAAAGTGTAATTTCATTTTAATCATTACCAATAAAAGAAAATGATAAAGAAAATGATAATTATATTAGTTATGTATAGTTTGCAAATTTAACAAAGTAAATCTGTTGTGGACTATTATAACACTGTCATATTGGATATTAAGAGGAAAAAAAAGTAATTTAATGCTATATCTAAATCTTTAAAAACAAAAGAAATATACAAGGCTGTAGCCAGAAAAATATTTCATACATAATGTTGAGTTATCTTCAGTACATAATGTTGACAGTTACAAATAAAGAATAACTTAACCCCCCAACACTGAACACTTCTACCCCCTCTAAAGAGACTATTTTCAGTATTAAAGTTTTTCATGATCAACGTGATTAATATATAGATGATTATAATCTTAAAAATAAGTAAAGTAGAAATTTTTTTATTTATGAATTCATCAACCGTGAATATTCATTTTAAGTACATTGGAGTGTAAAGGTTGATATATTTTTATTTACCAACTATGCGAAAAATACCAGAGCCGGGAATCGAACCCGGGCACCTCCGCTTAACGCACGGATGCTCTACCACTGAGCTACCCTGGCTGACAACCAGCTAGGCATTTTTCACATTATGTGAAAAATGCCTAGCTGGTTGTCAGCCAGGGTAGCTCAGTGGTAGAGCATCCGTGCGTTAAGCGGAGGTGCCCGGGTTCGATTCCCGGCTCTGGTATTTTTCGCATAGTTGGTAAATAAAAATATATCAACCTTTACACTCCAATGTACTTAAAATAAGTAAAGTAGTTTCTTTGTCATTTTGTACTTAATATGGAAATATCTTATTTCACATTTCTATACTAGGTTAAAAAAAAAAAAAAAAAAAAAAAAAAAAAACATAAATGTAGATTGAATGATTTTATCAATTTATGTCAGCAAGTCCTTTCAAAGCAAAGCTTTCATTTCTGTATAACATTTTATTTGCAATACCAACATGTCATTTTCTTATCCAAGAATTAAAAAACTGAAATTTACATAATCATTTGATAATTTTATATTCTTATTTTAATTTTGTAAAAAAAATTATTAATTGGTAATAGAAATTTCAGATAAAAAAGTACAAAATTAAAATTTTACTTCCAAATAAAAAAGTTATTTATTTTTCACAAAAGTAATGTCAATAATAATATAAATGTACATGTATGTATGTTATATATATATATAATCAATTTACTAAACATGAAGAAACTTCAAGAGAAATAATAAAAGTGTTGAGTGACTCCACTCGAATTTCTAAACATTAAGTAATTCACTGTTGTTTAAACGAAATAAAGTAAGAGAAGTCATTAAATAAATAAACGAGAAAATTATAATAAGTGTTTGATTATTTTCTCCCAACTACTACTATATTGTTTAACGAAATAGAATGTATCCAAATTCCTTTATGTATCTCTGTGAAAGAACTAATTGTGCTAGATTCACCAAAATTTATATAGTTTGTGTGACATAGACATAACATGTATATAAATTTAAAGCTCAATTAAATGAGGCATTTAGACGCTATCACATTTTAAATAATTTCAGACTATAGGCCATAATATTATGGAATTTTTCGTTGTGTCCCTGTAAAAAAACTGTAAATTGTTAAATTCATCAAAATAAATCTGTACAATTCATTCGACGGTGACCTGTAATATGTGTATAAAGCTTCAGCTGAATCGAATAAAGAATTCAGATGCTCACACTTTAAGTTATTCGAGCCCATAGGCTATAATAATAAAGAATTTATCTTTGTGTCCCAGTTAAAAAAAAAACTATAAGTGTATACAGTTTATTAACTATAAGTGTATACAGTATTCTCTAAGATGTATACAGTTTGTGCTACGATAACCTATAATATATGTACTAAATTTTAGCTGATTTGAACAAAGCATTTAGACAATGTTGTGTTCACTCATACTCATACATACATACATCATCGTAAAAATAGCAAAAATGAACGCATGGGACCTCAAAACATGTAGATACACCAACATTACAAAGTCACTTTTTTGTCATGATTACAATACTTTCCTTACCTGTGTATTTTCAGAAAGTAAAAAATTCCATGAAAGATATGTAAACCATTCAATTTCATCATGCTTAATAACAAATTTTTAAAAGGTATTTATGACTATGAGAGAGGAAATGACAATGTCGTTGGAAGCAGAGGGGCAGGGCCGCCGCTAGGCATTAAGCAACTCAGGCAATGCCTGAGGGCGGCAGTTGTCTAAGGGCGGCACGCGAAACATTAAAACGAAGAAAGAAAAGTAAAAAATTATGCAAGATTGAAAAAAAAAATATTTACAAAAATATACATTGATAAAAAAGCCCCCCCCCCTCACCCTCCTCACGAAAGAATCTAAATTGGTTGAGAAAACTGCTGCTAGTAAAATTCGTCAATAAATAAAACAAAATGTGTAGGCATAAAGCCTTCCGCTTGGAATAGGAAACTATCTTTACATAGGTCTCATGTTCGATACCTTGGAAAATTTCAAGATAACAGATAACACCTAGCTTGCCTAGACAGATAAATTCTGAGAAAG